>BOPP01000023.1:7250946-7266751 GCA_017312745.1 Gryllus bimaculatus | reverse complement strand
ATCCGCACCTCCGTCACAGCCCCACCACCCGCTCTCCGTTCGTACGGCGCCATCCCCCGCAAAACCTCCCAACCCACACCTCGGCCTCATTCCGTCACCCCCGATAGTCCCGCCAACCTCTACATCCTCACCCTCCCGTCACATCAGCCCCACCCCCGCTCTCTTCGTCGGCGCCAATCCCCGCAATCCTTCCCCACCTGCGCAGCCGCACACCTCGCGCACTGCAATCCGTCACCGCACAGAAGTCACGCGCTGGCCCAACCTCTACATCCTGGGTGTAGAGGTTGGCAGGGACGGAGAGGACGAAGGAAGCAGGTCCGGTGGGAGTGGTGGAGGCGACGGAGGCGGTGGCTGAAGCGAGAGCGTTTGGGCAGTTGGCGCTGCGTGCGACGGGGATGGCGAGAACGGCGATGCCGGCAGAGCTGACAAGGACGGTAGGTTGGTGGGGCTGTGGGGTAGTGAAGGCGATTGGGCTGGCTGGGCAGGCTCGGTTAGCTAGGTTGGCGGGGCCGGTTAATATGGGTGACGAAAACAATGTTAGAAATAGTTGGTGGGGATAGTTGAGATGGCAAAAACGTTTATGAAACGCGGTATCACTGCTAGAAGGGAGACTGAAAGAGCCACTCAATGGCGAGATTCGGCGCGCCTTACCTGGATATATATTGGTTGTCTCCCCAACCAGGTATCTCTCATCAGCAGGGCATCGCCCCAACCACTATAAGCTTTAAGCTCCCTAGTGGTCTTCCGGCATGCGAGTGTAGTGCATGTAAGTGAGTGTAAGTAAGCAATGAGGATAGGACGAGGAAGAGGAAGGAAAAGGTCGCGCGCGGTCTGTGGCCCGTTTGTTAGGGTACTGCTCCGGCATTCGCCTGGTGTTGATCGCTGAAACAGCGAAAAATCACCGATCAGACCACTAGCTTCTCTTCCAAACAGCTGCTGTTTTTCGACCTATGGAGTTAGTGTCAAAAACCTTTGCAACGTCGAACTCGAGCCCAAGGGCCTCCCGGTCAAGGCATCAGTTGCGAAAGAGTTTGTTTAGTAGTTATGGTGTTGATGGGAGATTGTGCAGGGGAGCGGGCGAAATATGGTAATCGGAGCGGAAGTGAATGGGGTCTTCCTGCAAGTGGTGCGGTGGATGTAGAGTAGCTAGTCGCACGAGGCAGCCTTGCAAATGGAAGCAAGCGGAGGCAGAGTGCGTACAAGGTCGTGGTGTTACGCCGATGGCGAGTGCTGTGTTGATGCTTCAATGATGCTTGCAGTGATGAGTTAGCGGCAGTGGTACAAGTTAGGACAGCAGGAGCATGTGGGGAAGTGGAGGCAGCGGAGGGGGGACTGGCTTGAAGTGGGGTGAGGCGGTGAAGGGGGCGAGGGGTCAGGGCGGGACCGTTTACGTTGTCGGCCGTGTCTGGGACGGGGCGGTCGGTCGTGCTTTCCTTGTCAATAATCGAGAAGTCGATCCTCAAGCGTTGGCTGATTTCCGTCCGTCTGGACGGAATAAAAAAAATACATAAACGGCAGGCGGTCACTAACCCACATAAATTAAGCAGTCTGTCGCTGATGCAGCGCCGTCAGGCTCTGCTACGTACGATGAATGCGCGCGTGGCAGTGCGAGGGGGGCGGAGGATGGGGGGGAGGGTTGCAGACAGGCTCGGACGAGGAAGAGCGGAGGAGTCTCTTGGATTCGAGGAAAACCTGGAGAGTCGAACGAAATGGAAAGATGTAGATGTTTAGGATGAAGAGCGCGTGAGAACAAAAGAGAAAGAATAGTGAGCCAGTGGGCTAGAAAATAAACAAGTAGAATGCATTAGAAAGAATGAGTAAGAAAAGAATGGCGCAATTCCATTTTTCATTAAAACACTTCTAAAAAATTGAAATAGTCACTATTGTACTTATAATAATAACAATAATAACAATAATAACAATAATAACAATAATAACAATAATAACAATAATAACAATAATAACATTCTTCCATTGCAGAAACGTTTCACTTCTTATGGCATTGAATTGCGAATTGTTTCGTAGTGCATGAGTAATTTCACAGGAACATTTCCTATTGCTTTAATACTTACCGTGCGAGTGTGTGTATGTATGTGTATGAACTCGTACCAAAAATACAGTTATCGCTAACGAAAGCAAAACTGGTTCACGTCGTGTGAATTACACTAATGAGAAAATTTGACTATTTTTGCTGATAAACCGTTGAAGGTGGCTGAAGATTGAATAAATATTTTTTTACGATTGGCACAGACGATAGACATTACATAAGCGAAATAGAACGCATAACACAAAAATTAATTTCATGGTTACCGTTAGTTTAGTTTTTGATATGCATTAGTGGAAGATTATGTACGCATTTAATAGAATCACAACTATTAACTATGGAGCAGTTCCGACCAGTTAATGTTATTATTTATTTTTATCTCGTAGCATTGTCGAACTATTTGACCTCCCATACAAAAGTTTCAATTTTTCACTTTGCATTTTAAATGCTAATAATAATTGATTCTTGTACATGACTACTTTCTTAATGTATTCTGAGGTTAATCCGTTTTCAATAAACAACTATCAACAACTTCAGTATGCGAACAGAAGACTGAAATTGCTCTTTTCCATTGCATCAGGATTCTGTGTAATTGATTCCTTAATTTAAAGTTGATGTTTTTTATGTTAATGATTTTCTTTCTCCTTACGTACATTTAAAATATTTTGAAAAGTATCTTGATTCAATACTATAAACAATGTATTCGATTTGTAATTTAGTTCAATATCTTGATTTTCTATATCTTTTAAATGTTTATTATACAATAAACTTGTTACTTTTGTTTATATTTATGGTCCTGGCATTATTATTTCTACGAACATTTACAAAATTACTAAAAAATACTAAAAAAAAGTGTGAGCCAATTTTCATAATACTTAATTCTTTAGTTCACGGGTACTTTTGAACATGAAATACAGCGTAAAAATAATGATGTGCACAATTATTAGCTTTAAAGTTGTATGTTAGCTCTTACTTACATGCTTCTGCCGAAAGAAGAAATAATGTGATAGATTGCCAGAGTAATAACCAATTGTAAAAGATAATATCGCATAAGCAGCTCTCTTTGTCCTCTCAATCAATTCAGAGAAGCATGGAAGAGTGCTTTGGATTACTGGGTGGGGCAGTACATTTTTTCACTTGAAATTGCCTTTTGTCTTGATTTCTTTCAGACAGGACCATCAAGTAATTTGTAAATTGTGTAACGGATGTTGGGTAGTGTTTGCGTTTGGCAATACTTTCACGTTTTTTCTAAGATGTAAAATGGGAAATCGGCTTTTAAATACAGTAATTAATACATTTGATATTTTGTTGTTTCATGAGGTTAAATTACTTTGGTGATGTCTGTTATTACTCAAAATATTTGAAAAACTATTTATTTATTTAATCACATCTTGGATATAAGATTTGTCCTTGGTCTAAATCAGGAACATCCAACTGCTAGCTTGCGGGCAACATGCGGATCCATTTATTGTGGCTCGCGAAAGGTTAATAGTGAAAAGAGTGAGTAAATTTTATTCTTGTCAGGTGAGATTGTTGTGCGCCTAGCATTGCGCCCTGCCGGAATCAACACTCCATTTTAGTGCAAAAAATAGCTTAAGTTTAAGTTCTTTTTTTCTAGTAAATTCGGACATTCAAAACCATCTCAATATATCCCAGTGTAATAAAAATATTACCCGCAATCACATTAAAGGATTTAGATTTGGCCATTGAGGCATTGTAAATTCGTCACCCTTGGTCTAAATACGACGAAAAATGTTTTACTTGCTCGAATTCGATTTAGAATGGTGTCGAGGTGCAATTTAGAATAGTTCATGGTTAACGTTTCGACTGTTTCACAGCGACCTCTCAATTAGTTTGGCGTTACATAAATATGGCAAAAGATTGTGTATCGTATCAAAAATCAATTTTAATTGACGTAGTATGATATCTTCTCACAACTCACCAATTTACATGTTTTGGGCATGTTGTTAATCAGTTCCCTCGGGAGTATTCAATATGGCTTGGTCTGGAGTATACAATCTGGCCTCTTCAATCTGGTCAATAGCTTTTCCTTCCAACTTTCATATAATGAGTGATATAAATATCACTCAGATATTTACATCCAGTGTCATTACAAACAGCTTCATTCTTACCCAATCTCCCTTTTCCTCCAAATTGACAGTTTTACCTCAGTAAGACCAATGTGTTAAAATGCACGAAGTCCTACAAAACCATTTGAAAAACTTGCTCACGAAACTCCCTAAACCTTTACAACTCTCACATAATGTAACAAACAACATTTATGCATCCACATTTTTATTTTATTATCACGAATACAAAAATATTATAAAGCCTAATATACCACATCTTTAATGCCACTCACTTTAACTAAAGACATTAAAGGATCAGTCCATTATAACGCCTACTAAATAATTAAATTGAAAATTTTCTTTAACTAAACAACCTACAGAGCATGAAAAGTTATTTTTGTCTTTACCATGGATGTAGACAATTTTGTAAAATGTGTCTTCGTTTCTCAGTTTATATTTGTTTTGTTTATTTTACGTCAAATAAAATAAGCTTTCTTCAAATGCCATTCCCACTCTCGATTATATGCAATAAAATCGAATATTACATGTATTCTGGGATTATTCCGGATCTATTATTTAATATAGCTTATTAGCTCTAGGATTTGTTAAGGACGTTCTGCCCTCCTCTGTCCTTTCGATCCACACGCTTCTTCTTGCTGGCCTTCTGCACATGATTGTAGAGTTCAGAGTACACTGATTGAGACGTAATTCAAATCAGTTCCAAGTGGTTGGCCTTTGCCTGCCGTTTCATCAATCTCCCGCCATGCGAGGACTGCGCCGTGTTCGGCCAAAGAGAGGAACAATGCACCGTCGAGTGTGCGAACAGTGAAAGGACGCATGGCAGTAAGGAAACAAAGGAAGGCGATTCCGACTACAAAGCAGCGAACGCAAATGACACCATTATCATCGCTCTGCCTTGGCTCCATCTCGCAACCCGACGCCATTTCACAAATTACAACCTTTGCGGTCAAATGCGGAGAATGTCATGACATAAAATACCGTCTGTGCATCTGAAGAGTAGTAGAAAACTGAAGCACATGACATTTACTAGAAGAAGATATTTAAAAAACAATTCAGTTAAAGAGAAAGAAATCTTATTAGTTATTTCAATTTTTATTCGATTTCTTTATGCACAGTTGTTTGGTCTTTATTTTTTTCAGCGCAATAGTCATCGAATTTAAATTCATATTTACGTATTAGTTGGTAACTGTTAAATAGTAAAGTTTATATTTCATTTTTACTTTATTCCTCTCTTTTGTCTACTTTACGGATTCATTAGTTTTAGTTTCTCGTAAACGGAGTAATATACGTAAAATAGGGAAAGTAATTTAATGCTGCGGAAAATTGGTTTCGAGATTTCAATGAAAGTACACGTTTTGGGGTTCCCTGATACCGAAAAAGTGTTGGTTTTTTTCATAACATCCATCAGTCTGTCAGTCTACCTGGTGTCATACGGAGGATTTTTTTTCCAAATTGAAGAAACCCGTATCCATCTAACTCGTGTCAAATCTTTGAGATTAAAAAATATCTTTAAAGTTTGGGGGGTACTTTACATAAAACACAACGGACAATTTCAAAATTTTCTCAAAAACAGCTCCAATTTTTTTCTTTAAATTTCTTGTAAGAATAGAGTAAAATACACTTATAATGATGGCGTAGGTCCGCTTTGCGGATTTAACGCTTAATTTTCGAACATTTCAATTTTTTGGTGTTTCTACAACTACAAAATTCAAGAGACATTGTTCATTCACATAAAATATGTCCTCCATATGAGTTCTTTCATTAAGGTCCTGGACATTTGTTGAAAATTTTAGTAGTTTTCGCGCAATATTTTTGCAAAAAGTGCAATTTTAAAAATTACAAAAACCAAAGTTTCTCAAAAATGGCTCCATTTTTTTAAAATGTTTAGTAGAGATAGTGCTAACTGTACTATGACATAATACGATGACACTATACGATGACATAAACACTATATTGCTATATTCTTTTGTTGTATCAAAACTAACAAAAATGTGTTTTTGACTTGCCTCTCATGTCATTAATATTTATACCAGCGATAATTGATTCACATTATTGTATTTATGAGTACATGTGCTTTAAATAAGGTCACATAAAGCTTCTCGAAAACTCTACCGTTTTCTGTGAAAACTAGCTCAAAATTTCTCATTTTCAGAAACACTAAAAAGCCATTTTCTCAAAAACAGTTCCAAATTTTTTGCTTCACACATTTCGAACGGATAGTGGTAATTGCAATCTTTAATATGACATCAAGATAATTTCGGAGTATTTTTTGTTATCTCAATAATTACACAAATGTAAAGTTTTTGAAAGATCTCTCACGCCATTTATGTGCACATCTCCAGCAATTTGTAACTCTGTTGTATTTGTGATGTTAAGTACTTAAAATTACTTCAAACTAAGTTTTTCGAAAACTCAAAAATTTTCTGAGAAAAAGTATTTCAAACTTCAAATTTACAGTAGCGCACAAACGCCAGTTTTGTAAAAACGGCTTCAATTTTTCAAAAAAAGTTTCCATTTAGGACGACATTTTACTGTTCTTTAATAATATTAAAATAATATTTCCGCTCTACAATAAGAAAACCGAAAGATTAAGAAAATATCAAAAAAATGTACTTTGGGCGTCGATAGATAGCAGCAGGCAAGAATATGTTACAAGTTTGAATAGTTAGCCAAGACCAAGGAACCTAGAAAACTAATACGGGAATGTCTGTTCCATTCTGAGCACATCTTGTTACTATATAAATTATAATCTTTGTTTTAGCTTATAATTATTAAAAGATAAAGTTAAAAAAATTACCAAGACGCATTATAGTTCAATGAAAAATATTTTCCGTAAAAGAGTGTATTAATAATTACACAAAGTTTAAGGTACAGATATATTTCGAACGTCTCGGGGGTTCAGCAAAGATATACGTGTGATAAAAAATATACTTTTTTTGTCTTTTCTGATAAAACCCAATTGCTTAAGGATAACACCTAAGTTCTCCAGTTCTCAAGAGTAACCAAACAAGATTAGACCTTAATACATCCGCCCTAGATGCAAATAAACGTATCTCACACACCAAGTATATTTTCAAACCAATTTTAGATAAGAAATTCAAGAGAGCAGTTTTCATTCAAGAATACGTTAGAATGCAAACAGTTGAAACAATAACATCTTGAAAAACGGGAAGTCCTGCCACTTGATTTCTGTACAATAGTAGTTGTAATATTAATTGCCGAAACATAAAATTTTCCAAGAAAAAATGTGAAGTAGTACAATATAGGAAATGTGACAAAGGAGTTTTTCGTGAGTATTCCCTTCTGATGGAATATTGAACCGAAGGTGTTAATAATAAGAGACAAAGCTTCAACGTCATGGACACTGCCAAAGTGTACAGAAGATCTCTGGGCTGTTTTTGAAGGGGGTAGGTTTGTCTATAAAAAAATCATTCTCTGAATGTAATAACATAAGCTGCGAAGTATGAATAGTCAGTCGGGTAAAAATACAATTATACAATATTGACAATCATTTTCTTCCTTTCCACCTTGTATATTTGCGATAAGGATATTTTTGTATAATAAAAAAACATATATGAGCGTTCACGACGCAATTTAACAAACGGACCACGGATACTGCGCGACAGAGCGATATTTCCTTCCTTATCCGTGTTTCATCCCCTGCCATTACGCACTACACTTGCGCACACACGCACTACAGTACCACACTAGTCGGGTAACCAGGTAGGAGCTTGAAGCTTGTAACGCCAAGGATCCCGGCTGGCGGAGATACCTGAAGAGGGAAACCCCCAAGCCGACATGTGGGTTGGTAGCGAATATTTTTTTATTGATTCATTAGTGATTCCGGACGCGTCAACTGCAAAGAACATTAGCCTCGTAAGTGTAGTTCCTGTCCGGCACCAACCTACCAGTGACTAGCGGGGTTCTCCTCAACCAGGTATCTCCCACCGAACGTGGGCATCCCCTCCCGGGCGGGACAAGCTCTGAGCTCCCGATTTGTCACCCGACGAGTGTGGTGCATGTGATTGTATGTGCAAGGGGAGATAAAATGTCAAAGAAGAAGGAAAGGTCGCGCGTGGTCCGTGGCCCGTTTGTTATGGTACTGCCCCGGCGCTCGTCTGGCTTTGGTCGAAGAAACCATGAAAAACTACCGAGCAGTAGGCTGCTAAATTTATCCACCTGACGGCGACGGGAATCGACCTAGCTATCTAGTTAATGTCGAAAATCCTGCCAATCGTCGGGGCTCGAACCTAGGACATCCCTGTCAGCGACACTACAGTGACATCAGTTAATGCCTTGAGTCTCCTCTCACAGTAGTTGGTAGTGGATCTCAAGGTCCAGCAGTGGAGGAACACCGCCATCTCCCGCGATAAGAACATGTCTACACCTACGGAACAAAGATCTTACTCGCCCCAAAACAAAATAATTAGCCAATCACTTAATGATCATCATCTCATCACCTGCATTTCAACCATCACGATTTCACTTTCATCATAATCATCGACATTGCCACCGCCATTGTCATCTCTGCGCTAGGACTTAATAATCCAACCTTCGCCCGCGTCCCAACTGCTGCAACAGCCTCTTCCTTTATGCCGCCGAGTGATTATAATCAAATTATGGCGTGTGCCGAAAGATGTCTACCAGCTGTGAAATCTTCAGGGTCGGCAGAGATGGAATCTCTCATGTGCTGTGATTCGTTGAGCTTCGTTCATTCTTCATTCAAGTTTTGTTAATTAATTTAACTTCAAAAAGGATTTTAAAATGCATATGTCACCTGGAAGAAGAGGATAGGGAAAATTCCATGACCAGTAAAACCAGTACTACAAACATTGAAAATAAACATTTAATTTGAAGTATTATTGTAAATCAAGGTTCATTCAAAATATTTGTACTCTGATATGCAGAGGATAAAAGCAATACAAATTTACTGAGACGTAGGGGATGTGCGCATTGAGGAAAGATACAGGTTCTATCCGATCCTTCAAATTCCTTGGAAGGGCCAAAGACTAGACCTTGTCCTTGGTTGAAATGAACAAATATTAATAGTTTATTATTGTGATCAATAAATTATTTAATAAATTCCTTTAAAAAGATTACTAAAAGGAAGACTGTTGAGTATTTAGTATTCAAAGGGAAAACGTTTCAATATAACAATATTATTTTTAAGTTTAAAGATAATTTACTTCAAAATAATAATAAATATTAGAGCGAAGAAAATATATTTCTGGCATTATACTTGAATAAACTATACTTGAATTAACTTGAATAATTTACGTTAAAAGTAAAATATTTTCCCCTGCATTACTTTTTCTATACAATTAAAGACTGCACCGATCATTAAAAAGAAAAATAATGTTTATTATAACAAAATAATGGTAAATAATAAATTAGTTTACATTCGTTTTGTATATTTTAAAAAAAAACTTAATTCGCTTATATCTAATAATGTACTTCAGTTTCCGTGTCAATGACCCTCATCTTGATCACGTTTTTGTCCAGTTTCACTGATATATTGAGCAAATGCTGAGATGGCCCCTTGTTTTGCTTCTGGACATACACGTAGCTTCATTATGCGCACGTTTTGTTGAACTCTCCTTTTGCTGGTATTAGTAGGAGTAGACCTGACGATGAGTTATGATTTTTCTGCTTTTCCTGCAAAATAATATCTGCAATTCGTTTACCGATGTAAATAAGTCTTCTATAACTCGGGAACAAAAATGTCTAGTTTTTCGAATGTTCCTCATCTTACACTTTTTTATATATTATTATTTCATTTTGTTTGTTTTCTTAATAATAACTTTTACTCATCTTTAAACAATTTATAGATGAAATAAAAATTTTAATTAAAATGTTATAGTTAAAATGAGGAGAAGGGATTCTGGAACTAAAGGACAAGTACGCAAATCTTCTCTCTCATACGTCACATACAATTTTTACTTTTTTTGACTAAATAAATCTAATATAATATTTATTTGGTTGCATTCGGTTATATTTAAATCAATTTTAAGCTTTCGCCAATATTTTTCCTAGATGTAATTAAAATGTAACCAAGAGTTAGACTTGATTTATTTACTGGCGCAAAATTAACATGCTCTTCTTGCTAAGATAACACATTCAATTTTGAGATATTTCAGTAGGATGTAACAATTCAATGGCTTTTAAAAAATCCAATACAGCTAGTTTCCAAAAACGTCAAACAACACATGTACCGTAAAAACTTAGCATACAATTTTTGAAACACGTTTTTTCGTCGCACACGAACATCCAACTGTCACATAATTTATAATAACAGCAAAAAACGTTGACCTATCTAAATAAATAATAGGTTATTATGGTGCCCCGCAAGGTTTGGAGTGTAGGCCAACAAGTCGCTTCTCTTTCAAACCTCATCAGAAGCCCGGTGTATTATCTACGGAGCGAACAGTTGGCAAGCCTGGCGCGTCGCGGCGGCGTCGCCGGTCAGATGGCGCTCAGCGCCTCAGATTCAATCGCTCGGTAATGCGGTGATTGCACCTTCCTCCAAGCGCCTCTCGGGGTCCGGCTTTAATTTTATCACTTCCCGTAACGAGATGATTGGGGACCGCGGCCGCAAGCGCCCCACTTTTCCGCTCGGAGGGCGGCACGAACTGAGAGGGAAGAAGAGGGACGGAGATTTGGGGAGGGAGGGAGGCAGTAGGGTAACGAAATGAGTGCGGGCCCACCCGCAAAACTTCTATCAGGGCCTTCTTTACAAATGTGTATAGCAAACAAGTAGTATTAGCTCCTTAAAAAATAAAAAAAAATCATTTAACAAACACGAATTCATCAGTCTAAGATTAATATTCAATAGCAGGAAAATATGCTTTTATTACTAAATTTTATTAAATTAAGACTGTTATAAAACCTGCTTGAATTGCTTACCTTTTTTTGATTTGGAGGCAGGGTTACATAAGCTGCCTAAGCGTACAAAAAACATTTTTCTGGAAGATGCTGTTAATCATTTATTGTATCAACAATCGTATATAGTATCAAGTAATTAATATTTCTTACAATCGCAAAACCTTCAGCCCAAAAGTAGGCCCTCTTTGTCCTCGTCTCGCCTGCATTGCTGGCCTGAACGGTGCGCCACTGGAAGGAGGTGAGGACGGTGAGAGACGAAAGCTAAGGGCAGTCGAGTACGGAGGCTGCGATATTAAAATACAAACTGAGAATTGTAAAAAGAATAAATTTAAATATGAGATTGCCGAGGTGATGGTTGAGAAGAAACCTGGATTGTAAATTTCTTGAGCGCTTTTTCTCGTTTACGTGGTTTCTTCGGTGGATGCAGAAGCTGTGTCCTAGTCAATAAGCCGTTTCTTCTCCATCTCTCCCCTCATTCCCATTTTTGGGGACGAGCGATGACGTGATCCTCAAGCATCGTATGGGCTATTCCCCATT
This sequence comes from Gryllus bimaculatus, assembly GCA_017312745.1. Lineage (NCBI taxonomy): Eukaryota > Metazoa > Arthropoda > Insecta > Orthoptera > Gryllidae > Gryllus > Gryllus bimaculatus. Next base: position 7,255,198 of record BOPP01000023.1, on the reverse strand, counting down.
GATTCAAGGCAAGCAATGACAAGCGTCAGAGCTATGAGTTCCAGAAGATTTTAAATTTATCTCTAATTGAGATAACTGTAATAATAATAATAATAATAATAACAATAATAATAATAACAATAATAATAATAATAGTAATAATAATAATGTTTTGCTACCTTTGTGTTAAGTACTCATATGAAATATTGACTATTTAACTGCTGCAGGAATATACATTATGAAATGAGTTTTTACATTTTTTTTCTTTCTTTTTCGGGGGTTCATTAAAACCTTTGTAAGTATTACTTCGAAATTGGTCATCACCGACAGGGGAAAAAAATATATACAATTATACGGCTACGCAAACCACTTATACAGTTTTATGTAAACACACGACACTGTATGTGACCAGAATAAGAGTAATTTTGTTTTTAATATAAAACTAATGCCAGCGCCTAACAATGGTTTAGCCCGTAACAAAGCAAAATTTAAAATATAACGGGTCACTCATGCAGGCCTTCACTAAAGGCAGGATTTTAACGGGATGGATACGGGGGATCAATGGACCGGGGATAAAGCGATGACTGACGTGTGCGATGACAAAAGGCACCGACAGCCGTGGTACGCAGATGAAGCACGCCCAATGAGCGACTGCTGAGAGCGATTATCACAATCGCGGACGATCGGCAAAGGGCGCAGCCATGACAAGCGAACGAACGACGTGAGACAACACGGCGGACGGCGAGTTGACAGCGTGACGGAGCCAGTGACATGCGACGGACGTGTTCCAAAAGACAACGAGTGATACATATAGACGAGTGAAAACGGGAACGGGGATGACGAGGAAGAACGAGACAAACGACTGACGAAGTGCGACATATGAACTTGGTCAAGAAGATAGTGAGTACGCTTCCCGTGCGGTAGTAAGTCTCGCAAGGAAGATGCCACACGTAATTAAATATTTTGCCTATAGAATTTTGTGATATAGAACAGCAGGTTTTTTTTTTTTTTTTTTTTTTTTTTTTTTTTTTTTTTTTGTTCTTTATGATGTAAAGAACTATGATGCTCGTGCATATGTATCTACTGTACGGTGTTTCTTGCAAGTATAGTGTACACTTGTTTTTGGGGTTAAGGTATTTAATTAATTGTAGTGTTATAAGTTACTATTTTATTCTTGGTTCTTGAGCAGATTGGCTTGGGCTTTTTTGGTGCTTTTGTTCAGCAGCATTTTATGCTACGCAGGCAAAATAGTTTGTGACTCTTTTCCTTAGTTTCAATTGAGGCGGTAGCTGCAGAAGGGTTCATACAATATGTATGTGCTCTTGTTTCAGAGAACGCAGAAATTCTTTCTGTGTAACTTTAAACTATATCAAGCAAATTTTGGATGATTCTATTTCTCTATTCTATTCTTGGTTGGTTATCGAACTAGAGCATATATTCCGTTACACGAAGAGAGTTTCCCCAGAATATTGCACTTTAACTTTCATTCGAGTTTTGAACGTAATCGCGATCAAGTTAGCTGATACTTAGACTCTATTGTGGGTAACTTAAAGGAAGAGAGGAAAAATGTTACAAAAGCGTTTTTGAAGAGTGTAACTGCTCAAGACGTGTCTACTGGAAATGTCGACTGAATGAGTCTGGAATTTTGATAGTGCACAAGATGACTTTGAGGTAAAAAAAATAGATAACAACCACATTATGATTTGAACTTTAGGCTTTTATATAAAGCGCATAATTATAAAATTAATATAGATTATAATTAACACCATTTTCAAATAAAATATAACGGGTGGTATTCTCCAAAATAAGAGCCGTATAATGGGGCATTCCTTCCTTTACATCACATATTTTGAAATTAAGAGGAATTTAATTACGTTCTAAATGAATTAAAATTAAAAAAATAATATATATTTTATAAATATATTTAAAATAATGCAATACGTTTTCTCAAACACAGTAGGAGTACAGGTCCTTCTTTCCGCTACCAGCCTTAATACCTTTCGCTGACCTTCGGTTTGACGTGTTATAGAGCGAGCATCATTAGAGGTATTCATAGAGGGATTTTGTATTATATCTTGTGAAACAGGATTTTATCTTCTGCTGTGTTCATGTGCTGCAAGTTTAGATATAAAAGCAAGAAAACTCTCAGTAAGAACTGCATTGGAATCAACTACTAAATAAGGAATACTCGATTAAAAAAAGTAAAGAAGAAGACAAGTTTATGTGGTATTATTGAAAATTGCAGATGGACGGGACCTGTCACTTAATTGGCCAAATTAAAACCTTTTATGTCCACTAAGTGCCCTACCAATGGATACAAATCAATTAAATTTTGAAAAAGTTTCCATTAGTTTACACACACTGGGGATGATCTGACAGACAGAAGACCTTTGTAAGAGACATGGTACTGCTCAGTGTTGGTGAAGCTGACAAAACGTAACTTGGCCTAATAGTGGTGAGAAAAGTATGTTCGGTAAATAGAACCGTGAACAACTGTTCCGTCAGCAGAACACATGGGTTTAAGGAACTCGGAACAAATGAAAGTTTTCTACTTCTTATATGAATAAATGTTAAGCTGAAATCTATTGAGCTGGGGTTTTTAGAAGCTTGAAACTTCAAAATGTAAAATAACATTTACCTAATGTTATGGATGTCACATAACTTTATCCCCTCGAAGAATACACGCAAGATAATTAAGACTTTTTATGGCCTTAGATGCTTAAAAATAATACTTGACCCAATCTGGACCTAAGGGGAAACAAATTTTCTGGAACAAAGTGGGTTGGGTTTTGGATAAATAAAGTAACATAATTTGTGGGGGTTCATTCAAAAATTGAATCTTAAAACAGAGAATAACTCTTAATCTCATCTTTCTATGATACGAAATTTCTAAGTGTACAAAAATGCTTTAACGTTTCTGTGAAAAAGTTCGACAGCCGTTTAATATTCTTGAAGTCTAATGACGTGTGCGCAGTTTTAAGTTTGGCCTAACTGACAGCAGTTTCCGGGCTCTGCAAAGAACAAATATTTAAGCGTTTAATAATGACACTCCATGAGGCGGAAATCCAGTTACTTATGAATAAATTAGATTCGAGAAAGGGTTGTCAATTATATTATAATTAATTTTTTCACTTTTGTGTTTTTATTATTGAAATCAATATATTCTATAATTAACGTTTACGTGATTTAATTTTGTAATTTTTTTTTCTATTTTTTTCTAATTTTTTGTCAAACATTACATACAAACAGAAATACGAATAAATAGTGGTAATATTTACTTCATATCCTAATAAATGGTATTCTAGGTAATTGGTCGGGTGTTTTCGTGTTCGTTTAGAGTACCATTCATATGAGTGATTGCAGGGAATTTCAACATAGTTCATATACACGTATTGGCAATTGGCGGCTAGATTTGATTTTTCAGTACATTTTCCTAGGGAATCCGCAGTTGTTACTTTTTTATTGATTGGCGGTCCCTCCAATAATTTTGCATTGGTGTTTTCACATGAACAAAGATTAATGCAATTAAGTCAAAATAATCAATAATCAAAAAGCAATGAGCAATGAGTAATGGCATGTCTTCAGTGTCCTCTGTTTTGGTCGGAGCTATAATACCTGAGGATATGAGAAGTGCAAGACTTTGATAAGACGGTTATATAACAGCACGTGTTTACACGCCAACAGATAACAAGAGAGAGACGACGTGGCAAAATTTGTAATTATAAGTTAATAAACTTTTATCCTTTAAGTTGGCACGGGATAATACAACAGGGCGTTAAGCACTAATAGGCAATGTTTCAATAGCCTGTGATGCCTTCAAGAAAAGAGTGGATACGCTAAGCACGTGAACTCGCACGTGAGGGCAAATCAGTAATAAGCGAATAGCCAATTTTTGTAAACGGAAAGACTTATGGGAGTTTGTACTGAAAACACGGCATGGGAGTGGTTAACATTAATGAATAAAGTTCACCTTGGTGAAACTTGTAAAGAGTCGGCATTTTGGGACAGCAGACTGCATCAGGACACCGAAACAATGAGCTTCGTTCAACTGACCGGCCCACGCACATGACAAGGCATGCCGGTACAGCGCAGAGATCGAGTGGACAAGGATTACAGAATGTAGGGCTGTCTACTCCCGCGGGGAACCTGATTGATTTAATTGTTTTATTTTGGGTTGGGTTTCCGACACGACAACCGCTTCGGGTCCATCCGGTACAATGGTTAGTGCAAATATCCCGAGATGTGGCTAATATCTTTCCTCTGAGCTGAAACG
>BOPP01000023.1:7233879-7250921 GCA_017312745.1 Gryllus bimaculatus | reverse complement strand
GTGTAGTGTGGTCAGTAATGGCCTATACGCCAATAATAATAATAATAATAATAATAATAATAATAATACACGAACGACTCGAAACAAATATATAAATATACACTACGCAAACAAATTATCTAGTTTTATGTATTTATGTACACTGACACTGTATGTGACAAGAATAAGAGTATATTGATTTTTAATATAAACTAATCCATCCTCAAACAATGTTAGCTGAATAACAAGGAAAATTAAATATAAAGGGTCACTCATCAGGCCTTCACTGAAGCAAGATTAACGATGACTAACGATCAATGACCGACAAGCGATGACTGACGCGTGACAAATGACAAAAGGCGCCGAGAGCCGAGGTACGCAGATGAAGCACCGCCAATCAGGGACTGCTGACGAGCGATTATCAACAATCGCCGGACGATGAGGCAAGGGCCAGCAATGACAGACGACGAACGACGTGGGACCCACGGCGGACGGCGAGTGACACGTGACGGAGACGAGTGACTTACGACGGACGGCGAGTGACATGCGATGGAGACGAGTGACTTGCGACGGATGGCGAGTGACATGCGACGGACGTGTTCCAAAAGACACACGAGTGATACATCATAGACGAGTGAAACGGGACGGATGACGAGAAGACACGAGACAGACGACTGACGAAGTGCGACATATGACTTGCGTCACATAAGATAGTGAGTAAGCTTCGTGCGGTAGTAAGACTCCAAGGAAAATGCCTCCCGCAATTAAATATTTGCTATAGAAATTTTGTGATATAGAACAGCAGTTGTTGTTTTGTTTTTGTTTTGTTTTTTGTTCTTTATATGTAAAGAACTATGATGCTGTGCATATGCATCTACTGTACGGTGTTATTGCAGTATAGTGTACACATTGTTTTTGTTAAAGTATTTAATTAATTTTAGTGTTATAAGTTACTATTTTATTTCTTGTTCTTGAGCAGATTGCTTGGCTTTTTGTGCTTTTGTTCAGCAGCATTTTTGCTACTGCTGGCTAATAGTTTGTGACTCTTCTTAGTCTTCAATTGATGCGGTAGCTAGAAGAAGGGTTCATAATAGTATGTGCTCTTGTTCCAGAGAACGCAGAAATTCTTTCTGTGTACTTTAATCTATATCCAAGCAAATTTTGATGATTCTATTCTCTATTCTATTCGTTAGGTTGGTACGAATAGAGCAATATTCCGTTACACGAAGAGAGTTCCCCAGAATATTGCACTTTAATCTCTCATTCGAGTTGAACGTAATCCGGCAAAAATTACTGATATTTAGAACTTATGTGGGTACTTAAAGGAAGAGAGGAAAAAATGTTACCAAAACTTTTTTGAAGAGTGTACTCCTGAAGACGTGTCCACTGGAACTGTCGACTGAAGTGAGTCTGAATTTGATAGCTCACAAGATGAACTGTGAGGTAAAAAAATAGATAAAAAACCACATTATGATTTGAATTAGCTTTTTATAATAAAAGCAAATCAAAATTTAATAATATTTATAATTAACACCATTTCAATAATAAATATAAAGTGTTCTCCAGAAGAAGAGGCTGTAACGCATTTCTTTCTTTGCACCACATGTTTGAATTTAAGAAGAATTTAATTACGTTCTAAATGAAATTAAATTAAAAAATATAATATATATTATTGTAATATATATATTAAAATAATGCAATACGTTTTTCTCAAAACACAGTTTAGGAGTACAGGTCCTTCTCGCTACCGCCTTAGATACCTTTCGCTGACCTTGGTTACACGTGTTATAGAGCGAGTATCATTAGAGGTATTCATAGAGGGACTTCTAACTTAATTCTTAATTCTAATAAATTCTACTTGTGAAACAGATTTTATCTTCTGTTAGCTTCATTGCTGCAATTTTAGATATAAAAGCACGAACACTCTCAGAAACTGCATTGGATTCGACTACAAAATATAAGGAATACTGTTTAAAAAAGAAGACAAGTTCATGTGTATTATTGAAGATATAGCTGACGGACCTGTCACTAATGTTGCCAATATAACGCCTTTATGTCCGACTAAGTGGCTATACCAATGGCTACGAATCAATTAAATTTTGAAAAAGTTTTCATTAGTTATCAAGACACTGAATAATCTGACAGAACAAGCCTACGAAAGAGACACGGTGCTGTTCAGTGTTGGTGAAGCTGACAAAAAAATACCTTGGCCTAATAGTGGGGAGAAAAGTAATAACGGAAACAGAAATTATGAACATGTTGCTGTCAGCAGGACACATGGCGTGAAGGAACTCGGAACAAATGAAAGTTTTCTTACTTATATGAAGAATGTAATGCTAATACATCTGAGCTTGGGTTACGAACTTGGAACTTCAAAAGTAATAACGTTTACCTAATGGTATGGATCGCATAAATTTCTATCCCATCAAGAACTACACAGCAAGAATGTTAAGACTTATCGTGGCTCTCTAGACGCTTAAAAATAAATTCTTGACCAATCTGAATAAGGAAACAAATTTCTCTGAAAAAGGTGTTGTTTGATAAATAAAATACATAACTTTGTGGGTTCATTTCCAAAAATTGAAGTACTATCTCTAAAAACAGAGCAAGAACTCCTTAATCTAATCTTCTATGCAACGAAAATTTCTAAGTGTCACAAAAATGCTTTAGTTTCTGTGTAAAAATTTCGGAAGAGGTTCAATATTGTTGTAACATCAGCCTAATGATCGAGTGCGCAACTTTAAGTTGCAAAACTGAGGGCTTCCGGACTCAGCAAAGTATCAACATTATTTACGTTTGACAATGATACCCCAGAGGCTGAATCCAGTTACTGATGAATAAATTAGATTCTAGAAATGTTGCCATTGTATGAATGCTTAATTTTCACAATGTATTTTGTTATTGAAATCAATATATTCCATAACTACATTTCGTGATTTTGTTGTAATTTTTTTCTAATTTTTGGCAAACATTAAATACACAGAACATCGAACAAAATATCGTATGTAATATTTACTTACATTCCTAATAAATTGATTGCAAGTAAATTGTCATGTGTTTCGAGTTTTAGTACCTTTCTTATGCGTGATTGAAGGGTTTCAGAATAGTTCATACACACTTACTGGCATTGCGTAGACCTTGATTTTTCCAGAACATATTCCTAGGGAACTCCCAGTAGTCTAAATTTTTTTATTGATTCGCGCCCCCTACAATAATTTTTCATTGGTTTCACGCATGACATGATACAAAATAATAAATGCGGTAGTACAAAACAAGCAATGAGAAATGAGCAATGAGCAATGATCAGTAGCCACTGTTTTGGTCGGACTAATAATACCTGAGGATATGACGAAGTCAAGCATTTGATAAGACGGTTATATAACAGCACGTGTTCACACGCCAATAGATAAACAAGACAAAGACGAGTGGCATAATTTTAATTATAAGTAATAAACTATCCTTAAGGTTGACACAGATAATACAACAAGACGTTAAGCATTAATAGGAATGTTCAATAGCCTGTGATGCTTCAGAAAAGAGTGGATACGCTAAGCACGTGAACTCGCACGTGAGGACAAATTAGTATAAAGCGAATAGCCAATTATTGTAAGCAGAAAACTGTCTCTTATGAGAGTTTGTACTGAAAACACGGCATGGCGTGGTTACATGTGTATAACTGTTTTAAAAACTTGTAAAGAAAGGCATTTTGGGACAACAGCCTGCATCAGGACACCGAACACAATGAGCTTCGTTTCAACTGAACGGCCACCACATGACAAGCATGCCGGTACCGCGCAGAGATCGAGTGGACAAGGAACTTACAGAATGTAGGCTGTCTACTCCGCGGGAATGATTGATTTATTGTTTATTTTGTGTTTCCGACACGACAACCGCTTCGGTCACTAGTCCCGTAAATGTAGTGCAAATTAATCCAGAGATGTGGCTATATCTTTCCTCTGCTGAAACGCGATATTCGGGATCGACCACGACGATGGTTTGCGGGGGTTTCTCTCTCTACCAGCAGGGCACCGCCACAGCCGGGATGAGATCTAAGCTCACAAGTGCTCTTCCGACACGTGTAATTATATAGGGCATATACGTGTATGTGAGTGTGTGCGTGTGCACGTGTAAGGGGATAGAAGAGAACAAGGATCAAGTAGAAAAGATTTCACGCGGTCAATGGTCCCTGATAGATAACTACTGCGGCATTCGTCTGGTGTCGATTGCAACATCCACGGAAAACAACCTTTCAGACAAGTTGGCCTCTAGAATTCACCTGGAAACTAATGATGAATTATATCAAGCTATTTATAAAAAATCGTCGGAAGTCGATCTCTAAGACCTTCGAAATAAAGACGCTGCAGATACAACAACTGATACTATCTCAGCCAGTCCCATAGAATTTGGAAGATAATATAAGACTGTTGCTCTACCCACAGCGCTAGTTCTGAAGCAGTGGAGTGGCCCATCTGACGTCGCTGTCGCCATCAGACGGCGGTCACAGGTGAGCCGATGTTTGCCAAAATTTGGATCAACCGACGTAGGACGATTTTGCTTGACGAGTCGGATTCGTTCAAACACGTGACACTAAATAGAAATTATTTTAGCGAATCCGAACAGCCTCTTCGACGTCAGCGTCCAAAAACAACGACTGTAGGACTAATTGATTGATTGTTAGTGGTTCCCGGCTCATCAGTTGCTAAGATTATTAGTCACATAAGTGAAGTGTAGGTTTTCTTCGGGAAGTCACAGCGGTTATCTCCCGCTGGATGGCGAATTCCGGCGCCAACCTACCGTCTCCTAGCGGGTCACTGCCCCAACAAGGTAACTCCCACCAGAGTGGCACCGCCCCAGCCGGGACAAGCTCCAAGCTCTAACCTCCCGACCGGTCATCCGGCATGTGTGGTAATGTAGTGCATGTTAGTGTAAGTGTGTGTAAGTAAGGGGTGAGAATAGCACAAATAATAGGAAAGACTTGCTCGTGGTCCGTGGCCCGTTTATTAGGATACTGCTCCGACATTCGCCTTACTTTGATTGAAGAAACCACCAAACACTACCTATGAGAACAACCGGCCGCTAGAATTCTCCTCCAGGCAGCGACTGAATTTGACCAACGTAGGTCGAAACGTCTTACACCGTCGGGACTCGAACATAAGACCTCTCGGTCAAAGGCACTGCAGTGACATCTGTTGATGCCCTGAGCCACCTCTCCCGGTCTGTCGGATTAAGATCTGTTTCTTTGTTTTTTTCACCGACTTCATCCGACCGAAATCTCGACCAAAAGCGACTAGATAGTGCTTGCCACCTTATGGCGACAGTGATGACAAACGTTCCGCCGTAGCGATTCGGGCCGAGTTTCGGGAGTCCGGATGGTTGGATGCCGGGCGCCGGGTGGCGGAGCGGCGCTGTGGGACGGGCAGTCGGGGCAATCTACGCCCTGTGGTCCCGATACGATCTGCGCTGTGTAAACAGGCGCAGTAAACACCGTCGGCCCGCCGCGGCGCGGCGCGGGGCGGGGCTGGAGCCATTGTGGAAGGTCCGTGGGGCTGTTATTATTCGCGCTGGGCTACGCCGCGTCGGCCGGGCGGCGGCGGTGGGCGGCCGCACGGCGCTCTGCGAGGCTCCATCTTTCCGCGCGGCGGGAGGCGCAGCCTGCGAGCAGTGGGCGGGACGGGAGGAAAGGCGCGGGTGGGAGCGGTGACGTGTTGGCAGTGGTGTCGCTGACCGGGTGGTCTAAAAGGGGGAAATGGAGGCAGGCAACACGTTGAAGGTGTGTGCCGAGGGTGAGCTGCCCTCGCTGTACGGATTGGGTAAGCGTAGAGATCCGGTCGGGTTTACAGGGCGAGATGGTCGATGGTCGGCTGAAGAAAGGTCGGTGGCGCGGATTAGATGGCTCATGATCGCCTCATGAGCAAGCTATTTGCTCTGAGGGACTGGATGTGAGTGCCGTCAGTTCGATGGTAGAGAGTTTTTATCGTCACAGAAAGGATGTGTTGGCGCGGATGGCTAACACAAGAAAATGTTGATCGTTACAGAAAAGATGGGTGACGCAGATGAAGTGACTACAAAAAATGCACATGTAATACATGTACATTTACACCTTGCCAGATGACATTAGACGATTGAATTCGATGCAAAAGTTTTAGTCCCAAGTAAAATATTTTCTGCTGCATAACTGTTTTTATACAATTAGAGGCTACACCGAGAATTGAAAAGGAAAAAGTATTAATTTTATAAATGACATTTAATATATTATATACCATTTGGATAATTCTAAAGAACCTGTAAAAAGTATTGTGCTGCAGCTTCTAGGTCAATGACCACCATGTCGATCAGGTTTTCGTCCAGTTTTCCTGATCCTTGAGCAAATGCTGAGATGGTCCTCTGTTTTGCTTCTGGGCATAAATATAACTTCAAATTAACATCTCCCCAAAGCACGTCACACAGAGTTTTAACTGTTTTTATGTAAATAAATATATAAATAAATGGTCGATGGCTGGCACAAGTAGGATGGGTGGCATGGGCGAGGGCGTCTGAATTGGCTGGGCGAGGGTTTTTTTTCCTTTTGTCCCCTCCACAGTATCCCTGTGAAGAGGGGGAATTTATTTTCTATGAATTTTTTTTAATACGCTGCTGCCTTGCGGCTTAAGCAGCTACAGGCGGGCTTTTTCTTAACAACTAACTTACAATGGCCTAGACCTATAAGTTATCTTAATTGCACTTTGGCATTAATCAACTTAACACCTAAATCACTTTTTCTAGTTACTATTTAATATATTCTACGTAATTATTATTTTATATAGTTGGTATATTGTTTTTTTCTACATTCACACATCATTCATACTAGTTTCCATTATATACATAACGCATTCATTCTTCCCATTCATTCGCACTTCACACTTCACTACACTGTTCGCCACGGCACTGACTTGACTCAAAGTGTCCGTGGCGCTCGGGCCCATTGGGAGGCGTGGCAGGTGGGGCGCGGCGTCGCGTTCCCCGCGCGTCCCTCCTGGGCGAGGGTAGAGAGCCGGGCTGGTGCCTTGAACTAGGTGATTGTTGTTTGTGCTAGGAAGGGCGCGTGTGAGGCGCGGGCAAGTGACGCCAAACAAGCTGAACGTGCGTAGCGACCCGTGTGAATGCAGTGTGCTTAGCTAGTAGAGGATTGTTGACACAAGAAGGATGGTTGGCGCGGGCGAATGGCTCGAAATGGTCTGAACGTGCATAGCGAGCCGAGTGGTTATATGGTAGAGAGTCGTTGATCGTCCCAAGAGGGTGGATGGTGCGAACGAGCGGCTGTGAATGGACTGGGCGTGCGTAGCCAGTCTGGATATCGTGAACTAGATGGAAGATGGTCATTGTCACAACGGTGGATGGCGCAGACGTGATGATCGGAGGGCGGCACAAGAGAAGTGGGCGACGCGAATCAGATGCGCTCACTACAGACAGAGCGTGCGTAGGGAACCACGTGGATGACGCCGGCGAGAGGGTCGATGGTCGGCACAAGAAGAGTGAGTGTTTGCGATTGTCTGTGGCCAAAGACGGGTGGTGGAAGATTTTTTGAGAACTGGGGTCGTCGTTTCGTCGTCCCAGCATTCCTTTTGGCGCCAAAGAATTCCATACGATCAGCTGTATATGTGTATATATCAATTATTGATCTATAAGTCTTTTTTGGACTACATCAATAACTCGATAACTTGAATATCTGTAAATTGTATTATTGTACATCTCCAATTTTATTTCATATCTTTCACATTGACATCGATCATGTGGTAGATAACATCTCATAATTGCAATGTTCGATTACATTAACTTCTCTTTCTTTGATGTCGTATATATTCTCACTTTTTGTTCCTTTATCAGTATTTGAAATTTGGAGAATAACGAAACAGTATTTTTGTACTGAAAGTTCTTTTCCTTCACTGATTGTTATTGGTAATAAATTTTCCATTTAAATTATAGGAATACACACGATGTATATGGATATCACGAAATACAAGTCTTTTAGAGAGGCGCGTTCTGTAGAACCTCATTTGTTCTATTTTCGTTCAACATTTGTAGACTAAAACTCATTAAACCTTATTTACTTTTAATATTCCGTTCATTTGTGTCTTCTAATACCAGTGTTTTAGATTGAGAATATATTTTCATTGTAAAACTTCCGTTATTTTATATTTTCAATCAATCGAGCAAACCACGAACAATCATTATCCAATGATATCACTGCTCAGTTGTAATTCATGATGCAACATTACACAAAATGAATATAATCTATTTTGGACAGACAATCTTAAATATTTCAAAATAAATCGACCTGAAAAATGCTTAACATGGCATTTAAGACAATGTTCTGATAACTGCCAGTATTTCCCACTTATATGTTAAGGGAAAAGAAAAGATGAAGAGGTTTGATAACATGTTTATATTACGTAATAATAATAATAATAATAATAATAATAATACTATTACTATTATTATTAATATTATTATTATTATTATTACTATTATTAATATTAAGTCTTATGTGACTTCTGCAGTTAATGACTCTACTACCAGTTGAGTGATACAAATGTGGAAGATTCCATGTTTGTGTGTTGGCCTGGAAATTTTGTCGTAACGGAAACAAATGGATCTCTGATTTGTCTCGGGCTTCTCACTTTGAAATTTCACTATTTGGATCTTGGACGTATTTCAATATTGAGAATTTTGAAATTTTTGTTACAATTACAACTTTCATATTTGATCGTGTCAACAGCTAGGTCCTTCAGTCAGTTGTCCAAAAGGTAAATAATACATTAAATGTCATTTGTAAAATTAATATCACTTTCCTTTGGGATGCTCGGTATAGCCTCTATTGGTATAGAAACATTGTAATGAACAATAAAAATTCACTACGATAACTTCATTAGACTGAACCGCATTCACATCCAGACATACAGCATGATTCCAATCTGCCAATTCGCTCAACTCGTGTTCCCAGTGATTAATAAAGCACATCCCCGAACGCCCGCGCCGCCACATCCACCAGCTCCCATCGCAATCAGCAGACTCCGACGCGGCGCGCGGGTCCACACAGCAGGGCGCACAACAACTGGCTCAGGGGCGTGGAGGTAATTGCGGTTTGTGGCAGATCGCCCTAAGGGGGTGCACAGAAAAAGGGGCTTTTTTTAAAATGGAATTTATTAAAATATCAACTTTCAACTCCATTTGGGTATTCAAAATAGTATCTTGGCCTGCTGCTATCGTGTTTGTGTTATTCTGAAACAATACATTTCTTCCTATTTGGTGTTAGGGGTTTCACCATTAAGGTGTGGGTTAGACATTACTTATTTCACATCCACTTCGAATATTTGTGCATTTCCTGATTTGCTATTTCAAATTCGTGCGAATTTGATGCTTATTCGTGCTTGGAGTTGCATCTGGAGCTTGCTCTCTTAATGGTGCATGCAATGTTCATTAATGAATGATAATCTACAGTAAAAGTTTCTCACAGTATGTCTTGTATGTTTGTATTGAAAACTTTATAAATAGTTAAATTAGTTTATAATGAAATGTTTGACATAATAAATTTATTTTCAACATTATACTGTACCCGGTCTAAAACAAATTAATAATGTTGCTACATTAGATTAGTATTTCGTATTATCTGTTACCAATCAATAATAACTGTATTTAGAATAAAAACAAAAACACCGTTTCTTCTAAATGTTTTTAAGTTCTCATTGAACACAATACTATGATTAACTGTTCTATATGTTCAGCAAAGTACTGAATGTCCAATTAATGAATATATAGAATAAATTCAGGACTATATTAATGCGTACTAGGAGAAATCAAATAACTTCTTGTTGAATAGAGATTCAGATTGTCTTCTAATTATTTGGTTATTTACTTTCTTCATGTACTTATTATTTTTTAACTCACCTCCAAGGGAAATTATTCCATTAATAAAACAGGAAAACCACATCAATTATTGAAAATTCGGAACGCTAAAGTTGTAACGTTGAGGCCAATGTGAACGAAACAGTCACAAGGACATGATGTAAATACTCACAACCCCGGCAAAAGACACAATAAGAATGTCCCCAAAAACCGGTTGTAAGATCTATTCCTGATGGATCACTATATTATGCAGCCAGCAACGGATTTCTGGTGAGGCCATGGGATAAGCAAAAGGAACATTGATCTAACGATCTATTAGCCAAAAATACTAAGTTATTCAGTGAGCCCGAAAAGGGAGCCAAATATAGCTCGGAAACGTCATGAATATCATGTTATCAATAAAATCTTTTTTTAATGTTTCTGGGTTTCCTGTTTTATTAATACGATAATTTCTCTTGGAGGTGATTGACAAAATAGCAAGGTCCTGAGGGATGTAAAAAACGAAATCAAATAATCTCGTAACAATATAAAAATGAATATATGAATGATCTCCAATAGGATCTCCTGATAGGTGGTGTCAAGGAAGGGATTTGCCTAACCTGGAAGTGCTGCGGCCCCCTTTTCCTCGTACAGGTTTCCAAAGCCACGAGCTCCGTTACACAAAATGCGATTTGGGGTCAGACGCGGTCACGTTCACCCTCCCATCTCCTGATCCCCCCTGCTCTCCAAGCCCCCCCCCCCTCACCCGCCGGGTCGGCCCGCATTCAGTTGGCAGCGTCAGCGCGAGCGCACGCCACGCCGTTCTAATTAGGCTCAAATAAATAAATAGGGGTAATTAAACGATGTGAATAAATAGCGGCGAATTTACCCTGGCCAAACGCAGAGAGAAGGGATACCCTGGGGGGACTCCAGGTGGTTGGAGAGGGGATGAAATAACGTTCGGAAGTCATTCCTGGATTGCACGTTCTGTGGAGTTGGGCTTCAGAGCACAAGCGAGCCGGCCTTGTGGGACACCTACAGGGTGTTTGATGTCTGAATACTCACATTCGCTTGCTCTTTTGATGCCAAGAACGTTTAATTTTCGGAGTTCGCTTGCAGTGATCTTAATCTTATGATCATACTCTTAAATGGCTGCTAAATGCAAGTCGTTTAGCCGTTCTGTCTGTCTGTCTCTCTCTCTCTCTCTCTCTCTCTCTCTCTCTCTCTCTCTCTCTCTCTCTCTCTCTTTTTACATTGTTTTTCTAACAAAAATCTGAAGTTCTCGAAAATACGGATTTAATAAAATAAGTATTGTTGATATTCAGAAAAAAATAAAAGAAAAATTCTTTTCATATTTCCTTAGAATCCACATTTAAGACCCCTCTCTTAAAGGTCTTCCAGAATGTGAAAGCATGTGTTTTTCCTTGTGGCCATAGCACTCCGTTCCTCTGATAGAAATAGAAACTTCATGTTTTACATATTAGTAACTAATTATTTGTATTTCATTCTTGCTTTTATCTCGTTACTTACGTATCCTCATTTATGGGTTGAAGCATAACAAACAAAAACTTTGCAAATAACTTGAGTTGCAAGTATAATTTGTATTACCATTCCCCAATGGAATGAATTTATTCGTTCCGAAGATAATAAAGAATCGATCAAATTCACAGGTAATTTGGACTCACTCTTTTATTATGTTGAATTCAAATGTGAAATTATCTTAAGGCTAGAGAATGCAATACAACCTTACAGGACAGTTTGAAAGTATTACTACATGCTCTGAAAACAAGAGAAACATTTTACTTTCAAATGTTGCAATCAATACTCCTCCGTTCGCCCTATATTCAATGGAAGATACGTATGTATTACATAATTTCACATTAAAGCGATGAAATAGCCATAAAATAGTTTATTTTGCTTCCCCGAAACTCTATGCTTACTACAAATATTAAAAATTATCAACTTTACATATTGTCTATTCCTTTTTTATGTTCTTTATTCTTCATGTTTTCCTATTTTTTCGAAATATCTTTACCGCTTGGCTCAATCTCTCAAAAGATACACAGTAAATATGTTTTTTTATTCAACACATATCTTCCATTCAATATTGGGCAAACGGAGCAGTGAAGTTCTGAATTTCCTTGTAAATAAATCGAAATAAATCCTCATTAGACACTAATGAGTCCTCAATCATAGCTAAAAATTGTTCATCTTGCTGGTATTAAGACAAAAAGCTAAACATCTCCGACGGCCTAGAAGAAATCGTCGAACACACATCAATTAAGCGGTGCTCTATTAGCCGGCCAGGCGGTGGGCGGGAAAATGGTTAATGTTAATTGGAGATGGTTTTTCCGTGTCACTCGCGTGCATATAGCTGCTTTCCTAGAAAGCCGACGAAATTCGCTATCGAACGCTCGGTGCCCTACATAGGCCCAGTACGCCACCGCCTCCGCGCCTCCGTCGTACAGTGGTTCACACGGATAATCGAAAGACTCGTATTCAAAATCAACCTAGTACGATTTTTGTGATTTTGCTAAAAATGAAAAACATTTCGTTCTTGAAAAGAGTAAAAAACGACGGATATATATTCTGTTGATCGTTGTTGATATCAACAGCATTCGATGTATACATATGTGTGTATTTTCATTGGTTCCTACACTGACGAGATATGCTTAATTGGCTGCGATGATAACAAAAGTATTTGAAGTAAATAATAATAATAATTGTAACGGGTTTAGCCAGCTACAAAACTAAAGGATGGCATAGAAGAGATTATTTTGAAATTAAGAGATTGGAGTTGTACGCACATGAAATGAGTAACAATATTGTTTATTTTGTGAATGGTATATATTTTATTAATTATTGTTACAGGCATTGTCGATTTTATAAACAAAATATTCGACTAGCATATTTAGTTATTAAAAATATTTAGTTATAGTTTTGAAACTAGCATATTCAGTTGTTAAAAACTCTAATGAATGAAGAATATTTCTCTTTTTGTTAGAAAGTTTCCAAAGAAATTATATTTATGCAATACCTTTTGTTTTGTTTTTTGCTAAGACAGTTTTCAGATGCAGTCTTTCAATTAAATCTGCGAGTACGTGCACCATTTCCAGCTTTAATCATAATCATTTTAAATGATGCTCGTGCTCATAACTTATTATGTTTCTAAGCTGGCAGATTTGTAAATTTGTAATGCATTTTTCGGAGTACATAGTGAGCTTACTGACTACTGTATGATTAAAACAACACTTCCTATATACTTTCTTGTTGCTGCTGCTTCTCTTGCCCTAAAGTTGGGTTTCTCGAAAACTGTCTCTCTGACTTGAGCTCAATTTCTCTACGTGAGTTACTTGGATTACTCTGATAACTCCTAGCGTTTCCAACATTAAAAAATTATTTTGATTCCTATATTCAGAGCAAATGTCTTTTATAACAATCGTATGTACTATTAACTTTCCTCACTAAAATAATATGGGATTCGATAAGAGGTGGATTTTTTAAAGCTTTCCGTTTAATTTTCTTGTTCCCTAAGAATTGAATGACGCAACACGTTTCGACATCATCGAAAATCGGCTTGAAACGAAACTTAACCAAACGAACGTGTTAAGTAGCCGTTCATCTACCGAAGCGGGTACATTCAAAAAGTAAATATCCAATATCTTAAGAAACTCGCATATTTTGAGACAGGGGTCAGTTTTACACATACGTTTTTATATTGAATACCATGTCGGGTTGCACATGGCCAAAAGAGGCTTGCTATCGCGGATAAAGCTGTAACGAATGAAACCCACAGCGCCTGATTTTCTTCAGGTTCCGGATTCGTGCATCACCATCTCTTAAACATGTGAACTTGTGACGAGAACACTTTTGTTCTTTACACGTTCGTTACATATAAAAAGGAGTTCCGTTTAGGACAAGGCGGTAAAACCCGCACGGTTAAAACGTTCAAATTTCCGCAAGCCTATGGATCTCTTCAGTAATACACGTCAAATTTTGTACAGTCAAGTAGTTACTTATCGCAGCGGGTTGGGAAGAGTTGTGTTGTGTGACTATCATGAAATGTGAAAACAAAATCAATCAATCAATCGGAATACCCTGTTCTAATCGTACCCCAAAACGAACACCGTAACTAAACAGTGCGGTAAAAAAACAGTGCCTTATCGACCAAGTTAAGCCGTCTATCCCCATTATGGCACTTCAAATAATAACAACGTTTTACAATGAAGGAAAACGAAGATCTCCCTGGAAGAACGTTTATATTCAACGAACTAGCACTGTTTATAATGTGAAGCTCTCGCATCGAAGATGTGAAATAATAATGGTACTAGAGATATGTTGTATTATATGTGTTGTGTGTATGCTGATAAGTTTTGTGTATATGGCATGTGCGATGTTGGCTTCCCTGAAAATACTTTACATATTGTCGTCAACAACTTTTTTTTATTTCCTGACTCCTTGAGAGTGTGATTTACAACATTCTTTGAGATAACTTTCTTAGCTTAGCTCAGAGGCAACACTGCAGAGACATCAATGTTGCCGGTGTCTGGGCAATAACTCTGTTCGTGAGGTGCTGGGATTGGAATTACGATAGTTTTCGACTCTATTTGAATAGCTGGGTCGAATCCATCTACTTCCTGGAACAGAATACTAACAACCGTCTGCTCTGATATCTACGTAGTTTTCCGAGATTTTCCTCTGTATTTTTCCGTGATTTCTACGTTCAATCCCAGGCGAATCCCAGAACAACACTCTAACAAACGATCCACGGACCGCACGCGATATTTCCTTCCTTTCCCCTCCTTGTTCTACCATCTCCTCTACTTACGCACACTTAGATTTACATTTACTACAATACTGTACTAGCAAGGAGACCAGTCGAGCTCGACCCTGTTAGAACGTTAACCTTTTGAGAAAGAGAGATACCTGAAGCGGGAAATCATCCACAAGCCGACGTGTACGTCGGCATCGGATCTCATTACTCAGTGGGGTAAGAACATTGCCACTTCCAGGCAGAAAACCAGGACTAATGATAATAGTAGTTGACGTGCCCGTAAATATTAATCTCTATGTAAATGAAAGGGAATGTGCGTATGTCTGTCGCATATAGACGCAAAAACTGCCCGACTGACCGCTGCAATTTTCACCCTTTGTTCTTATTAGTATTGGGAGGATTTAAAGAATCGTTTGAATAAATAGGGCATGTAGGAGCGTTTTTTTCCCAAGCCAATCAACGAGAAGGGTTCCACGCCACTCCCAGAGGACCTTCCTTCAACAGTGATCTACAGGATATATCTTTGAAGTATACGCCTCGCTTCGACATATAATATCGAGGATGCGATCTCGCAAGCAAGAAAGTCTAAACCAAATGCTGGAGGTGCAAAACATTATTCGAATATTTGATTCGTAAAGTGAAGTGTAATACAGTAATATTGAAATTAATATATAGTTAAAGTGTAGTTAAGAGATAGTTAAAATGTAAACATATGGTTAAAGTGTAGTTAATTTGATATCTTCATTAAGGAATTTAATTTTGAACGTGAATTGTATTAAATAATTAAAATCGGTTAACCAGATTGGTCAATATGGTTAGAGAAACAATTATTTACGCCAACGTTTCGAAATAATTTCTTCATCAGGTCTATAGTATGAACAATAGTATATACAGGAGGACAAACTATTACAATAAATAGATTGTTGTATAATTAACACAAATAAAACAAATTTAAAATTATAAATTAGGATAAATAAAACAACAAAAATATAGAAAGTACCCACCATACTAATAAATGGTCACGATTATGGTCGTGATTATACAATAATGAATTGTATTTATTTAATACACTGCAATAACGAAGCATTGCCAGAACCGCTAGCCAATCAATAAATCTTTGAGGGCGGGTTTTCGAGATGTGACTCACGGCATCAACTTGTCTCAGCAGTGCCTCTGATCAGGAGGTTCTAGGTTCGAGTTCCGACGGTGGAAGTTTTTCTTCACTAGCTTCTAGTCAGCTAGGTCGAATTCGTCTGCAGTCTGGAGGAGAATTCTAGCGGTGGGCATCTGTCATTGGTAGGTTTCCGTGGTCTCTACAGTCAATTCCAGGCTAATGCCGGAGCAGTACCGTAATTGAAGGGCCGCGGGTGATCTTTCTTTCCTCTTCCTTCTCCTTTTCTCACCCCTTACACAGTCTTATACTATCATGCACTTGTAACGTCGTGTGTAGGGATCTACACCACAAGGAAACAGACACGAGTGAGTATATACAGTCTTTATTTTACACCACTGTAACATATTACAAGCCCCTCACTCTAAGGCGGTTTGCCAGAGCTACCACTGCAGCCCTCCTCTCTCCTACATGCGGCCTTGCCGGCGACGCCTTACGACCAGCCGGCAAGGCCGCGTCGTAGAATGGCACCTGGTGTGTCCCGGCCGCAGATTGGGACGATCTGCCCGATGATGTTTGAAGAACACATCACCCTGTCCAGAACTCGTCAAACAACCACGTTTGCCTCGGCACTCCGCACCAGCCTGCGAACAAGTTTTTGTGGTCTAGCCACGAGGAAACCGGAAACGTTACCCATCGCGCCGATCTCGCAGCCGGCGTCTTTATAGGCCCAGCGTGCCCTGACCTCCTACGGTCACTACTTCCCCGCCCCCGCGCGCGGTGGAAAGCCTTTCCCTGGCGCTGCCTGGCCCGCGGACCATTTCCTGTCGGAAGGTCCTTCTTTGTTCTATCTTTAGATTCCCCAGCCCTCTACCCTGCACTCGGGCTGCTGCCAAGCCGTGACGCTACACACTACACTTCCACACATGCTGGGAGACCGCTCGGGAGCTTAGAGCTTGTCCCGGCTGGGGCGGTGCCTCGCTGGTGGGAGATACCTGGTTGGGGTAAACCCCATTAGCCGCCAGGCTGGTCGGATCTCGCCATCCAGCGCCACGTGACGCGATAAAACGTGCACTAAACGCACGGGACTAGGGGCGGATCCAGAGACAATTTGTTTGGTAGGACGAAATTCAAAATTTGTTGGTCGTATGTGTCATATTACAGATTTTGCACACTGTCGCAGGATACACTCAGCCCATAATGAGATACGATTTTATTCGTATTTAAGATTAGAATAGTTTCTTTTAATACTGACACATTTTAGGGTGGGGGGAATTTTCCTCATTGCCCTCCCAGTGAATCAGAGCCTGCGACTAA
>BOPP01000023.1:7209156-7233854 GCA_017312745.1 Gryllus bimaculatus | reverse complement strand
TGGCGGGTTTCAAACCCGATCGAGCCGTGGCATTTTTAAAGGGGGAAAAAATCCTTCGTACGCCTTCCTCGGAGGGGAAGTAAGCCGCGCTGTCCCATGTTCGGTGAGATTTACTTGCATGCTAAAAGATGCCTCAAGCCTAAATGACGCCTCTGAGATAAATTCAAAATCGCCTGTTGTCCGGCCCAAGAAAACTCGCTTTCTCTCCTAGTTGTGAAAGGAGCGTAGCGGAATTTGCGTGGCAGACAGAAGAGCGGGCGCGATGGGCCCGAGTCGCCGCCAGGTAAATAAGGCAAATTGGAATTCAATTCAACGATATGGTTATTAGTCGCAGGCTCTGATTCACTGGGAGGGCAATGAGGAAAATTCCCCGCCACCCTAAAATGTGTCAGTTATTAAAAGAAAACTATCAAGAAAATATATTCTAGATCGTTAAATATAGAATAAATCTATTGCATTTATGGGGCTGAGTGTAATCCTGCGACAGTGTGCAAAATCTGTAATATGACCAACAAATACGACGCAACAAATTTTGAATTTCGTACTACCAAAACAAATTGTCTCTGGATGCGCCCTAGTCCCGTGCGTTGTAGTGCAACGTGTATCTGCGTCACGTGGCGCTGGATGGCGAGATCCGGCCTGCGACCTTCCTGGACGGCTAATGGGGTTTACCCCAACCAGGTATCTCCACCAGCGAAGCACCGCCCCAGCCGGGACAAGCTCTAAGCTCCCGAGCGGTCTCCCAGCATGTGGAAGTAGTGTGGTAGCGTCACGGCTTGGCAGCAGCCCGAGTGGCAAGGTAGAGGCTGGGGAATCTAAAGATAGAACAAAGAAGGGACCTTCCGAAGGAAATGGTCCGCGGGCCAGGCAGCGCCAGGGAAAGGCTTTCCACCGCGGCGGGGGCGGGGAAGTAGTGACGTAGGAGGTCAGGTGACGCTGGGCCTATAAAGACGCCGGCGCGAGATGGCGCGAGTGGGTAACGTTTCCGGTTTCCTCGTGGCTAGACCTACCAAAAACTTGTCGCCAGGCCTGGTGCGGATGTGCCGAGGCAACGTGGTTGTTTCGACGAGTTTGGACAGGGTGATGTTGTTCTTTCAAACATACATTGGGCAGATCGTCAATCTGCCGGCGGGACACACCAGGTGCCATTCTACGGACGCGGCCTTGCCGGCTGGTCGTAAGGGCGTCCGCCGCAAGGCCGCATGTAGAGAGAGGAGGGCTGCAGTCGGTAGCTTCTGGCAAACCGCCTTAGAGTGAGGGTTGTAATATGTACAGTGTGTAAAATAAAACTGTATATACTCACTTCGTGTCTGTTTCTTTGTGGTGTAGATCCCTACACACGAGCGTACAAAGTGCAATGATAGTATAAGACCTGTGTAAGGGGTGAGAAAAGGAAGAAGGAGGAGGAAAGAAAGATCACCCGGGCCCTTCAATACGGTACTGCTCCGGCATTAGCCTGGAATTGACTTGGTAGAGACCACGGAAACCTACCATGAAGATGCCCACCGCTAGAATTCTCCTTCCGACAGCAGACGATTCGACCTAAGCCTGACTAGAAGCTAGTGAGGAAAATACTCCACCGGTTCGGAGAACTCGAACCAGAACGCTCTGATCAGAGGCACTGCTGAGACAAGTTTGATGCCGTGAGGTCACATCTCGAAAACGCCGTCCTCAAAGATTTATTGATTGGCTAGCGGTTGTCTGGCGAATTTGCTTCGTTATTGCAGGTGTATTAAATAAATACAATTCATTATTGTATAATCACACCCATAAATCATGAACCATTTATTAGTATGGTGGTACTTTTCTATATTTATTGTTGTTTTTAAATTTATCCTAATTTAAATAATTTAAATTTGTTTTATTTGTGTTAATTTACAACAATCTACTTTATTGTAATAGTTTGTCCCTCCTGTATATACTATTGGTTTATACTATAGACCTGCATTTGAAGAAAATTATTTTCGAAACGTTGGCGTAAAATAATTGTTTCTCTAAACCATATTGAACAATCCGTGAAGCCGATTTTAATTATTTAATACAATTCACGTTCAAAATTACTAAATTCCTTAATGAAGATTTCAAATTAAACTTACACTTTAATGCATATGTTTACATTTTAACTATCTCTTAACTAGCACTTTAACTATATATTAATTTCAATAGTTACTGTTAATTACACTTCACTTTACGAATCAAATATTCTAGAATAATGTTTTGGGCACCTCCAGCATTTGGTTTAGACTTTCTTGCTTGCGGAGATGCGCATCTCGATATTATATGTCGAAGCGAGCGCGTATATTCAAAGATATATCCTGTAGATCACTGTTGAAGTGAAGGTCCTCTGGGAGTGGCGTTGGAACCCTTCTCGGTTGATTGGCGTTTGGGAAAAAAACGCTCTACATGCCCTATTTATTCAAACGATTTCTTTAAATCTCCCAATACTAATAAGAACAAAGGGTGAAAATTGCAGCGCGTCAGTCCGGCAGTTTTGCGTCTAATATGCACAGAATACGCACATTCCCTTCATTTCACATAGAGACTTTAATTATTTACGGGCACGTAACTACTATTATCATTGTCCCTGGTTTTCTGGCCTGAAGTGGCAATGTTCTTACCCCACTGAGTAATGAGATCCGATGCCGGGGAACGTACACGTCCGGCTGTGGCATGATTCCCGCTTCAGGTATGCTTCTCTTCTCAAAAGGTAACGTTCTAACAGGGTTCGAGCTCGACTGGTCTCCTTGCTAGTACAGTTATTGTAGTAATGTAAATCTAAGTGTGCGTAAGTAGAGGAGATGGTAAGAACAGAGGAAGGGAAAGGAAGGAATATCGCGTGCGGTCCGTGGATCGGTTGTGTCTAGAGTGTTGTTCTGGGATTCGCCTGGGATTGAACGTAGAAATCACGGAAAAAATACAGAGGAAAATCTCGGAAAACTACTGTAAATATGCAGAAGCAGACGGTTGTTAGTATTCTTTCCAGAAGTAGATGGATTCGACCAGCTATTCAAATAGAGTCGAAACTAATCGGTTAATCAATCGCGCACCTCAGCGAACAGATATTGCCCAGACGACGGCAACATTGATGGTCTCTGCAGTGTTGCCTCTGAGCTAAGCTAAAGAAAGTTATCTCAAAGATTGTTGGTAATCACACTCTCAAGGAGTCAGGAAATAAAAAAAAGTTGTTGACGACAATATGTAAAGTATTTTCGGGTGGAAGCCAACATCGCACATGCCATATAACAAAACTTATCAGCAACACACAACAATAAATACAACACTATCTCTAGTACGCATTATTTATTTACATCTTCGATGCGAAGCTTAGCACATTATAATACCAGGTGCTAGTTCGTTGAATATAAACGTTCTTCCAGGGAGATCTTCGTTTTTCCTTCATGTAAAACGTTTGTTATTATTTGAAGTGCCATAATGGGGATAGACGCGCCTTAACTTGGTCGATTTAAGGCACTGTTCTTTTTAGCCCGCGTTTGTAGTTACGGTGGTTCGTTTGGGTACGATTAGACAGGGTAATTCGATTGAATCGAATTGATTTTGTTTTCACATTTCAATGATAGTCCACACAACACAACTCTTCCCAACCCGCTGCGATAAGTAACTACTTGACTGTAGCAAAATTTGACGTGTATTAAGCTGAAGAGATCATATGGCTTGCGGAAATTTTGAACGTTTTAACCGTCGGGGGTTTTACCGCCTTGTCCTAAACGGAACTCCTTTTTATATGTAACAACGTGTTAAGAACAAAAGTGTTCTCGTCACAAGTTTCACATGTTTAAGAGATGGTGATGCAGCGAATCCGGAACCTTGAAGAAATCAGGCGGCTGTGGGTTTCATTCGTTACAGGCTTTATTGCCGCGATGAGCAAGCCTCTTTTGGCCATGTGGCAACCCGACATGGTATTCATATAAAACGTATGTGTAAAACTGACCGCCTGGTCTCAAAATATGCGAGTTTCTGTAAGATATTGGATATTTACTTTTTGAATTACCCGCTTCGGTGATGAACGGGCTTACCTAACACGTTCGTTGGTTAAGTTTCGTTTTCAAGCCGATTTTTCGATGATGTCGAAACGTGATTTGCGTCATTCAATTCTTAGGGGAACAAGAAAAATTTAAAGCGGAAAGGCTTTAACAAACTCACCTTTATCGGATGCCCATATTATTTTTAGTAGAGGAAAGTTAAATAGTACATACGATTTGTTATAAAAGACATTTGCCTGAATATAGGAATCAAAATAATTTTTTAAATTGTTGGCAAACGCTTAGGAGTCATCCCAGAGGGTAATCCAAGTAACTCACGTAGAGAAATTGAAGCTCAAGTCAGAGAGACAGTTTTCGAGAAACCCAACTTTAGGGCAAGAGAAGCAGCAGCAACAAGAAAGTATATAGGAAGTGTTGTTTTAAAAAATCATACAAAAAGTTTAAGTCAGTAAGCTCACTATGTTACTCCGAAAAATGCATTACAAATTTACAAATCTGCCAGCTTAGAAACATAATCAAGTTATGAGCACCGAGCATCATTTAAAATGATTATTGATTAAAGCTGGAATGGTTGCACGTACTCGCAGATTTATATTGAAGACTGCATTCTGAAAACTGTGCTTAGCCAAAAAACAAACAAAAGGTATTGCATTAAATATAATTTCTTTGAAACTTTGCTAACAAAGAGAAATATTCTTTCATTCATTAGAGTTGTTTTTAACAACTGAATATGCTAGTTTCAAAACTTATCACTAAATATTTTAATAACTAAATATGCTAGTCGAATATTTTGTTTATAAAATCGACAATGTCTGTAACATAATTGATAAAATATATACCATTCACAAAAATAAACAATATTGTTACTCATTTCAAGTGCGTACAACTCAATCTCTTTAATTCAAAATTATCTCCTTCCTATGCATCCTTTATTTTGGTAGCTGGGCTAAACCCCGATTTTACAATATTATTATTATTATTTACTTCAAATACTTTTGTTATCATCGCAGCCATTAAGCATATCTCGGTTCAGTGTAGGAACCAATGAAAATACACACATATGTATAGCATGAATGCTGTGAATCAAACAAACGATCAACAGAATATATATCCGTCGTTTTTTACTCTTTTCAAGAACGAATGTTTTTCATTTTTAGCAAAATCACAAAAAATTCGTACTAGGTTGATTTTAATACGAGTCTTTTTCGATTATCGTGAACCACTGTACGACGAGGCGCGGAGGCGGTGGCGTAACTGGGCCGAGTAGGGCACCGAGCGTTCCGATAGCGAATTTTCGTCGGCTTTTCTAGAAAGCAGCTATATGCACGCGATTGACACGGAAAAACCATCTCAATTAACTTAAACCATTTTCCCGCCCCACCGCCTGGCCGGCTAATAGAGGCACCGCGCTTAATTGATGGTTGTGTTCGACGATTCTTCCTAGGTCCGCGGAGATGTTTAGCTTTTTGTCTTAAATACCTGCAAGATAGAACAATTTTTTAGCTATGAATTGAGGACTTCATTACGTGCTAATGAGGATTTAATTTCGATTTATTTACAAGGGAAATTCAAAAACTTCACTGCTCCGTTTGGCCCAATTATTGAACTGGAAGATATGTGTCTGAATAAAAAAACATTTACTGTGTATTTTTGAGAATTGAGCCAAGCGGTAAAGATATTTCGAAAAATAGGAAACATGAGAATTAAAGACATAAAAAAGGAATAGACAATATGTAAGTTTGATTAATTTTTTAATATTTGTAGTAAGCATAGAGTTTCGGGGAAGCAAAATAAACTATTATATGGCTATTATCGCTTTAATGTGAAATTATGTATACATACGTATCATTCCATTGAATATATGGGCGAACGGAGGAGTATTGATTGCAACATTTGAAAGTAAAATGTTTCTCTTGTTTTTCAGAGATGGTAGTAATACTTTCAAACTGTCCTGTAAGGTTGTATGCATTCTCTTAGCCTTAAGATAAATTTCACATTTGTATTCCAGCATAATAAAAGAGTGAAGTCCAAAATTACTGTGAATTTTGATCGATTCTTTAATTATCTTCGGAACGAATAAATTCAATTCGCATTGGGGAATGGTTAATACAAATTATACTTGCACTCGAAGTTATTGTGCAAAGTTTTTGTTTGTTATGCTTGCAACCCATAAATGAGGTATACGTAAGTAACGAGATTTAAGCAAGAATGAAATACAAAATAATTATGTTACTAATATGTAAACATGACAGTTTCTATTTCTATCAGAGAACGGAGTTGCTATTGGCCACAAGGAAAAACATGCTTTCAGCATTCTGGAAGACGTTAAGAGAGGGGTCTTAAATGTGGATTCTAAGAAATATGAAAGATATTTTTCTTTATTTTTTTTTCTGAATATGCAACAATACTTATTTTATTTAAATCGTATTTTCGAGAATTCAGATTGTTGTTAGAAAAACAATGTAAAAAGAGAGAGAGAAGAGAGAGAGAGAGAGACGAGAGAAGACAGACAGTACAGACAGACGGCCCTAAACGACTTGCATTTAGCAGCCGTTTAAGAGTATGATCATAAGATTAAGATCACTGCAAGCAAACTCCGGAAAATTATACGTTCTTGGGGCATCAAAAGGACAAGGCGTAATGTGGAGTATTCAGAGCATCAAACACGCCTGTAGGTGGGTCCCACAAGGCGCGGCTCGCTTGTGCTCTGAAGCCCAACTCCACAGAACGTGCAATCCAGGAATGCTTCCGAACGTTATTTCCATCCCCTCTCGCAACCACCTGGAAGTTCCCCCCAGGGATCCCTTCTCGCTGCGTTTGGGCCAGGGTAAATTCGCCGCTATTTATTTCACATCGTTATTCACCCCTATTTTATTTATTTCTGAGCCTAATTAGAACGGCGTGGCGTGCGCTCGCGCTGACCTGCCAACTGGAAATGCGGGCCGACCCGGCGCGTGAGGGAGGGAGGGGGCTTTGGAGAGCAGAGGGGATCAAGGAGATGGGAGGTGAACGTGACCGGCGTCTTGAACCCAAATCGCATTTTGTTGAACGGAGCTCGTTGGCTGGAAACTTGTACGTGGAAAAGGGGGCGCAGCACTTCCAGGTTAGGAAATCCGCTTCCTTGACACCACTATCAGGAGATCCTCTTGGAGATCATTCATATATTCATTTTTATATTGTTACGTAGATTATTTGATTCATTTTTTTACATCTCAGGACCTTGGCTATTTTGTCAATCACCTCCAAAGAAAATTATCTTATTAATAAAACAGAAACCCAGAAAATTAAAAAAGATTTTATTGAATAACATATTATTACATGACGTTCCGAGCTATATTTGGCTCGCCTTTTCGGGCTCACTGGAATTAACTTAGTATTTTTTGGCTACAGCTGGAATCGTTAGATCAATGTTCCTTGCTTATCCGCGTGCCCTCACCAGAAATCCGTTGCTGGCTGCTATAATGTAGTCATCCCATCAGGAATAGATCTTACAAGACCGGTTTTTGGGGACAATTCTTATTGTGTCTTTTGCCGGGATTCCGAGTATTTACATCATGTCCTTGGTGATGTGTCGTTTACATGGCCCGAAATTTTCAAAAATTGATGTGGTTTCCTGCTTTATTAATGGAAGTAATTTTCCTTGAAGGTGAGTGTAAAATAATGAGATGGAGAAAGTAAAATAACGCAAATAATTAGAAGACAATCTGAAATCTCTATTCAACAAGAAGTTATTTGATTTCTCCTAGTTAACGCAATTAATATAGTTCTGAATTCATTCTATTATTCATTAATTGGACATTCAGTAGTTTGCTGAAGATATAAAACAGTTTAATCATAGTATTTGTGTTAACGAGGAAACAAAAAACATTTAGAAGAATCGGTGTTTTTTTTGTTTTTATGCTAAATACAGTTAATTATTGATTGGTAACAGAATTAATACGAAATACTAATGCTACTGTAGCAACATTATTATTTGTTTTAAACGCGGGTAGCAGGTATAATCATTGAAAATAAATTTATTATGTCCAAAGCATTTCATTTTTAAAGCTAATTTGAACTATTTATAACAGTTTTCAATACAAACATGCAAGACATCTCAGTACCAGACATTTTTACTGCAAAAGCCCGATTCATCGATTCATTAGTACTCACATTACTCACCCACGCATTAAGCACACGACCGACGCACGATTCCTCGATGAAATACCATGAAGCGCCGATACCCAATTCGCACGATTTTGTAAATAGCAAATCCGGGAATGCACATAGCCATCGAGTGCGATGTGAATAAGTAATGTTCGACCGACACAATGGTGGAAACCCCGACCCACCCTAACAATCCGCAACCGCCACATGTTTAGAATCAACACACACAATCGATAGAAGCGGTCAAGATAGCTATTTTGAAACCGCAAATGGGAGTTGGAAAGGGGAATATTTTTAATAAATTTCCATTTTTAAAAAAAGCCCTTTTGTCTGTGGCATCCCTTAGGCGGGCCGGAATTCTGCCACAACTCCCGCCAATTACCGTCCCACGCCCCTGAGCCAGTTGTTTGCGTCGTCCTGCTGTTGTGGACGCCGCCGCCGGCGTTCGGAGTCTGCTGATTGCGATGGGAGCTGGTGAATGTGGCGGCGGTCGGGGTTCGGATGTGCTGTTATTAATACACTGGGAACACCGGGTTGAGCGAATTGGGCAGAAATTGGAATCATGCTGTATGTCTGGACTGTGAATCCGGTCGCACCTAATGAGTTCTCCGTAGTCGAATTTTTATTGTTGATTACATGTTTTTCTATAGCATTAGAGGCTATACCAGCAATCCAACAGGAAAAGTGATATTAAAATTTTTATAAATGGACATTTAATGTACTTATTTTACTTTTGGACCTTGACTTGAAGGACTACGCTGTTGGACAACGGATCAGATATGAGTTGTAATTGTAACAAAAATTTCTAAATTCTCAATTTGTGCGCGTCACAAATAATATTATAAAATTTCGTATCGAAATAGCTCCCATCACAGTTAAGTATGGGGGGGCGGTCGGGGAGCGGGGATTTGTTGCGAAGGGCCCTAAGATCGCAGCCGCGGAACACGCATTGACAGCTGGCGACGCGACCGCTGATGAGGGGACCTCTTAGTAGCCGGACACATTATGACTCGTCTATACGCCCCGCTGGGCCCTCTTCCGGAGTCCAACCCGCTTCGAAGACGACAGATACGCACTTGGGTACAACAGTCCAGTACGCTAACCGTTACACCATCGCCGCCAACATTAACCAATCATTAACGCTTCGTTGTAGGACGATTTTCCTACGTAGTGTTGCTTTGGTTCACTGTGCGCACGCCGCACGGGCCGCGCGATCAGGGGAGGCGCGCACGCGACGGCAGCAGCAGAGGCACGCGTGCAGCGGCCACGGCGACGAGGTCGCTCGCGCATCCGTATTTATGTCCGAAGCGCGCGGGGCGGGCGGAGTGGCTCCTGTGCGACACACACTACTACACACGCGGACATGCACACGGCACAGCACGTGCACAAATGCATATGTGGTTATCGGCTGGCCCGGCCGGTTTCACACCTACCACCAACCCCTACGCGGAAAACGCGGGCGGAGTGGCTCGTGTGCGACACACACTACTACACTCGCGGACATGCACACGGCACAGCACGTGCACAAATGCATATGTTGTTATCGGCTGGCCCGTCCGGTTTCACACCTACCACCAACCCCTACGCGGAAAACACGGGCGGAGTGGCTCGTGTGCGACACATACAACCACACACACGGGCATGCACACGGCACAGCTAAGGGCACGTGCAGCAATGCACGTGTGTTTATCGGCTGGCCTGCGCGGTTTCAAACCTATCACCAGCTGGTGGTCCGGAAATGCGCCATGGCTGATTCGAATTATGTTCGGTTGTGAAGATTACACGAGTTCTTCTAAGATGCTTGGTAAATTTCTCTAAGTATTCTGTCAGATTCTTAGCGTGTTTCGCCAGAAGAACAAATCTAAATAGTCACTTCTGTAGTAGTATTGATAGGTTCAATGTTTTCATAAGGTAATACTCTTATTGTAAATAATCCAATGATTTTCATTGGATGCTTCACTGTTGAGGTCTCAACCTACATTGTTTTACAAAATACATGTTGGTTTTTAATTTGAATAAGAAATAAAATAAATGAGCCTTAATAAGAAATGAAATTTATATTTTTAATATTCACCTTTAATATTCTGCCCTTTGAAGTAGCGTAGTGATAAGTGATCAATACTTCACTCGAAGAGAACAACCACTAATGGAAATTTGTTTCATTTAATACTTCCTAGGGCACTGTCCGAGACAACGACTATAGAATGACGCTTCTAGAATTATTTATGCTTAATTTGTCTTTTGCTTACCTGTAAAGTTGAGGGAAGAGATAAAAATTCATCAGCACTAAAGAACCCAGAAACAAATAAAGCACCCTCATTTGTTTTCTTCAAGACCCCAAACATTTCTAATGATCGATGAATATGGAGCTAGTCGCGACGTAATGAACAAACTGGAGTGAAAAAGTGAGTAAATCTCCATAAGTACATTTCTTCACCTCCGTGCCTTTTTAAAAACTGTGTCAACAAACCATAATCACATTACTGGACTAGCTTTTTTTATTGTTTCTGTTTACCATTTTCCTAATATTATATATTTTGCTCCTTGTTTTTGTCGTTTTCTTATCATCAGTTTGTAATCAAAGTGTTTTTATTGTGAAATTCATTTAGTATATGCTTGTAAGGATGGGGTAAATAACTCGAAACGATTCTGGACAATTCGAAAATCTCTTTTGGCAAATATCTTTCCTTTTATTTCATGTAATTATAATATTATTAAATTTAATTATTTTGGTTGGAAATTACTAAGTTTACTGTATATTCTATCAAGACGCGATTGTTGTTGTAGGGTATATTAAGTATCATGAAAAATATTAACCCGAATGAAAATTTATTTGAAAGGTATTGCATAAATATATCTTCATATTTATTGTATTTAGAACTTACTGACAAATTACACATCATAGGTTCCAACTATTCTATAGAAGAAATTAATAAAATTTCTGGTGTTGAATATAAAAATAACTTGATTAAATAAAGTTATTTTTGCAACTAAAACGTCTAAATTTTATGGTGGATATTCAAAGTAGACAGTCAAAATAGTAATATTTTTATTACATTACATGCCAATGTAATAAAAATATTACGAATCTGACTGTCTATAACTAACAGATACTCTAATATATAAAATAAAAATATATTCTACTGAAATTCACATTTTACGAATGTTCTCATGTTTGTTAACTATTATGAAAGAAAACAGTAGGAGAACGTGTATTTCCTAGAGTTCGCATCCAGCCTGTCCCGTGTGGAACGTGTCTCTGAGGTCGCGCGCACGGAGTTATTGTCGTGCAAGTGCGTCGCGGGCGGCGGACGGCGGGCGTCCCTCGTTCGCCCTGCATCGACCGCCCGGGGCAGTTGTGGGGCACGCGTTCATGTTTGTGGATACCTTGTTAGCGCCCTAGATGGGCCTCGCGGGTTGTCACGTTAGCCGGGCGCCGATAATGTGAGCGCGCAATCAGATGGCGTGCGCCTCAACTTAAGCGAAGGTCGTTCCGTAAACAGAAGTACGGGCGAGTTTGTATGTTGTGTTAAGAGTACGACTTCTAAATTTAATGTTAGATTTGTTTGAAAAGTAATTAATTTTAAATTTTTTTTTTTGGAGAGTGAATTTCGCCTATTCATAGTAAACTTATATTAAAATGTCCATTACAATGTAAAGAAGTGAATTGTTTCAAATGTACAATATTAATTGACTAATTTCTGTCTTGCAACGAAAAAAATTATATCAACATTATACAAACTTTCCTAATAATTTTTTTCAATGTATAGTAATGCACATTTGTACATGACAATGTCGAGGATTTCCACTTATATAAATGTGAAGGGTAACAGTTCACTAGACATTTGAACAAGGAAGAACGCAGAACGCCTTCTGTACCACGAAAATATTAGAGTGCATTTTATTTTCGTAGTATCAGGAGCATACAAGTTTTGAAAAGTACAAAAATTATTGATCGATTCTTGTGAAATGGTGATGTGAAAGTGAAAATGTTTCAACATTCGTAAGAAGATTTTTTTTACACGACCTTCCCTTTTCCATGTAGCGTTAACGTTGCACCAATTTGCTTTTCGGTAACGAACACGTACGTCAGAATTGTTGAGTGCTCATCAAGCGTCATTCGAAGGAGACGTTTTATTGCAGAACTAGTGGTTTGATCCTGAACTGTGATAGATCCTGAACAATATTTATTTTAGTAATTTTAGAATTCTAAGTCATGTAATATATTTCATTCGGTTCAAAATCGACAAGCATTATGCTTTTTATACTAATGTAGATCGTTCACTTTACTAAACATTCCGTGTTAATGCGCAGTGTCAGTTTTGGTGAACAGTTCCTAGTCAATTTAAAATAACACTTTCTAATTTTTACGCAATTTATCAAGTAATGAAGGTAAGAGACAATATAATTTATTGCAAACAACATTACTTTTGGAATTGGCAATGATTTTTCATCAATAAGTGGCATTCTATGAGCTTCTATAGACAGTTGAGTTAAGCCTTGATCTAAATATCCTGGCAAGGTTTAAGTTCATTGAGTCATCTCGCATGATGTTTACGTTCTCAGACAGAGAATTAAAGCTATAAATGGAAAACATAAAATAAATAGTTTTTACAGTGTAATAAATAGTAGATACAAACAGTTATCATGAGTGTATTATTATAATTACATTAGCATTTAGAAGCATATCTATCATTTGATAGAAAAAATTATTTCAGGAAAATGATGAAAACTAAAGAACGATTGAATTTTTGAGAATGCAATTTAAATGGTTTACGAAGAATGCATATTTGCGTGCACTATCTGCAAAGTATGGTCGGGGAATTCTGCTGTTACTTCATGTGTGTTTCTTGCTGGCCGAATTAATATATGGAACATATAAAACTCAATTCACAAAGAAAAACGCATCGCATATTTTCTACCTTACAATTTTAAGTATACATTTTATATAATTTGTTATATTATTATTTAATTCTATAATGACAGTAGAAACGCTAATGCATCACCAGTTTCTCTGATATAGTAACGTTAACAACGGTACAAGTATCCCAGGCTTAGAACGCACAAGTTATCCATCACCACATGTCGAACAGCTGCGTCAAAAAATCGCACCCACATTCATCTCCCCCTAAGCATCAAAGCAACCTCTTCACCCGACGTAGCCAGAAAAAACGCAGCGACCACCCAAACTGCGGCCAAAGTCGCGGCGCGCTGCGAACCTGACGAAATCATCGCGCGTAACCCCAGCATTTTACGAAAAAGCGAGGGCCGCATTTGTAAAGATAACGTCTAATTTTGTTTCCACTAGATCCTTGGTGTTTTGAGGGCATTACCCTTCACCCCGCCCCTGTGGTCTCGTTTTGGTAAACAAACGGACAAATACTTTTCTTCAATATTTAAAACTCAAAAAATAGTAAAATATATTAATAGAACAGTTTAAGACTTTTCTGATACTATGATGGAGTACATCCCTTTTAAGAGGCACATGAGATGAGTGGGAAAATATAATGTTAAGGACAGAATGTAAGGACAGCAGGTGGAAAATGTTACAAACTGTTCAGATATCTGACGCGGAAGGACTGGTAAGAGATGGCTGAAACACAATGTACGACAGACGTTGACCAACAAATGACGGTGGGGAATGATCGCTCGTTGAAAGTAG
This sequence comes from Gryllus bimaculatus, assembly GCA_017312745.1. Taxonomy (NCBI): domain Eukaryota; kingdom Metazoa; phylum Arthropoda; class Insecta; order Orthoptera; family Gryllidae; genus Gryllus; species Gryllus bimaculatus. The sequence goes on along the minus strand of BOPP01000023.1, from coordinate 7,220,045 downwards.
GGAATACTAAATAGAATAAGAACACGGTAATTAAGAGAAAAATATCTAGTGACAGGAAAGTCTAAAAAGGGGAACCGAGAGAAATCGCCAGTTGTAAAGTTTCAACTGTTATATCTACTCGTATATATTCAAAACACGAATAGTTTTTAATAATTTTCGTTTAGAAATAAATTTCGTGATTTTTCTTTAAACGAAATGTATGGGGCTCTAGTTGTGTTTTCACTGACTCTTATTAATTGTTTTTATATCAAGAACGCTAAATTTTAGTAGTACATTAAAATTAATAGAATGCACGCTTACATACCGTTATTTGTTCATCACAGCGACTGGTTCTGGGAGTTGTAATCAACCAATCAAAAGAACTAGACGTTTTTCATCGCAAACAAGAGTTTGTGAAGGTATAGTTAACGAAGCGTAGGTAGAGGGATTTTTAAGTTGGAAAATTGAGTGATTTTAAATGCAAAGTTTAAGGAATGTGTAGAAGTGCTATATCTAACAATCGTTTGTAACACGCTTTCCTCTACAGAAAATATCATTGATTATGATTGATGGTTCATTATTACATGAAGTGGGCGCTAGATTTTCTGCTATTGTCTACTACTACAGATTTCCGTCTACATTATCTGTAACTTAGAAAAGACTTCGCCTGTTGTGGAAGTATACGAATATAATTTTAATCTCATGAGGATTCTAACGCCAGATGTAGAGGGAGTTTTATTTCGTAATCAGTCCTTTTTCCCATTCTTAGAGCCAATTATTGTAATTAATCTCCTTTTCGGCATCGATGATAAGGTGTAGAAACTTTTTGGTTTCATTTTCATAATAAATTCAGGTTGCGGAAATTTTGTAAAGAAACAGAAGTAATGAAAATGAAGTGCTAACTTGCAGTACATTAGTATTGTTTATTATTAACAGACTTCTTTTTATGGGACTATATTATCCTTAAAGAAATGTTTCCCTTTTCTGTAAAATTAAGATTTTCAACTTAATTTTTAATTCTTCACCATCCACATTTATAGAAAAAATCTCCATGAACCATCTGAAGATCACGATGCAGTGACCAGGCTGATGGCAGTAGATACATATACGTGTGGTCGTCGCTATGTTGCACAGTATCATATCTCAATAATCGTCTATTTTAGAAAAGAGAGGAAATATATTTTTAGCACATTTATGCTACAGAAAAATGTGTCTAAACCGGAATCGATAAGAACAAAATTATTATTCTGGTTTTAGGGAGGTTTCCGTTTTATGCAGGGTTGTCCATTTATGACACTTGTTAAATTTATATTTCCGTCCAGAAACTGGTAATATGACTTTATTATAATTATAAAGATATATTATCATATTATTATATATTTATGGAAGAAATCATCAATAAATTAGTAATAAACATAATTATTTCTGACAATTAAAAGGAATAACTTCACAACTTGTTCACTAAAAGTAATATCATTTTTCCAACATTCATCTCGAGTTTTCTCTTTTCCTTCCAACTTTTCAATTGTTTGCTCAATGCTCAGAGAGCTGGGAGAGAGGGAATTCCCTTACAGCTACGACTTGAAACCCCAAGGTCGAATTCTACGCTAACGGCAGAAGATCCTTTCCTTCACTGTGCGGCTGCCACGTCTGGAACTCATATCACATTTACAGAGATATTAAAACAGACTAATATTTTTTCCAGTGTTTTTTTTCCAGCCGACTTCTGCTTACCATTTACGTCCCGATGGGACACATATTCGAGCATACAGTAGGCACCAACACACTTGCCAACTCGTCTGATCTGGGATCAGCAGAACGTAAGGTCCTCTGTGACACATACATGCGAGGGGACAAACCTCAATGCTCAAGGCAGGACTCGAACCCGCGACCTTTCGGACCGAAGCGTTGAATCGGTACATGCTCTTAGCCACCATGACCTTCCAGACAGAATCCCTCATGTTAATACGATCGTAGCTAATTTTGGTCAAAACTAATTTTGCTTTTTATTTTTGCGTGTTTCCCACCACCGTGCTCCAGGGGTCGGATGGGGGGGGGGCTGAAAAGGGGCGCCGGCGAGGGGTTCGCAAGGGTGGCGCCGGCCGCCCCATCCGCCCCGCCAATTTCGCCTTCGCGCCCCGTCCCAGGCGCCCCCCAGCTCAGGTAGCTTGTAATTAGCTCGCCGCTTCCTTCCCTAGGGAGCGACCCTGCCGGCCACCGCCGCCATTTTGATGTGTTCCGCACTTGGGCGCATGGTATCCGAATATATGAAAGGCTGAGTTTCAAAATCTAAGTAGGGAAATATCAGAATTAACCATCAACGCGACGTGCCGATCTCTGCACACGCATGGTTTCCGTCTGGTTGAGTAGTCTGGTACTCTCGGTACAGGCTCTGTTTGTAATTCTCTGTCTTAGTCAGATTAAGAAACATGTGAAATATACTTTCGCACATTTCTACTTTCATATGCGTAATCATTGTGACAATCTATTGATTGAAAGTCGTATTGATATACAAATCAAAACATTCTACGCAGCTTGAAAATGACGACATGTAACGAGAAGAATCTGGCTCTGAAACTGCATGTCGTTTGGAAAAATAATTATAATTCTTTCGACAGACAGGTGGATGATTTTACCCTGAAATTCATGCATCTTTATCATTATTTCTAATATTTCAGTAATAATTATTATGTGTCTTGAAGCTATGCCGAAAATGATAAATATTCTGGAGAATTCACGTAATGATTAGCGCAGAATAAATCTAAAAAGTGTACAACAATACTGATACAAAATACCATTTTAGAAGAACACATTGTTCAAATCCAATAGCGCAATACATAGTAATTCCTCCGAACATGACAAAAGCTTCCTGGTTTGTACCTAACTCCCAGTTACAGAACGAACGCTGCATCACTATCTGCGTCCATTTCTTCCTCCGATCCACTCGCTTCTATCCCAAAATTCTCCAGAATTCCTCAGCCGTACATTTCAAAATCTGAAAACAAAATCCTCATCACAACCGACTACAGCGGTAACTACCACGACAGTCCTTCGACCCCCCCCCCCCCGATCATCATGTACCCGTTGTGGCTTCATACATTCAATCCACGTGTACTCAATGTATTCATCTGTGATTGTTTTCTAAACAATGTTAATGCATTTCAATATACCCCCAATTGTCGTACTCGGCTGCTGAGGGTCTTCGGGCAAAGCAGAAATAAATGGAAAAAATACGTAATAACAATGTATCTCTAACAATCTGTGTCTGAATCAATGCATAGCAAACAATGAGCATCGCGCACAGACCTGGTAAAAATCGTCCCGCATCCGCAAGCTGAGTTGCACGGTTAAAGATATTGCACGCTGAAGGGTTATAGATATTGAACGAATACAATACATGTGTAATACGTAAATGACCATATGCTAGCAAACAAAATTTTTTGTTCATTTATATTTTAAAGAAAGTGACTATTGTATAATTCTTCCGATTCAAAACTGGTCGAGCTCTCATATTTTCGGCATATGTCCAATAGTCCGAGTCGCAAAACTAACCCCATTCAACGCCTAAAGTTGAGAACAAGCTAATTCCAAAGATTTTTAGTGTTTTTAATAGATTTTTGTATTTCGAATATTATCCATTAATCTTGTATGAACTATATAAATGATAACATCAGGCCTGAATTGTTCTTTTAATAATTTTCAAGATTTTTTCAAAATACCCCGAAAACTAATCGTTTACTTAATTGCTAAGTGCAAGCAAATTTACATAGTAAATTATCTTATTATTTCATAATAAATGGAAACAGATTTCTAAGAACTCTCAATTCAAGTTTACTAATATGGATTGCAGTTACAAACTTATCATGGACGCAAATACAAGGCCACACCTATGTTATTTTTTAAATTAGCTTTCTCTATCATATTATATTGGAAGAGAAATTAAAACATATAATTCCAATACAATTGAATAATCCCATTGTATTTTACATACAATTAGGTAAATTTTTAAATTATGAAATCTAAATTAACACAATGTTATTTACAAATTTGTCAATCCCCAAATGTTCTATTTGATTTGGAAGTGAAATCATTCAGCCACAGCTACAACAACCATTTCGCATTTATTAAGTCTGTCTTGATAAAATCGTCAAAAAGGATGTAAAATAAGTTCTACTTTGTGCTGTCACACTCATAAAATGTCAATTTTTAAATCAAATATCTCTTAAAAATACGTGTTGCCGATTATTTACTATATGTGTTTATGCAGTGCGCAATAATTCAGATCAAGTGTTATACAATTCATAAGAACACTTATTGTTTTGCAATGAATAACATGAACATTAAGTTCTTAATTTATTAATTAATGTTTTATTTTCTATTTATCTGTAGCGAGAAGACATGACTGTTAATAAATAATTGACACTGCATCAATTTAAGAATATTTTCTATAAGAATTAGAATTTGAATATTCATAATAATAGATGAAAGATTCATTTTCCCGCATTTTGATTTAAATAATCTCAGTAGATCATCTGCTACTACGAAAAATTGTATGATGACTCTTCCGCTAGTCTCTCCCCCTAAGCGTCTATTCCCGTCAGCCTAATAACAACCCCGGTTTAATGTTCCACGGCCAGTCACTTCCGATGGGTTTGGAAAGATGGCCAACGAATTCATTTGACTCATCGGGAAGATGTGATGTAAAACAGGAGTTTCGACGTGAAACATGGTGGCGGCCGTCACGCGTGCATCAACCCACGCACGCATACACACGCTCACGCAGACACGCGCTGGCACGCAGCCCCACGTCATGTAGCCGTCATGTAGGGCACGGAACGATTTCTGACGTTACACGCTTACCCTGTGCCCCTCACACATAGGAGACTTGCGAGGAACGGAAGCGTTGTGCTTCCTTGCATTTGTTAGGGTACGGTACTCCTATTCTCCCCTAGCTGGAAGGAAAAAAGTGCAACTCAGTATGTTTCGTTGGAAGTTCATGAAGAGTTTAAATTGCTACCTGAAAGCTTCTCTGTAACGCATGCCAGGATTACTGCACATATTGTACGTCCTCTAAAAATGTATCGTAACCCAAAAATAAGAGATTTTAGATAAATACACCATCAGCTTAATTTTAATGCTTCATAATTCCAATAAATCGCAATAGCTGTAATACGGAAATTTTGCTAGAAATGTCGCTAGAGATTGTAACAGTTCCTATTAATATAGCATCAGTACGTGCAAATTTTCAAAATCTTTTTGCTCAAAACTGCTTTTTCTGTTATGACAGTTTTTTTTAGAGAATGTGCAATATGCTGATAATTGCCAACTTTTCGGGTTTAGCCGGGATACTCCGGGTTTGCAGTCTTATTTCCAGGCTGCGGATTTATTCTGATTCTGATTATTCTCTCTATTAATTTCAATCAATCACATCTTTATTTTGTTTATTTAAGACAATTTTAATAATTTAAGTAAGTTGTGTACTTAATTGAAATCACTTACTTTCTTATCAACTTAAATGTGTTTAGACGATTCACTTGAAGCTCTTTTATGGCGCTATCAAAACCATGGAGATAGAAAACGTCTAAGAAGGTAGAGAAGAAAAGTTTTAAATGGCATGGAAATGGTATAAGGAGGGGTCCATTAAAAAATTTTGTCCATTATCTTAGTTAGTGTGTATCTGTTACGAATCTACTCGATGTTCAATGTCCCCGCAACAGCGTATGCACAAGTGAATAGCGTCCATGTGAACACCAATAAATTCAGGTGCAGCTGTTTTAGCTCTCATCAAACATCGCTGTCCGTTGGTTTCTCTCTTGACGTAATTTAAATAAAAATACTAAGTTAAACATAAATATTATACCCAAATATTATGCCTGAATTTATGTAACCAGAATCAATTAGCAAATGCTACCCTCTCCACTTCCGAGGATATCTTGTTCCGTACTTGAGAACCATCAAATTAATTTTTACTGGAGTACCTTTCCCAAGGTTTTCACCAACCTTTCAATATCCTAAAGTCGTTACTATTTTGTTTTTGAAACCCGAATGTCACTTAGTAGTCCCGGTCTACATTGAGGCGTCCATTCATTAGCGAACTCTTTTCGGTCCCTTTCCCAACTTTCGTCCATCGAACCTGATGGTCTCTTTTACATCCCTCGAGTATCTCTTTCCAGGAGTTCAGACAACTCAAATTTATATTTTCATTTCATAACAGTATCATTGCAATATTATCTCATTTATCGCTTAACAAAGATATAAAGAGGGATGATATTTTTCAGATTCAGTTTCTTTAGATTTTACTGCATCTAGTAGAACGTAGACTATTGTGAGTTCGCGAATACGTTATTGTTGCTACCTACGAAAACTTATTTCATCTAAAGTGCATTTTTGTGTATTATTTTTTATAAAAATGTTAAATTTTGAATATTTTGGCAAATTTTGAACACACTCTCTAGCAGCTTTAAGTGTAGACCTACTCCATAAATAGACTAGCTTTAACAAAATGTTAAATTTCGCACCATTCAAATTTGTAATCGAAATATATTCTTATAAGAATCATGATACCGTATTTGTTATTGTACTTTTGAACTCAGAAAGCGACTCAAAAAATATTTATTTTATCTCTAAGTGATTTAGTAATTTATTAAACCAGACGATAAATATACACCATCTGTCGAGAGGAAAGTATTACCAACCGAGTGACGAACGACGTTACGAGCTAGTGGGAAGTAAAAAAATAATTAATTTCACTATTAGAAGTTTTAAATTAACTATTTCTAAAATTTTAGTGCACAAAAGTACACAATGACAAGTACATTTTATTCATATATTCCAGACAACCAAACAGGAATAAAATGAAGTGGTGACTATGACAGGAGCTATGATGATATCTGAAAAATGATTGATGAAAATGTAGTAATGGATTAAATAATGTAGAGCATTCGAAAATGAAAAGATTGTATTTTTCTTTAGCATCAATTACTATTTCAGACATCTAGTATTAAAAGCGCATAGCGATCTTCAAGTTCTATTATCAGTACTAGACATAAAAAAGTGAAACTATAATCTAGTATCCAGATCAATATGTGAATGCAACGAAGAAAACAGAATACTTTCGTGTAACCACAATAGCTACTACTGGCCCTAATGTATCTATAAGTGATTTGTATACTTGAATAATTTTTTTTAATAAGTTTAAGTTAGATAGAAAAGTAAGATAAGAAATAAGTTTAATGTTAAGTTAATGTATTCTGCCACCAAGTTCTCACACTTAATTGAAGAATTAATAAGAAATCTAAAAATGAAATGAAAGCCTATAATGTCTACAAAAATAGAATATGTTACACTTGGTACAATAATGGTTTGAGTGTCTCAAGCAATAATTGATATCACAGCAGTGCTTTCGGGAGGTCCTAGAGTTAAAGTCTCAACGGTGACAGGATTTCCGAGACTTTCTAGAAGCTAGGTCGAATTCAGTCGCTGCCTGGAGAAGAATTCCATAGGTCGGCTTCTCTGATCTGTAGTATTCCGTGATTTTCCCGATCAACATCAGGAGAATGTCGGAGTGGAACCCTAACAAACGGGCCACGGACCGCGCACGATCTCTCCTTCTCATTCCTTGCCCTATCCTACCCCTTTCTTACACACACTTACACTTACATGCCATGTACTACCACACATGCCGAGAGAGCAGTCGGATCTTAGAGCTAGGCTCGGCTGTAGCGCTCCAGCCGAGCTCGATCCACTGGCGCCCGGCAAATGGAAGATACCTGGTTGAGGAAAATCCGCTACCCGACGTGTAGATAGGCGCAAGGTCTCACCATCCAGCAGAGAAGGATCACGGTACCCCCCGCACCATGATAAAACATTCACTAGACTTACAGGAGTACTGATCTTAGCCGTTAACGCTCCCTCAGTAAACGTGATAAACATGGTAAACGTGTTTTGTGTGTGTGTGTTTGCTCTAGCTATCGGCCTCGTGTTGCAACCGTTCCTACTTTAAAATAAAAATGTCACTTTTACCACCTATATTATTTACAGTATCGTGAAGTTCAAATTTGATTTGATTCCAACTTTTAACAAAACAAAAATAAGTTAGGCTACGTCAAGGTGAATAATTTGGTGCGTTGGCGGCGCCAGAAGCCCGTGAACGAAGAGGAGCTGTAGTTTAATATTGGCTATTAAGAAGCTTCATCTTTATGGAGAAACTAAAAGCGTGAAATCAGAACGTTTCAACCGTGTAGCGTTGAATGTGCTCCTCAGAAGTTTCTCCATAATCACGTTCATTCACCTATTGTCAGGACTTTTCAGCGAGTGTTGATCAGGCGTCATTTGGGGTTTTGTTGTAGTATTCGTTGCTGGAGTTTGATGTGAAAATGCTACGTAAAAACCCCTTTTTTAAACTATTACACTCTTATTTTTTATACGGTTCATTCTTGATGAGTAGACATAATACTTAATAATTCATAACGTTAGGATCGTTCGCAAATAACCAAAGATATAAAAGCACTTAATTTTTTTAATGTTTTGATTAAGATCAAAAGAAGCGAATAATCTATGCGCACTATTTTATTTAGAGAACTGTTGCTCCTGAATTTGTAATAAAATCTCTAATAATATCTCATAATGCACTGACGAGGTACGCTAATTCAATATAGTAGTTTGTAGGGCATTTATCAATAAGAGCTCCCGAGCCACATCTGCGTTATGGATGGGGATGGTAGTACCTCATTGCCTGAATCTGCAAGAAACAGTCTCAGCTAGAAAGGGATCTGTAGGGGCCCAAACGTGCAGATTGCTTGTCAGCTGTTGGAAAAACTTGAAGTACCGAAGTAATTTCTAAACTAGTCGTATACGACATCAAAACACAAGTGATGAAGTGTACGTATGCCATTTGATGAATTTAAACACGGAATGAGTGCAGGTCTTACTAGTCTTGCATTGTTTCGTGAATTTTTGCTTCATGAGCTTCTAATGCATTAAAATAAATAATATTTTGCAAATATTATTAACTCATTGATATAATTGAAGATGTTCCTGTCATATGTAACGCAAGAAAGAAGCAAACCTTTACTTAAGATATAGAGACATTACTATCAAAATAGTTAAATTCGGTCAATTGCAACGGTAAATAAATTTATTTTTAGTGCCTTTATAATTTATTCTCATTGTCAATATTTTAGCTGCGGAATAATATTAATGAGGTGTACTAAAACAAACTTGGTAAACTTTATGACTTACTGTTTCTGAGATTTTTTAGTTTATTTATTTATTTATAGTCACATCAACACATAGTAGGTTATTAGCGACTAATTGGCTTCTTTTACACGTATAAACAGTTATAATTAGATACAATGGAATTACACTGTGAAAAACAGGAAATTTGGTCATGAAATAAGTTACGTTGTTCACGAATGTTGACTGAACAAATGAAATTAATTCATTGAATTCATTGAAATACAAAGCCAATAAAAAGAGTTAATGACATATTTCAACAGAATATATTTGACAGCCGAATTATAATTATATATCATATTGTAGTTTTCACAAATTTTGATTAATTGATCCAGCCATTCGGTCGAATATAATAAAGTATATAAATCTTTATTCAGTTTTGTACTTTGTCTTTGATTGAAATTAAGGCAGTTTTCTAAAATAAGGTGTTCATGTGGTTTTCCATAATCGTTAAATTATTGTAATAAATACCGAGATGTTTTTTTGGACAGAGCAAAATGTTTATTTTGCTTCGGAAATAAGTGAATGTCAGTCTTTTAAGTTGCATTGTTGTATAAACATGTTTGAAAAGTTGTGCAAAATTTATAATGAATGAATTGATTATGATTTCATTTGATCATATATCGTTACTCAATTGTGCTTTGAGAGACCACTGAGAGAAATCATGTAAATCAAAACTGGTTCGCACAAAAATGTTAAAATTGGTAGGTTTTTATTGATTTATATTTTGAAAACATAGATTTACTCTGCACTCGTACTTCACGTATTATTATCTAAAATTTCAAGGTGTGATTTGACTTATGTTCTTAATCTTTATGTCGGTTTCTCACGGTACAGTTTTATGTCGAAGTATTATGTGTATATACGTCGTAATCCTAATTCTAAATAATATCTTACAACTTCTAATTTCATAGAATTACACTATATGAAACATTGGAGTAAATCCAATACTTGTACATGTTAATCATTGCGAACATATGTGTATCACAGTAATTTAGTATAATTTAATACTATTAGGAAAAGTAAGTAGACCTCCAAAATTACATTATATCTCTACGTAAGTTAGATAACATTCAGTTTACTTCATTTTTATAAAATATCTATGTCCAGTATCTCTATAAATTGTATATATCTGGCCAGATATAATGTTGAAATTTAAGCATTTCTCTTTATACGCATTTTATTTGGTACGTCTGAGAATAATCGATATTGTGTAAAGAAGTTTTTCATTTTAGGCGAGATATGTTAAAATTCTACATAAATGAACTGCCCGTTACTTTGTTTACATTTATTTTTCCTACGCAATCTGAAACAATATCGTGAGTAGCATAAATTCTACAAGTTGTTACACTGGAACAGCTTTAACAGATAATTATTTGAAATTGTTGAGCATGCTCAGATGTAGAATGAGATTGTGGGGATTTTTTTAAAAATAATCATGTGTACCTTGAGTAAAAATTCAAAGCCATATATTTTCAAAAAAACAACAATATCATTCATTTTCACTATTCACATTTACATGCGCACTTGCTATTTAGTTATAACCTGCATTTGTAATCGTGCTGCTCGGCTTTCCCGACAGCTGCAAGGTTGGTCAATGTAATTTCTCTGGGCTCCTGAAGATCAAGACTGTCTGATGCAATTTCACTGGGCTCCTGAAGATCAAGACTGTCTGA
>BOPP01000023.1:7198736-7208895 GCA_017312745.1 Gryllus bimaculatus | reverse complement strand
CCTGAAGATCAAGGCTGGCGACTTCTACCTGAATTCCGAGCACACACAGGCGTCCGGGGAATTCGCCCGTGTGCTCAATCAAAGCGAAAATTGCTGGAAATTATAGACAAAATCGCTCACAAAGAAACAAGGATCATTCCATCCAAGCGGCAGTCAACTGTTCAGTGTGCCGGGCCGCAGCTGCCACACTCGAGCAAGCAGCAGAACAATCAAGTTTTCCAGGTGCGTTGTGCCTCCGAGAATGTCCCGTAAGCTAAAGTCTAGCTCTGCCTGAATTACAGTGCACTCGTCCTAGCCAGGTAGACAGTGTCGGAGAGATCCCCGTTGGTTTTCACAGCCACAAGGCCCACGTCTGTGCCAAGCGAGAAGAAAGACAGGGAGATTGATGAAACTACCACTTCTCCTCTGCTGCGTGAAGAAATGAGGACAGCTCTGTGGACGCGAATGAATGTGCTTGGTATTCATTGCAGTGGCTCCAAGCACATTCCTTCAGATACGTCCCTTTCAGACGAGAACACTTAAACTTTTTGGCAGACGCTGAAGTTCTCAGACGCTGGATCCCCATTATACCCGGGAAAAGTGATAGCTCTTCCAAGTGACCTTGTAGCAACACTTCTCATCGATCCGGCCACGTCACGCCAGCCAAGGACGGATCGCAAATACGACCTTCGATGAATCCAACATGACGGCGGGCCGACCGCAAAGCAGCAGAAATAAATGCTGCACTTGCTCCTGCGGCGGGTCACGTGTCCACGTCACGAAGCGGCGTTTCCTCCCGGCGCTCTTGTGGAGACTCGCGCGGTACGCTTTCCAAGATGTCTCAGCCGCCCTTCGGTGCAGGTGCGTTGGGATGCGACGCAACACTGTGGATTCGCACGTGCGTTGGCTCCAAAGAAAGCGAGCAGATTCGGCCCGCGCGCCGCCGACGCCGGTCCGACCGGCGGCTTTCCGGAGTCGACGCGACCCCCCCCCCCCGGGCGGCGCGTCCATTCCGTTGGTCACGCTTTGGCCACAGTTCCGACGACAAGTACGCCGCGCGGGCACCTAACGCCTAACGCAGCGCCGGGTGATGGCGTTCGCTGGTCACCCTGTAGCAGGGAAACTCGCTGTATTTTCTGGTGTTGATGCTGCTACGTGTTTTTCAACGGTGTGTTTTGTTTTACTGGTTTCTGTCGTCCCAGTGGGCGAGATACGTACGGGTTGCTGCAGCTGTGAAACTTGATTGCATGCTGGAAATAAAAAGTTTATGGATCTCATGATATTTTATTAACTAATTTTAAGCAACAAATTTCTAAAACATATCATTGACACGGAAATTTAAATGATTCACTTATGTGTCTCTTGATTCCACAACCATAATTTAATGTTTTACACTATATTTACTCAGCCAAGAAAAAGTTAACATATTATAACGTTATCGAAATGTAAGATACTTTTTAATGTAAACGAATTTAGTATTTTTGTTTATTATTATTATTATTATTATACTGATTATATTTCTCATTTCAGGCCCATAATAGGAACAGTTTTAAAGTAATTCCTCATTAACTACATTACTGTGTTTTCGGTTTTGTTCAAAAGAAATTTATTGCTTCACTTTTTTTTTTCAAATTTTACACCCTTTTTTGTTGGGTATCATAAAATTAATTTGTGTTCACTCTTTAACTCTGCCTCTTTGATTACGCGGACAACCAAAAGTCAAAATGGTAAATCGACAAGAGAAGAAGAACACAAGTGTTCGAACTGCTCGGTATATTCTCTTAACTTTCAAGATCGGTCTGTTTCCTGTTTGATTGATTGATTGATTGATTGAATTTGCCTTATTTTTACGTGGCGAGACTCGGGCCATCAGGCCCGCTCTTCCGTCTGACCATCGCAAATTTCCGGGGGCCTACGCTTCCTTTCACCACAAGGAGAGAAAAGGAGTTACTTGGGCCGAGAAACATTCGATTTGTATTTAGTCTCAGAGGCGTCATTTAGCTTGAGACTTTTACAGCAAGTAAATCTACGAACAGGACAGCCGGCTTACTTCCCCTCGAAGAAGCCCGTACGAAGGATTTTTTCGCCTTTAAATAAACCACGGCTTCCGATCGGTTTAAAACACCGCCAACTTGGTTACAAAACAGTCCAGTACGCTAACCGTTACACCACCGCCGCCGTTTGAGGTTGAATAATCAAACCTAATTAATTTTCAAATACAAATTATAGTATTTTGTAATTTTACAAAGTGAATTCGATGGGTATCGTTACAATCTCATTAGTATACTACTAAATTAGTTATCGAACTCGGCTCTAACGGTCTTATTTCATTATGCTCCAATATTGCATTGAAATGACACTTACGATATTCATTTCAGAAATAACTACTTTAAAACAATAACTGTAGTTATTCGTTGGAATCGTTAACGAAGGCAAAAGGAAAGTTTCAAGACATTCCTAATATTTGCCAATATTATGCGAGCACACTTTGTTTTAATATTTATTTGACCTAATAGAGTTAATAAAATGTTTATAGAGCTTTGATTTTTACTATCACATTATTTCAGTGCAACGTTTATCATAAAAAATTCATATAACAGGCGAAAATTTCATATCAAATTCCTATTTTACGATAAACTCATTCTGAATATATTAATCAACTATATGAATGCGATATTATTGTATATCATTCAATCAATATCAATAGAATCATTAACATATCATTCCTCAAATGCAATGACTACTTACGTTGTTGTACCGATACTTTACATGAGATTCACACACCCAAATGTTGCACGGACGGATAGCATGGTTGATCCCCTCGAATTTTTTCTAATTCAATTCCTGATGGCAAGTACAAGTAGACCCCATTTTCAGAGGCGGTAGCCTCTTCTTTCGTTGCTCAGCAACGATTTCCCTTTTAATTTGAAAGAAACTACGGAAACGAACGAAAATGACAAAATTTACAAAAACCTTTAAACGTTTTTTGTTTGACAACGAAAGAAGCGTCACTAAAGGACTGGTTAACTGTGTCTGTGTTCAAATTTGGTATTATATATGCTCGGAAATACTTATGTAAATAATTTTTTCATTCAAATTCAATTCATTCAAAACAGTTTTCTTGGATTTTATTTTTCGAATATAACATTTGAACGTTCACACGACCAGCTGATTTGTTTCTTTAAATCAGAAAAAGTGTATTAAAATTTAAACTTATTTGTATTGGTAATTCGGAGATTCTGTAAAAAAATTTCAGACAATATTTAAATGATGTATTTCCGTACAACTCTTTTTGAATAAATATGAGATGACATGTATTTTTTACTCATAATTTTGGAATACATTACTGAAGATGTATATGGGTGTATGAGAGAATGTATATATTGCAGTTTTTTAATATAACTTTTGAACCATTGGAACAATTGATCACAAATGTTGCACAAATATACGACAGCCAACAAGAACTAAAAAGAATTTCTAACCTAAGCGTTACCCCAAATTTGTGTGTGTCACACATTTGAGTTATTGGAAACTTGAAATGGCAGCATGTTACCCAGTTGTAACATTTGATTTTCTGGAATGTTACTACTATTAAATACTATTAAAATACAAATTGAGGAGAAAATAATATGATAATGCTCCTGAACAAAAAAACATTTTTATTTTATGCACATAAGTATACTTGCATATTTTATATTTTGTACACATAAGTATACTTGCATTCTCTAGACGTAGAACAGTTGAAAGTTATGTAATGTTGCGAACAATCCATACTGATATTTTAACGGAAATACACATTTTGGGGTCTCCTGATAACATCAATGTGCTTTACTTCAAAACCTCCGTCCATCCGCTTTTCTGTCAGTCTGTAGGTTGGTCTGACCGAGGACAACACTAGCGCCTAAACAGTTCTTAGAATTTTCCCACAATTTCCCGATTCATATGGCCTGAATCTTAATCCTTGAGATTTTGATAATTCACTAGTTTTTGTAGGTGCGGTACATCAAGTCCCTAGGACATGTTCAAAATGTCACATAAATTGTCTCCAAATTGTGTCTTTAAATTTCTTCTTAAGAGTAGTATGAAATACACTAACAAAGATCTCATAGGTACAACGTTAAATGCTAACCCTAAATTTTCTAAAATTACTAAAGTTTATTTTTTTTGCGTCTTCTTAAAACTAAAAAATTGAAGATAGCAATTTTTGCTTTTCGTAAATGTTAAAATGACATTTTCTTAAGGGCGGTTACAAATTTTTCAATGAAATTTGCATGTAGTACCAGGTTTTTTCCATCAATAATATTATTAAAGTTATATTTGAAATTATAAAATTAGAGGATAAAATAATTGTGAAAAATGATCTTCTGGCTGCAATAATGGCTGGAAGTGAATGTGGTAAACCAAAAAGCTGGCCCAGACTAAAGAGATTAGGAAATTGACTAGTGGGAGAAAGTCTGTGCCATTCTACTTAGCACCCGTATTTGCGATTGGTTTCAATAGCTTAAGTAGTTAAAGAAACAACGAGAATGCCAGGAAAGTCTGGTATCTTAAATTCCTTTCCAATCCCATTCCAATCGACATTTTGTTTATTTTTCTAGCTATTATTCGTTATTGCTTACTATGATTCGCGAATGAAATAACAAACAACAGAATAACCAATAAAAACAGTAGTCTTTATTTATTACTCTTTCACATATCTAATATGAAGGCCAAGAGAGCTGAATGAGATAAGATGTTTATCTAAATCCTGTTTAGTTTCCGTTCCTAAAGTAATTGACACTGAAGTAAATCTGATAATCTGCCGTTACGACGTTTATCACATGAGACCGAAAATATTATTTTCGGATAACGCAAAACCGATCTGGGTGCTAATATGCTCTGACTCTGTAACACTCAATCTATTTTAATTTACACATTTGCTATATATTTGACTTGAAGGTAATATTATTGCCATATATTTAATATAATGGCCTGTCTTTGGTCTTCCCCTCCTTTGAGCAGAGTTTCTCAACAGGCGGTCAATGGAGAGCATACAGGGTCCCCATAAAAATGTATCTTAACTTGCCATAAAATAATGTGTGAAAAATGAATAACAAGTAATTGATAATTCATAAAGCGTTTCTTCTAGAATGACTTCTTACACTGAGGATATAATACATGATAATGGGAATTCTCAGTTGGTTTAGATAATCCCTGTAATTATATTATTTTTAATATTTATTTGTTAACTGTACAATTGCCATACAATTTAATTGTAAAGTTCCACTTCAAATTCGTAAGGTGTCGCATTCTTCCAATGTTGTTCAGAGATGGATAGACACGTTCACACATTGTCACGGATGTTTAAAAACGTCTGCAACAGGAAACTTCGATTGTATGGAGGAATAAATTTCCCCGTAAAATATCTAACGCCCACCGATTTGTCCACAATAACGTCACCGCGATCGTGGCATTCCATCCCTGATATTATTCATAAAATAATCAAACAGCAACTTTTTCCTACGCTTCCCTTCAGCATCGAATTTTGTATCCGCTAATCCTCTACGTAGAACATCCTCACGCTTTCCAACAATTTTAAACCCAAACCAGACTCCCATGTTGCCATAAAATCATAGCTCCCTTCCCCTGCAAGCCATTCCACTATCGCCTGCAAAAAAAATAAATTAACACATTTAGATCAAAACCAATGGGCTTAACCAGAAATGTAAATAGGGTAACAAATGTATGTGTTGTTTTCTGAAACCGCCACATGTATACTACGCCACTAAATTATGAATAAAAATGTTTTTTAAAATAACAATCCTGTTCGGACTACTTCAATTGACCACACTGAAGAAATCCAAACATAAATTTCAATCCCAGAAACGAATACGAACACTCGCCTTTTGTTAGCTCGTGCCACTCCTTAATTCGAGTAACTATCGTTAGTTACCGGTGAAGTCTAACTACTTCCTACAGATTACACCCGCTGTACAGATCAAACCCTTATCCGCCGTGCCTCCTGGCTCCTCTCAGTGTAAAATAAAAAGGTAACCATTTTTAAACTGTTTTCTGAAGCCATCACATGAAAAGGTTTATTACTGACCAGTGAATAAAAATGAATTTAAAAAGAATTTCATTACTGCTCTGACTTCTTCAATTCACCATGTTATAAAACCGAACATCAATTTCTTGAACCCCAGAAACGAATACGCACATTCGCTTTTTGTTAGCTCATGCCACTCCTTAATATGAGTAACGATCGTTAGTTACCGGTGAAGTCTTAACTACTTCCTAAAGATTACACCCGCTGTACAGAGCCAAACCTTATCACCTGCGCCTTCAAGCTTCTCTCAATGTAAAAGAAAAAGGTTACCATTTTTAAATTGTTTTCTGAAGCCATCATATCTAAAGTTTTATTGCTGGCCGGTGAATAAAAATAAATTTAAAAAGAATTACATTACTACACTGACTTGTTCAATTCACCATGTTAAAAAACCGAACATCAATTTCTTCAATCCTAGAAACGAATACAAACATTCGCCTTTTGTTAGCTCGTCCCACTCCTTATTCGAGTAACGACCGTTAGTTATGAGATGAGGGGTTATGCCGAAGATATGAATTTGAGATATGAAACTACGGAACGAAACGAACAAATGGACAAAATTTACAACCAAAACCTTTTAGAACGGTGTTTTTAGTTGGCAACGAAAGAAGCGTCACTAAAGGACTGGTTAACTGTGTCTAGTGTTCAATTTTGGTATTATATATGCTACGAAAGTATCATTATGTAAACTAAATTTTTTTTCATTCATAATTCAATTCATCAAAACAGTTTTTCTTGGATTTATTTCAATATACAGATTTGAACGTTCACACGACCACTGATTTGTTTCTTCTTTAAATCATGAAAAAGTGTAATTAAAATTTAAACTTATTTTATTGGGTATTCGGAGTTCTGTAAAAAAAATTTTCAGACAATATTTAATGATGTATTTCCGTACAACTCTTTTTTGAATAAATTATGAGATGACATGTATTTTTTACTTCATTAATTTAGAACATTACTAAGATGTATATGGTGTATGAGAGAAGATATATTGCAGTTTTTAATATAATTTTGAACCCATTGAACAATTGATCACAAATGGTTGCACAAATATACGACAGCCACAAGACTAGGAAAAGAATTTCCTAACCTACAGCGTTACCCTCCAAATTTGTGTGTGTTGTCCCACACTTGAGTTAATTGGAACTTGCAATGCGCATTTACCAGTTGTAACATTTGATTTTCTGGTAATGTACTACTATAAATAACTATTAAAATACAAAATTAGGAGAAAATAATAGATAATGCTCCTGAACAAGAAATAAATTTTTATTTTATATCTTACACTAAGTACTATTTTGCATTCTCTAGACGTAGCAACAGTTGAAAGTATTGTAATGTTGCGAACAATCCATCTATGATTTTTAACGGAAATACACATTATGGTCTCCTGCATAAACGTCAAAGTGCTTATTCAAAACCTCCGTCCATCGTTCTTTTGTCCAGTCTGTAGTTGGTCTGACCGAGAACAACACGAGCGCCTAAAACTATTTCTAAATTTCCCACAATTTCCCGATTCATATGGCCTGATCTAATCTTGAGATTTTGATTAATTCACTATTTTGTAGGTTGACGGTACATCAATGTCCCTAGGACATGTTCAAAATTGTCACAAAATCTGTCAAATTGTGTCTTTAAATTTCTTTCTTAAGAGTAGTAGAATACACGCAACAGATCTCATAGTACAACGTAAAATGTCTTACCCTAAATTTTCTAAAATTACTAAAGTTTATTTTTTTGGCGTCTTCTAAAACTTAAAAAATTGAAGAAGCGCAATTTTGCCTTTCGAAATGTTAAATGACATTTTTTTAAGGCGGTTCAAATTTTTCAATGAAATTTGCATGTAGTACCAGGTTTTTCCATCAATAATATATTTAAAGTTATATTTGAAATTTTATAAATTAGATGGGATAAAATAATTGTGAAAAATATCTTCTGGCTCAATTAATGGCTGGGAAGTGATTGGGAAACCAAAAACTGCCCAGAATAAGAGATTGGAAATTGACTAGTCGGAGAAAGTCTTGCCATTGCTACTAGCACCCGTATTTTGCGATTGTGTTCAATAGCTTAAGTAGTTAAAGAAACAACGAGAATGCCAGAAAGTCTGTATCTTTAAATTCCTTTCCAATCCCATTCCAATCGACATTTTGTTTTTTTCTCTATATCGTATAGCTACTATGATTCGCGAATGAAATAACAAACAACAGAATAACCAATAAAAACATAGTCTTTTTATTACTCTTTCACGATATCTAATATGAAGGCAAGAGAGCTGAATGAGATAAGGATGTTTATCCTAAAATCCCTGTTAGTTCCTCCTAAAAGTAATTGAACTCTGAAGTAAATTCTGATAAGTCTGCGTTACACGTTTTACACATGAGAACCGTATTATTTTCGGATAACGCAAAACCGACTCTGTCTAATATGCCTCTGCTCTGTAACACTCAATCTATTTTAATTACCACGATTTGCTATAAGTATTGTGACTTGAAGGTAATATTATTACATATATAGTTTAATATAATGCTTGTCTTTGGTCTTCCCCTCGCTTAGCGAGTTTCCATACACGGTGCAATGAGAGCAACAGGGCCCAATAAAAATGGTATCTTAGACTGCCATAAGGATAATGTGTGAAATGATAAACAAGTAATTGATAATTCATGAGAAGCTTTCTTCCTAGACATGACTTCCCTTACACTGAGGATATACATACATATAATAAGGAATGCATGTTCCAGATTTAGATCCCTTGTAATTATATGTATGTTTTAAATATTTTATGTTGTTTAATGTAGCAATTGCCAACTAAGGAAATCACGTGTAAATTCGTAAAGTGCCCAATTCTTCCAATGTTGTTCAAGAATGGATAGACACGCTACAACGATTGTCACGGTGTTAAAGACGGTCGAAACAGGAAAACTTCGATTGTATGTGAGAATAAATGTGTCCCCGAAAATATCTAACGCCCACATTTGTCACAATAACTCACCTGCGATCGTGGCATTCCATCCCTGATTAAGTATTCATAAAATAATCAAACAAACTTTTCCTACGCTTACCCTTTCAGCATCGAATTCTGTATCGCCTACATCCTAACGTAGAACATCTCAGCTCCACATTAACAACCAGACTCATTGCCATAACATATCCTTTGAAAACCTCCACATCGCAAAAAAATCTAGACACATGCTTCAGTGATTCAAATGTAGTTGTTCGATACTGCCATGTACTTCACTCAGCTAATTTGACTAATTTTAAACACACTGTCACTACTTAATACACATAGAAATGTAAGATCCAATAATTTCAACGAAGATTCGAACACTCCTTATATCGTGCCTCTTAATCGCCAGAAATCGTTAACAGGTAAGCTCAACACTTCCGTAGGATTACCGCTGTACAGTCGAACACCCGCCCCTGGCTTCAGTACTAAACGAAACCAATAATTTTAACTGTCAACATACAAAAGTTTTCTTATGAATAAAATGAATAACAATTCATGTACTTGTCTGACTACTTCAATTCACCACTGAAGAAATCCAACATAAATTTCTGAACCCAGACGATATACGCACACACTCCTTGATTGTGTTAGCTCTGCCACATGCCTTAGATATGGTAACGTAGTGCGTTAGTTACCGGTAGTCTAGACATACTTCCTACGGATTCCCGCTGTACAGAGCAAACCTTATCACGCGCTTCAGATCCCTGGCTCCTCGATGTAAAAGAAATAAAGTTACGCATTTTAAAATTGTTTTCTATAGCGCATCAACTAAAGTTTATTGACCAGTGAATAAAAAATGATTTAAAAGAAATTATCATTACTGCCTGGACTTGTCCAATTCAGCATGTTAAAAAACGAGACATTCAATATTCTTCGAATCCCTCAGAACGAATAGAAATTCGCCTTTTTGTTAGCCCTCGTGCCACTCCTTATATCGAGAACGACGTTAGTTTACCGGTGCGTCTAACTAACTTGCTCCGGATTACCAACCGCGGCACAGAGCAAACCACCCGGCGCCCTCCCCGCAAGCGATCGCCGTTTCCGCCCGAGATCAAAGGCATTGCTTGCTGCGCGCCCCCTCGTGGTAG
>BOPP01000023.1:7181015-7198711 GCA_017312745.1 Gryllus bimaculatus | reverse complement strand
CCGGTGCGTCTAAACTAACTTGCTCCGGATTACCACCGCGGCACAGAGGCAAACCACCCGCGCGCCTCCCCGCAAGGCGATCGCCGCTTCCGCCGAGATCAAAGGCATCTGCTCTGCGCGCGCCCCCTCGTGTAGCTGCGAGGTTTCCTCCCGCGTTCCGACCACGCCCCCACCCGCCCCGCCCCGCCCGTCGCCCTTGACCTCGAGGTTTCTCGAGGGCGGCGCCGCCGCGCCCGCGGAGCAGCGCGAAAAAACAAGCTCGCATCGGGCGCGCACTCGCGCTCCCTGGCAGGCGAGTCTTGCGTGGATGTTTTGTTGCTCGCACGACGACCCTCAGCGTGGCTGACCATAAGCTTTTGCTGATTCATGGATGTGTGACCTCACCGGATTTCCAGGCTTGTTGTTGCGGTAGGGAATTCAGCAATCTCGATTCGTTTCTGAGCTGGACTCCTGCACAAACTTGATTAAGTACAATTTCGAGTTTTGACTTATTTCATGAAACATTTTATAATAATATTATTCAACGTTTACACGAATTCTTACGCCAGGCATTTTAGAAATGTTCACCCATAACTCGAATTGATAAGCTGTTCTGCATTTTCACCATAAGTGGAAAACCTTCAATCAGCTTTGGACCCAAACACTTCATGTGTAGATTATGTCAGTATGCAGCCTATGACAGATTACATATAAAAAATGTTAACGCAGGTCGACCAGCAAACGTCATTGGCGTTTCAGACACTTTTCCTATGCCACGAGCTCATTTTGTGTTAGGTTGTAGTATCGGTATTTAAATTCTTTGTTCTACGTGTGATATTATAATCACCATTTATATTATATATTTGCTGAAATTGCAACACGAAAAGGCAGAGACACTATTTTAACCAAATGAAATTTACCGCCATTGAATAGGAATATCACAATAACTATGAAAATTAGTAATTTACGAAACTGTACACCTAATTTTTGACGCTGGATTAGTGGATGTCTGACATCCAGAGCGTGTAGATGTCTCGGCATGGTCAAAGAGTCTGGATTGATTCTTGCTGTCCGTTTGCGGGCCTACACTGGTGTTGGCAGAACTACTTCGTCACAAAGACACCAGACCATGTAGCATACTTTATGATTATACGCTTAGATAATTAGTGTTACCTAATCTCATTGTATTGTTTTCTGTGTTCTAAACATTATCGTTTATATTTCGCATTCCTAGAGGGCATTTCTGCCCGTTGCAATAAATAATATATTAGTATATGGGCACATCTGGAGATCATAAGGTCGGTATAAATATAAATAGATGATCTACTATAGGAATATGTGTCTGAATATATAATCAAAAAATTGTCCTAACTATAGATGCACCATATTAACAATTTTTTAAACAGTTTCTCAATTAATTTCAAAATAATCAGCTGAAGTAAATGAATTTGCTTGTAATAATTGCACTGCAGTAACGTTCTTTCGAAAATCTGCCAACAAAATTCTAGCTTACATTTTTGTACTTTTAGTTCCTTCTGAAAATTCGAGTTTAAAGTTAATAGGCTAAACCTTAGCAGTTTCTGCTGTCTATTAATAGAGAATGACTGTCAATGTATAATATTCATTCCCCTGTCATAATTTCTTCCCTTCAGCTACATTACGATTAATCTTAAATTTTTATTGAGTGTTCATGATTGAAGGCTGGTTTTGGGGTGGGATAAAATTTACCAACCGTCTGATTGCCAAACATTAATGTTTGCCTCATTGTAATGAATAACTATATAACTTATATCACTGAATGAGTGTCTAAATTGCCATTTTCTAATGTGTTAGCGGAGGCGTTTCACTTCTCGCAATACGCATGGAAGAGCGCATGCTTGAGTCGAAATCGAAAAAGCGCAGCTGAGCGATATATCGAAAGAGCGGCAGCGAGTATAATCAGAGACAGTCATATAAAGATGAGTCGAAGAGAGCTGCTGGTCTAATCAATTGCCACAGCCTTTACGCTCTCCAACATCGATCACAACACAGTGAGGATAGTCTCCGGGGCCTTTTCATGCGCGGCATCAGGGTTTAAGTTTCCAAGGAAGTTCTGCATGTGTGATGTTTTCAACTGTAAAAAATAATTGTCCTGTGTGAGACCAATGTAATCACGTTCAACCAAGTAACATTGATGCAACATTGGGTAAACCGGTTAGACTGTTTTGCTGTAAACCAAGGTTCTCAGAGCGAGTGACGCTGTAGAATCTAGATGAAGGGTATGTCACTATTCCATAAATTTTTCATAAGTAAATACTGAATACAACTATTCTTATTGCAAATTCTTCGAGTATAGTAGTTACGTGAGATGTTCATACAAAATTGATAGAATATGATTGAATTCCGCTAGAAGCAACATTCAAATTCGTAAATGTTTTGTTTTGATGAATTTGAACTTGTTTCTACAACAATGTTATATATGTTTCTCTATCGCCGTAGTAGTGGAGTTTAATTTATATAATAGTGATCTAGAGTGTGTTTTCATTTGCTGTTTGCGGATTTCCGCTGACGGAAGTGCAATTTTTTTTCTCTCGTCCCGATGTGTCGACCCAGATAGGAATTGTCAAGGACGTGTAAATTGTAGTTGCCATTCTAGTAATTGAACGTCCAAGACTTTCATATGCACTCTCATTTCATATCCACCGCTTGGCAATGTATTAACGATGTGGTTCATTTCTTTACAGTTAGAATGTAAATGTTACCATTGCCCTTGTTACCGCAGAAGTAAATACGATAATTGGTCTTGCCTGTTTCAGTAAATAATTTCTTGAAATCAAATTCCTCATCTAAAACCATTCTAGACCTACTTCTCATATTTAGAAGCCAATGTAAGTTCTTCGATCGCAATTCCCCTCTATAGATTTGTGTAATTCTGGAAATTCTTTTTCTCTCCGAAACTATTTTCAATGTACTTCTTTTCGATGCTTTCTTATCGAATTTGATAAGCATTCGAGCCCAAGGTTCCTTATGGGTCGAGTAATCTAGTCATAAAATGACTGTTGCTTTAGAATGGGAACCACTTTCAAAGATGGTAATTTAGTGTAGCACTATGTAGTATCACCGATATCGTTCAGAGTTAAAAATAATTGCAGGGAAAGTTTTCTACGTCAATTAACCGATATTTTGTGTATAGCTTTCATTTCGCAGCGTCAAGTGAGTATCAAGTTTCCATCACCATTCATATTACACTCTGAGAGGCTAGCAAAGCGTTTCAATGTTGCAAAAATACTAGCATTAATTTTTCCCTATTTTTCTGCGAGGGTTGTTCCCCCGCTTTCGACCACGCCCCCGCCCCCGCCCGCGCGCCCCTTGACCCTCGAGTGTTTTCCGAGGGGGCGCGCCGCGCCGCGGAGCAGCGCGAAAAAACAAGCTCGCATCGGGGCGCGCACTCGCGCTCCCGGCGGCGAGTCTTCGCGTGGAGTTTGTTGCTCAGCCGACGGACCCTCGCGTGGCTGACTAAGCTTTTGCTGACTTCATGGGATGTGTGCACCCACCTGGATTTCCAGGCTTGTGTGTGCAGGGTAGGGGAGATCAGCAATCTTTGATTCGTTCATGAGCTGCGACTCTGTCACAACTTGATAAGTACGAATTTCGAGTTGTGACTTATTTCATGAAACATTTTATAATAAATATTATTACTGTTTACAGAATTCTTACGCAGCATTTTAGAAATGTTCACTCCATAACTCTGAATTGATAAGCGCGCGGTATCTGCATTTCAGCCACTAGTGAAAACCTTCAATCAGCTTTGACCCAAAACTTCATGTGTAGAGTTATGTCAGTATTGCAGCCTATGAACGATACATATAACATAAAAATTACGTTAACGAAGGGTCGACCAGCAAAGCTCATGCGTTTCAGACACTCTTTTATTGCACGAAAGCTCAGTTTGTGTTAAGGTTGGCTATCGTGTATTTACACTTTCGTTTGTTCTAGTGATTATATATATATATATATATATATATATATATATTTGTGAAAATTGCAACACAAAGGAGACATATTATTACAATGAAATTTACCCCATTGAATAGGAATATCACAATACATAAAATATTAGAATTACGGAACTGTACCTACATTTTGACCTGGAGTATTTAGTACGGAGTGATGCTGACATCAGAGCCTGTAGATGTCGTGGCATGGGTTCAAAGAGTGCCTGGATGTGATTCTTTGGCTTGTCGTTTGCCGGCTCTACAACCACTGAGTTTGGCGTAACGCTAACCTGACTTGTCACACAAAAGAGGACACTACTAGACCAATGTGCACGCCATCTCTATGCAAATTTAATCACGTCTTATGGATATTATTACTATGTTACTATGCTACATTGTAACAATTCTTGTTCTTCTTAGTGTTCTACACTTCCATCGGTTTTTAAGTGATTCCGGCCATTCCCTCAGAGTGTTGCAATTTTCTCGAACACCAGTATATACAAACTATATATGTATGTATATAATGGTGGCCGTACATTTTTTCTTGGTAATCATTTCCTTAGGTCCCTTGGATATAAAATATAAGATAGCCATGAGTCATGAGCGTGGTTATTAGTGAAATAATGTGCCTCTAGCAATTTATATATCAACAAATTGTCCTACTCATAGATGCACCATACTTAACAATTTTTTAAACGTTGTTCTCATTATTTAATTTGCAAAATAACAGCTGCTAGTAAATGAATTTGCTTGTAATAATTTGCACTGCAGTAACGTTCTTTGAAAATCTGCAAAAAAGTCTTAGCTTACATGTTTTGTACTTTTTAGTTCCTTCTGAAAATTCAGTTTAAGGTTAAATAGGCTAAACCTTATGCAGTTTCTGCTGTCTGATTAATGAAGAGAATGACTGTCAGATGTTCATCCCTGTTCACTAGCAGTTACGATAATCTTAATTTTTAATTGAGTGTTCAGGATTGAAGGCTGGGTTTTGGCGGCTGGGATAAAATTTAACCAACCCTGATGGCAAGACATTAATGTTGACTCATTGTAACTGAATAACATATATAACTTATATCACTGAATGAGTGTCTGAAATGCCATTTTCTAATGTGTTCACGGAGGCGGTTTCACTTCTCGCAATACGCGTGGAAGAGCGCAGCTGAGTCGATATATCGAAAGAGCGCAGCTTGAGTCGATATATCGAAAGAGCGCAGCTTGAGTCGATATATCGAAAGAGCGCAGCATGAGTCGATACATCGAAAGAGCGCAGCTTGAGTCGATATATCGAAAGAGCGCTGCTTGAGTCGATATATCGATCTTGTCCAGCAGCCTAACGGTCTCTCCCAACATCAGAATTCAAGCCAACACAGTGAGGATAGTTCTCAGTGGGGCCCTTTTCATGCCGGCATCAGGTTTCCAGTTTCCAAGGAAGTTCCTGTCATGTGCATGTTTTCAACTGTCAAAAAATGGCAATTGATCCTTGTGGTTGTGAAGACCAATGTAATCGCTTGCAACCAGTAACATTGATTGGCAACACTTGGGTAAGCCGGTAGACTGTTTTGCTGTAAACCCAAGGTTTTCAGAGGATGGACGCTTAGAATTCGTTAATGAAAGGTGATGTTCACTATTCATAAATTGTTTTCAGGTAAATAATTGAAGTACTAACTATCTTATTCCAATCTTCAGAGTATAGTGAGGTTACGGTGAGAGTGTCGATACAAATTGAATAGAATATGATTGAATGTCGCTAGAAGCAAATTACAATCTCGTAAATATGAGATATTTGTGAGTGATATTTGAACTGTTTCTAACAATGTTACAACTGTTTCTCTAGTGTCGTAGTAGTCGGTTTAATTTTTAATAATTATGATTCTACGAGTTTGTTCATTTGTTGTTGCGGGATTTTCCACTGACGAAGTGCAGTTATTGCTCTCTGTCCCGTGTGTCGGACCAAAGAGTGAAATTGTCCAAGGAGACGTGTAAATTGTAGTTGGCCATTCCGTAGAATTGAAACGTCCAAACTTTCATTGCACTGCCATTTCATATTCCACCGCTTGCAATATGTAAATGCGATGTGGTTCATTTCTTTGACAGTTTAGAAGTAAATGTTACCAGTGCCCTTGTTCACCGCAGAGTATACATATGTCTATGTTTCAGTAATAATTTCTTTTGAATCAAATTCCTCAATCTAAACCATTCTAGACCTACTTTCTCATTATTTAGAAGGCCAATGTAAGTTCTTCGATTCCAATTCCCCTCTATAGATTTGTGAAATTCTGGAAATTTCTTTTTTTTCCTCTCCGAAACTATTTCTCAGATGTACTTCTTTTCGAGTGCTTTCTTTATGCGAATTTCTAAGCATTCGAGCCAAAGTTTCCTTTAGGGTCGAGTAATCTAGTCATGAAAAATGACTGTTGCTTTAGAATGGAACCATTTTCGAAGATGGTAATTAAGTGTAGAACTACTCGTATATCAGCGATATCGTTCAGTTTAAGATATAGATGCAGGCAAAGGTTTTCACGTCCAATTAACCCGATATTTTGTGTAGCTTTTCAATTTCGCAGCGTCCAAGGTAGAGTAGTCGAAGTTTCCATCACCATTCTGATTTACACTCTGAAGAGCCGCAGCATAGCGTTCAAATGTTGGCAAAATACTAGCATTTAATTTTTCCTATTTTTTCAGTGTTTTATAATCTGACTGGAGACCGCCCCTGGTACCTTTTTGTTTATTTATTCTTCTGAATTTACTATTTCAAATTTAACATTTCGCCCGACTCTTACCCGAACGTTATTCCAAGATCGCCCCGTCATGATAAAAATTTATATGTCTGATAGGCCGTCTATACAGATACTCGGTAGCGAAATATTTACGTAAAGTATTTTGTTTGTTTCCTAGTAATGGAATCTCTCTTTGTTTTTTTTACTCATAAGTAATAATACTTACTTCAGTTATCAACATTTCATTATGTATTAAGCTGTGAATCACATTTGTATGAACATATATATACAAATATCCTATTTGAAAACAACAATAGCAATTTTCGTAGATATAATCTTTCTTTCATAAATTCTCTTATTCTCATTATCTAATACTCGCTACTAATCTCTCTCTTTACAAACATGGCCAAATTCCCTCGTAATCATTAATTTAAAAATCATACTTTAACACAAAACTTGATCTTCCTTCCATAGCAAATATAAATAAATATACACGTTCCCCGTTTTGCTACTTTCCTTTAGAAGATCCACCGCAACCTTGAACGTCGCCCAGTTTCCATTCAGTCTCCATTCCAAAGATGATGGCGTCCTCCACACGCATAATTATATTTCCTTTCTAATTGTACTATCTTACTACCTTAAAACATCGCAATTACAAATTACAATTCAATCTAATTCTTCCCGCAACTCAGTACCGCAACCAAATAGCTTTCCCTTTTACATCTGACTCCCACCGTGTCCGAACATCGTCTGCCACGTTTTTTTCATCTCGCGCGCCCTTCATCTGTCTCTCATCCGCGCGAAATTATACACAAACGTGTCTCTTCTTCGTTTCTCGCGCGCCGATCCTTCAATTCTTCTCACACGGTCTAACTTCTGATTGGTCACATACATTTCAACATATTGTCTATTTATTCTTTGGTTTCCGGCTCGTACTAACTTTATTTATTTTCTGCCCCCACATAATTTGCTAAGGTTCACTGCATTATTTATTTACATAATAAGTATTTCACCCATTCTCAATTCTGTCGTCCTTTACTTGTTTCCAAAATAAAGCTCACCTCGATTTCTTTTCTATACCCCCATTGTTGTTATCGTCCATATTTATAATTATATAAATGTATTATTCCAATTTAATTATCTTTGTGGCAACCCATTACAATTAGACATTAAAAAGCATGTTAATTTCTAAATTTAACACTATATTTAAGTTAAGTAGTTACATAATCTTACCTTATGTTTGTAAGGACACATTTTTGTTAGCTCACATGAAAAAAGTTTGATCCACTAATATAACTCCACATTTGCTAATATTGTACCCGTTCTAATACGTGTGTGATAGAAACAATCTGGACATCAATACGAATTATCTATTCAACATACCACAATAAGTATGGACAATAGACTTTGCAAATAGATCTGTTAATGCAAAGGTATAAACTCATCACTGCAGTACGTCACGCAGAAATATTACTTTTCGCAGACGGTTTATGTTCGGTTTTGTTTAACTGCTATCGAATATGAAACCAAATAACGAATTGCTTTGATTCAATAATTACTGTGCATGACGGGAAGTCCCTCGTAATTGCTGCAAGGCTTCACCATTCATTAAAAGTGAAGTAACCTGAAACTTGTTTTACAACAAGTTAAATGACTCTGATATTGTTAGATATTCACTCATTCAGATACTATGTGGGGGTTGGCGTTGCTCATATTACAATGTCATTCATTCATTGCGAAACAGCTCTATCAGCTGTACGAATTTTCCAGATGAAATAAATATCTGTGTGTATGTTTCATGTTTCCCTGCCCATGAAAATACCAGGAATACTACCGTCTAATTGAGGCAAGAATACATAGCAGAAATTAAATTTATATTTCGAAATTGTCTAATTGGATTTATCTGGCAGATGCGAATAGATTGAGTGGATTTTGATTGCGGACGCGTCAGCTATCGAGGCTTCTTAACTTGAGAATATCCTTTACTTTATGACAATTCTTAATCCATAAAGTTTATTGCAGAATGTGGTGATTATATAACTTTCCGCCATACGGTTTCTCAGTTGTTAGGAGCGAGCATTTTCAGCCGAAAATGATGCGGGGGGGATATCTGTGGCAACCTTCATTATTTAAAAATTGCTGATATTAAAGTGGGAGGTTGCGTATTGTTGACTGTTAATGAGAAGAGTGTTTATTTCATTACCTATTCAGCCTCATTACGTAGGAAGCTGAAAAAGGAGAGTGGGTGAGTATGTGATTCCACGGGATCCATTTACCTAGATTGAAATGAGGTGCCCCGAAAACTAGGAATACATTTTTGAAGAATGTAAGAGAAAGTCTGGTGATGCATGTTAGCACTGATTCTATGGCTAGGTCTTTGTAAATATTGGTGTTGCTTGCTTACTAAGGGGTGTTAACTGCAGTTCTGAGAACGTCTTTTGGAATATTTCAATTTTGTTGATTGTTGTAGAGGTAGAGTTACTTCAGACTAGACAAGGATGCATGAGTAGAGGACGTAAAATGGCTTATAAGGAGGTATGAGAGAAGAATGGATCTTAAAGGTGGAGTGACGATTAATTACTGGTCGATGAATACCTTAGCGTCTATTGGTTTCAATCATCTTGGAGGTGATGTGGTCTTTCCATCACAGTTTGGTATCAATCAGAACGTCTAGATATCACGGGGGCGGTTGTAGAACACCATGATACTGACGAGTCGAATTGAGCGAAGAGTAGGAAGACTAGGAAACGCAGTGTAAAATCTTTGGATGTACACATATTAGAATTTATTTTCCACTTTGTAATGTTTTAATGCGCCTGAGGTGTTTCTGAATTACGTTCCTCGTAGTGTTAAGATACTGATCAGATAAAAAGATATAAGTAAGCCAATCCTGGAGTAAACAAATTATTTTTAAATTTTATGGTTATTATAAAATGATATGAATGTTGATGAAGCAAACGTGGAAAGGGAGACAAGGAGAATCCGATGAAATCCCTCCGCAAACCCGGTTTGACCAATAAAATTCCGAATGAACTCTACATCTTAGAGATGTAAGGCAAATTCTTTGACTACAACCGCACAGGTCACTCCAGGTTCTTAACAGCTGCCGAAAATGTGGACCGGGAGAGGTGGCATCAGTTGATGTCACTGCAGTGTCTCTGACCGGGAGGTCCTCGAGTTCCAGTCCTGACGACGGCAGGATGTTCACTAGCCAGATAGCTAGATTGAGTTATCTCGATGTCTGGAGGAGAATTCTAAAGATCGACTGCTCTGATCGGAAGTTTTCCGTGGTTTCTCCGACCAAAACCAGGCGAATGCCTAAGCAGTACTCTACCAAACAGGCACTGACCGCGCGCGATATTTCCTTCTCATTGCTTGTCCTATCCCCACCCCTTACACACACATACATTCACTCCACTATCACACATGCCTAGAGATCGCTCGGGAGCTAAGAGCTTGTCCGGGCTGTGGCGGCGCTCCGCTGGTGGGAGATACCTGGTTGAGGAAAACCCTGCTAGCCGCCGGTTGGTCAGCGCCGGGTCTAGTAATCCAGCGGGTCTAGATCACTGCCACGTGGCGAAAAACCGTGTACTCCTCTTACGAAACTATTAACCTTAGCAGTTGATGCGGTCGAAATCGCCTAGAGTGTAGACTTTATACCCTTCCCGATTGTGCTTTAATTACGAATTCGCATCTAAATAAACAAGCGATTCCAAAAGTGATTCACTTAGACTACACTTCTTATATTTCATGCATGTCAATGGCGGCTCGCGATGTGAAATTGTGGTGATGTGTTATACATAACTACGCACCCTACAGAAAACTGCCAGATAGTAATTTTTTCAATTAATTCTGACCCCTATTTTAATTATTTCAATGCGATAATTACATATTTAAAAGAAAACACCATTAACACCCTTTTTCTGTTCAACTCGAAGGGAAAATTAAAATTTTCAAAAGTCACATACACAAAATATGTTTAGTACATTGAATATCCTGGTGGTTATCACAAAAGATTAGAAGAGACACCGTGCGATAAGACAATAAACTGTCAACATGTCGCTATAGGTTGTGCTGGAATCTTTAGTGCAGTTTACGTAGCTCTGAACTGAGTCATCTTGGTCCGCAACTTGCGTTAAAAATTCGGCTCGGCCGTTTCACGTCCGAACAAAAGTGACACTTTCGTTGTGGCTACAAAACGTGGTCTCACTTTGAAAGGCAAGCGATGACGGAAAAAAGACAAAACATTCGGCCAAGGTCTTGAAACACTTGACGTCGCGTTGCAGAACAAGAAGACGGAGCATGTTCGTGGACGGGCGCCAAGAGACGTGTTCTGGGGGAATATAGAGATAATTGTTGCGAGAAAAACGAAGGTGTAATAGACATAGATTTTAAAAACTATAGTGTTTCGTAAGTTTTTTCATTGCCACATTTACCACATTTACACTTTTGCCACATTTACATCTTTCTTTGTAGGTCAAGTGATATTTCACTACATTTTCACCGGTTCAATTACCACGGAGGACAAAAACATTTGCCATTGCATGTCTCTGACCGGGAGGTCCTGCGTTCGAGTTCCCGCAGAGGCCGATTTTCAACACTGGTTTAAAAGCTAGGTCGGATTCAGTCGCTATCTATAGAGGAATTCTGGAAACCTACTACTCCAAACGGTAGTTTTCCGAGATTTCACTGATCTATTCCAAGCGAATGCTCGAATGCTAGGGTAATGATTAAATAAACAACATGTACCGCAAGCGATTTTTCCTTCCTCTTCCTTCGCCTAAGTCTTTCCTTCGTCTAGATGAGAGATTCCCGCAAGCTGTCGTATATCGTATATAAGTGGCAGATCTCATGTTCTACCAGAGGAGGATCACTGCCATCTTCGAGATATAATATGCACTCTTCCTACCAGACTAATGATTAGGGGGTGGATTTTAGTTAAATGACATTTTATTCTTTTCGCTGTAGAACAATGGCGTTTAGTATAGAAATACATTGTATGTTATAACGAAATGAAACGTCCTATTTCTATTTGTTTTTGGTATTTTTCGTCGACTAATAAGTCATCTCTTACATGATTACGTCATTTTTAATGCATTTTTGCTGATGTCATCGATTTTAATATCATTTTAATGGTACTTGCTTCAAACAATATTTATGAGATGTAAGAAATGTTCACCAAAGAATTCCAGAGTAGCCTATTCGATTTCTTCGCTCATATATTGTAATGTCAGCCGTTGTGAGTACTTTGTAATCTAAGGTTTCTGTAGCGCCTAATGGCGCCATTGTGAGTTCGCGATAAAGGCAGAGATTTTCTTTTAAAGAACAGTCCAAACCCAAAGTTTGCAAGCTGACTTCGCTTGAACAAAAGGAAAAGCCTCGATTACATCAGTAGCATATGCAGTTGTTCATGTATGGTTTTGATCAATTTCTACGTAATTTATTAGGGAATTTTTAAAGTGTTTTAAGACCATTTTATTGATCATTTTTGACAATGTTTTAGGTCATCAAAATCCTCCCTCTAATGATCATAAATTTGACCTTGAAACAATTAATGTTATGACCAAAGGAATGTTCCGCACCCAGGGAGTATAAAATTTTCTATCGGTGTGTTATTTTATTTTATCATTTCGACCTTCGACTACACTAAATCATCTCTACATTAACTCAACGTCCATTTTGTAATGCATTTTTCTCTGATTTCATCGATTTAATGTATTTAAATGAGTGCTATTCACTGACTCATTTACAAACAATTATCTAATCAGATCTCACAAGATAATGGTGATCAATTAAGTCTGGAACAAAATTTCAGGAGAGATGGGGATTCGATTTCATGCGCATCCATAATTCACTCGTAAGGGTCAGGCCCGTTAGTGAAGTACTCTTAATAGATAATCACTAAGGTTTTCTGTAAACGCCTATCGACGCCAAGTTTGTCACAGTATATGGGTCATCTGGACCGATCTGCGACTGATAAATGGCGCTTGCAAGGAATGTCTTTCTTTTTATAAGAACGTCTCAACCTGCCAATTAAGTTTTGCAAGCTGGACTTCACCTCTAACAAAAGAAGATTCAGCCATCGTGTTTACTATCAGTAGACGTATAGCCAGATGGTTCACTGGAGCTGATAGTGATTATTATGATGCAATTTCTACGATAGTTCATTATTAAAAAGTAAATCTAAACAAGTGCACTTTATAGTGTGAAAATATTATTTGAAATCGTTTCTTAAGGTCATCAAAAATCCTCCTCTAATAATCATCAAATTTGACCTTGAACAAAATAATAATTTCACACTACAATCACATTATTCACTGACGCAGGTCGTACGGGACACCCATACTGAATAACGGTAATAACCTTTAAACTCTCGGCCACCCAGAATGCAGCCCGCGAGCGCAGTGCAGGCGCGGACGGTGCCGGGGGTGGGTTGGGGTGTGGTTGGTAGGGGGAGCGGAGGCGCGCCCTTGTTCTATTCGCGGACAGGGGGCGAAGGGCGTCGCGACGGCAAAAAATATAGTATCCCTGATCGCCCTAATCAAGGTGCGATATCTGAGGGTGACGTTCGAGACGCGCCGCGAGGAGCGTTGGAAGCCCCTCGCGCCGACACGCCGCCCTCCACGTCGCCCACCCCGCCATGCACACCCCCTATTAGTAAGGGCAGGAAAAACCGAGACGGGCGCTGCATGGAAGCGGACGAATATTTAATTACCGGAACGAAAAATTTCCGTTTCTTGGGTAATTGAGCTTCCGGCATTCTGCAGCAGCATTGGAAACTGAAATCTAACCCGTTACACCAAAACGCACAATTCACTACACTAGAGAGCACATAATAATTCAGTGGGAAGACGCAGTCGGGAGAGCATCTGACCAGTACCATATGCAATTAATGCGCTTAGCAATAAAAAAATTAAATTAATCCCTGAGAATGAAGAGAGTCCCGAATAGGAAAGGAATACTTCGAATTACATTTGCTCAAGAGAGCATACATGAATTCTAATTATTCTTGAATAATTTCTCAATTGCTCTTAGGTAAACAACTCTCGGCTTAAAAGGCGTGGAAAGACACTATGAAGCTCTGTAGACAGGGAGATCACATGTGGCAAGTTTCTACGCTACCAAATAGCTGTCTAAAATTACTGTATCGGATAATATCAGCTGCACTGCGAGCGAATTGACGGTGGTCTCCTCGTCCCAACTTCTGGGGTTGCCGGAGTAGTATCCTATTCAAAATGCCAGAGTCCTCGTTCGGCAGAGATCCTTCGTTTCTATGCATTCGGCATCTTCCATATTAAATGGTTCATCTCCGTTTGATACGGAGAAATTCTCAGGGAGGAGTGGAAGAAAAATCTCTAACACTAGGCGTTCCTCTTGATACGAAGGATCTTTCGGTTTAAAGTGAACAGGTATATTGTTCGAGTCCCTACATGAGTCTCATGTGTGATACATCCAAAGTAATTCAAGGTAAATTATATTCGGAATGATCTTAATTATGTTAGAGATATTCAGTAATAGAAGTGGGCATATTTCACGATAACTTTCAGCTATGGGGAGGTTTTCACCTAATTGATTCGCCTCTCACATGAGTGGGGAGATATGTTCAAAAACTTTCGTAATTCCTATTTTTAATTGGTTAGGTTATTTTCGAAATCGCAATTTAGAGAAATTTTCTATCACAGGCATCAGATTCCTTTAAACACTGGGGTACTTCAGGCGGGTCGTCTTCTACTGAATTTCTATTGCATCGTAGCCTCGTAATAGAGAAGCCGTCACGAGTCATTCGTTAGTAAACCGTAAAGGAGTCGAGGCATTATACTTTCGGATTGAGCACTGACAATCTCACAGAGGACATTCTTGTTATTTTTATCCTGCTCCATTTTATATAGATACACTAAAAAGTGCATATTTGATATGGAGGCGTATAAAAGAGTTCGTATCTCTCACCAATCTTGTATCTTCCAGATACGTTCGTATTCAAGAACTGCTCAACAAAGTACTATTATAATACTAGCGTCTTAAATGACCTACCATGGTTAATCGATGTAATC
The DNA here is from genome assembly GCA_017312745.1 of Gryllus bimaculatus. NCBI lineage: Eukaryota > Metazoa > Arthropoda > Insecta > Orthoptera > Gryllidae > Gryllus > Gryllus bimaculatus. The sequence continues at coordinate 7,183,990 of BOPP01000023.1, read as the reverse complement.
GGTTTTCGTTTATGTCTTCGCTCGCTAAAAACACTATTATGTCGTATAAGAAACATAAAACCTCTGGTCTCCTTACACTAGGTTTAAAATCATCTAAAACTTCACACATTATAATAAAATAGTTCTACATTTTCAACTTTGTCTCATTAACATAATATCATCACATATTATTACTTATAAGGGAATACAAATAAAAAATATTTAGTAGAATAGACGTATGCATAAATAATAGGTATAATCCTCGAATAACTGACCGGCTTTTGTATCGCTATGGTAACAGGGTATATTGTAATACCTTTCAACAAGGACTATTGAATATGTATTAGAACGGCGGCCAAAATTATTTCTCTTTTTTAATATTATAATATCGTTTATGATGAAATGGAGGCTAAAACCTTGTTTTTCTACATCCCATATACTATTCTCTAATTATTCTCAAGATATTTTTATATTGGCTATATGTATGTACTGGATTATATGTCATTATACTAAAGAGTATTCAATGTTTTCTATGGATCGCTAGCACGAACACCTATAAATCAGGTTAGAATATTGTTCTAACAATAGTCTATTATCTATTATAATTATGGCTGACGTAATATAAAAGTTTCCAATTTTTGTAAGTTGTTATCATATTAATTACTCTACAAACTTTCAAAAATTTTACACAAGAGGCTATACCTAAACTGACTGCAGAGGGGCTCCCTGCGTCTGAGCTCATGCTCAATCTCCCCCACGTCCTCCACGCTCATCCACCCCAAACACTAAGACAGCCTCACAATTTCTTAACTTCTACAATGGTAACCTACACTCCTTGCTCAACTACATTGCCTAGACCACCAACCTTTCACCACTCTATTCGAGCACCTCCACAGCCCCCGCCCTCGATAACCTCTTCGCCACCCCAGCCGCCTCCGCTCACCCACTGCCGCCCCACGCGCCCCCGTCTTGTCCAAAAATTACCCGTCGCCGACCAAAATAGTCGCCCCCGTCGCATCTCCCAGAGGTCGTCTAGTATCCAAATTTCCGTCGCCCCCTAGGCGCCCGGCGGCGTTAGCCGTTAACCAGTTTATCGACCTGGGTGGGTTTACCGTCGCCCCCGTCTCCCTGCCAGCTGTCACCACCGATCACCCGGGCCCCCGTCGCCCCCGTCGCCCCCGTCGCCCCCTGTCGCCGCCCCGTTCGCCCCCGTCGCCCCCGCGCCCCCGTCGCTCGCGCCCCGTCGCCCCCGTCGCCCCACGTCGCCCCCGTCGCCCCGTCGCCCCCGTCGCCCCCGTCGCCCCCGCTCGCCCCCGTCGCCCCCGTCGCCGCCTCGTTCGCCCCCGTCGCCCCCGTCGCCCCGCGTCCGCCCCCGTCCGCCCCGTCGCCCCGTCGCCCCCGTCGCCCCCCGTCGCGCTCTCATCGGTTTTTTCCTCTGCCTGACAACCGCAGACCTGACGCGCTTGCTGCCCTCACCCCGTCATCCCACCATCCACCCGACCCGCAAATCACCCACTCCTTCCAACCAGCTCTTACATGAACTTAAAGCATTAACTGAGGTCGTTGCAGTGCCTCTGGCCGCAAGGGTCTGGTTTCGAGTCCAAACGGTGGCAGGAGTTTAGACACTGGCTACAAAGAGCTGTGTCGAGTTTATTGGCTATCTGGACGAGAACTCCAGCGCCGGTGACTCGATCGATAGTAGTCCCTAGTTTCTCCGATCAAATCCAGGCAAATACCTGGGTAGTACCCTAACAGGCGGTCACGGACCGCGAGGCGATATTTCCTTGCTCTTCCTTGTCTAATCCTCACTCCTTAATCATACTTATCCTTACCGTTTCATGCATTGCGCTACCATCACGTTGGGAGACCTCAGAAATTTAGAACTGTCCCGACTGTGTCAGAAACCCGCGCTAAGAGGAACGTACCTGGTTCGGGAAAACCCCCGATGTCCCTGGCGGCCACGTGTACGTCGCGGCTGAGATCTCATCATTCCAATGGCGAAACAATCACAACCACCTCAACTAGGAAAAAAAATGCACTACACTTATGAGATCTAATGACTCGGCTAGTCTGACTCGCCCGGCAAACTACGAAATAACAAAAACTAGGACTCTCTTCCCCCAGTTCGTGCTGCTATTTTCCTCGCCACCTCTCCGACCTCTTCCGCGCCTCCCTGCCCGCCGTCTAGCACCGCTAACCCTCAGCCCAGCCGCCAGGCGCAGCATCTTGGCTAGGCCGGCGAGTGATTCCTGCAAAAAACTCCAATTATCTTCTCAACTCGCGTTTCATCGCAGCAGCTGATTTCAGATCTCTCTCTGATTAACCCGTTGAAGAATTCTAATGTGCCCTGCGCCGCCCTCGCGCCCCCGCCTGCCACGCGCTCGGCCACCGCCGCGGCTGCGACCAACAAAAATGCATGCGCGCCTGCGGGGGGGGGGGAGGGCGCAGGGCTGGGAAGACCTAAGGGGCGAGGCGAAAGGGAAATGCGCGGAGAGGCGGAAGCTTAATGGGCGGGGGAGGGCGTGGGATTCCGGGAGTGGATGGATCGCAGGGGGGAGGGAGCAAAAGTCGATGGGTGAGAATCAACGTAGGAAAGGAGAAATGCACGAAGATTCAGATGGAAGGTGAAAGTTAAATGGGTGAGAAAGGCACGTGGAAAGAGGGAAAATGTGGAAGATGGGTATCTATCGGATGGGAACAGAAGCAGATGGCTAAAGGAAAAAATGTGGAAAGGAGGACATAGTAGAGGGCGGTGGAAGTTATGAGTGAGAATCGCAAGGAAAGGAAGAAATGCAGAGATAATGGAGTGGAAGGGAGAAGGATGGAAGTAATGGGCGGGGGAGGGCGGATTCCGCGAATTGATGAGATCGCAGGGGGGAGGGAGAGAAGTCGATGGGTGAGATCACCTCGTGAAGGAGAAATGCAACAATTTCCAGGATGGAGGGTGAAATAAAAATTGGAGTGAGAAGCACGTGAAAGGAGAAAATGTGGAAGAT
>BOPP01000023.1:7123422-7180990 GCA_017312745.1 Gryllus bimaculatus | reverse complement strand
AAGATGGGTATCATCGGTGGAAGAGAAGCAGTGGAAAGGAAAAAATGCGGAAAATGGACATATTATGGAGGGCAGTGAGGTATATGAGTGAGGATCGCGTGGAATGAAGATGGAGATGGAATGGTGAAGGATGGAAGTAACTGGATGAGAAGCGCATAGAAAGGACAAATGAGAAAGATGTTGTCTAGGCTATTCGGGACGAGCCGCGTCACTGCCATGGTGGCTAACGTTTCGGCCAGCGTATTGTGGTTTTCTTCAGAGCGTACAACGTACGCATCTTCAGGCCGTACGCTCTGAAGAAGGCCACAATACGCTGGCCGAAACGTTAGCCACCATGGCAGTGTCCCCGATACCCTAGACAACATAAACTCCGACCGCAAAAGACTACTTAACCAAATGTGGAAGATGAGTATCGTGAAGTGGAGTGTGAAAGTTGGTGGATGCGAGGCAGTGGAATCGAGAAACGAGGAAGGTGGACAACGGGAGACGAGCTGATAAAATGGTGAAGCGAAGAAAGAGAAAGGAGAACAGCAAGAAAACCAAATACGAAGGTAAACCTAAACAAACCATTAGGCGCTTTATGCATAAAAACATGGCAAGGAAGAGAATCGCCGTGAAAAGAGGAAAAACGTCCCCCATTATAACTAGAAATTATGGGTGGAAGATGCAGTGTGAGGATAAAGAGTGACGAGCGATGAATCAAAGCGAAAGGATGGAGAGTAAAACGCAGGGGACTCGGGACGACAACAAAAAAATTGAATCGTACGAGGAAATTCAGCATTCACCAAAAAGAGTTTTGGAACCCAAGTTGATGCGACATCTGAAGAACACAAAAGTATCGTAACAATAACAATCTACAACATTGGAGTAGTTACCTGCAGCTGACATATCCTGCGAGACTCGTTTGATTCTTTCGTGTTTCCGAGCGCATCATCTGATATCGTCGTTAGTCGCTTACCGTAAGTGTAGTACATACTTTCCCTAGGAAAATGGCGGTAATCATTCCCCAGCGAGTGGTGATATCTCGTGCCTATCTGCACGTCGTCTAACGGAGTTTTACCGAACCAAGTATCTGCCACCTCCCTAGCCGAGACAAGTTCTTAGCTCTCGACTGGCCTCCAGACTTGTTTGAGAGTGTAATGCATGTAATAGTGTGTAAGTAAGGAGAGAGGATAGGACAAAGAAGAGGAAAGAAATATTTCGCGTCGATTAATAGGGAACTTTTCCGGCATTCACCTGAGCAGTGGTGAGTAGAAGAAAACTACCGATCAGAGCATCCGGCCACTAGAATTCTCCTCCGGGCTAGGGTCAAAACTGACCTAGCTATCTAGCTAGTGTCCTGCCCTCGTAGAGAATCGAATCCTATGACCTCTCGATCAGAGGCACTGCAGTAACATCGTTTAATGCTCACCTAAGTCCTGAGCATTATGGCCGATGCATTCACTGATAGCGACTATCAAGTATCGCTTTTCTGTCGAGTTCTTTGGCAGGCCGCAGTTTCAATCTCTAAAGAAATTGTAAATTTGCTTTCTGTGTTTAACATCATTTATATCACTATAAAATCAGTGGGTGTGTGGCGCCTGTCGGACTAGAATTCGAAAGTCTAATTTTCTGTTTAGAGGTTCCCGTCGTTTTCCTAATCATTTGCAGGCGTATGTCAGAGCCTACTGCTATTCTGCGGGTCAGGGGCGGGGTGCCATCTTGCCGCCTCTTTCCCTTCCTTTCGCACCCCCCCCCCGGGCGTCAATGACTACAAGAGCTGAAGCGCTCTACAACGAGACCCCGGCAGAGCAGTAATTTAATCCCTTTAGACAACTATCCCTGCTTTTTGAAACGAAATTCTTTAAATTATTTTGCAGAATGAGATATCTTTGGCGCGAAATACTTCTTTTCCACAATTGTAAGTCAGAATGGGTTTGTACGTAACAATAAGTGCAGCAGAAGGGCAACATTTGCTCTCAAAGGAAATAATTTTCCCCCTTCTTTCAACATGTTGCAACAAATAAGCGTACGACAGCATGGGCGATAAACTGTTTTTTCTGCCAGCCCAATCACCAAACACAGAATTGCTCTTCGACTGTTACTGCGATATTTCTATGACAAAAGACGCAATATGCATTTTCACATTCCCGACTAGACAAATCATTCATATACTTATGGTTTAATATTTTTGTAATATGAGTCTCATAAAATTATTCTGGTTGTGGAAAAATAGTATATATTCACCTTCAGAGAGAAATACAATGTCGCCTCGATGTAATTATAAAGCTCGGTCTTCACACGTACCCCTCAGGAATAATCGTATATTTTTCCTTGGGTCAGCTATTTCCAGCTATTTTAGAAGTCTAAGTAAATTTATTTCATTTTTATTTTAAGCCTGTAAAATTCCTTGAGGGCTAAGGCCTCTCGCAGAAATGGAGATGTGAGTTGGTACACCTATAGTTTCATTATAGATCTTTAATAACAGAATATAATATATATTAACTTAGTGTTCTGTATTAACTAAAATATCAAAAATTTGCTCATTAATTTTAAGTTTCTTCCAAACTTGTCTGTCTTTTGCTACTTACGACCACTGGTCTACCTATGTGGTTTAGCTACTTTAGACCAAGTGGTCTACCTAAATATTGAACTTTAAACTGTTCTTAAAGACCTATACTCTAAAAAACATTATTTGATACTTCATATTTCATTAACGTTTAATCCAGTAACCGCAATTACGATAGAATAATTCCCGATCTCGTCGCGTCCACCGCCGATCGTGTGTCCACTGTATCTCTGCCGAAGTCTGAAGCCCGCGAGAGGGCAGCTCTCTGAGAATTTGCTTTGGACTCGAGCGACCGCCGCACGAATTTCTACCAGGCGCCGCGCCGTCGAGTGTTTAATGAATGGGCCGCTCTGCGGCACCCACAGGCACAACGGCAGAGAAGGGGTGGGGCGGGGCGGGGCGGAGAAGGGGAGGGGGCGGGGTGCACGAGTTGAAATAGAGTGGGGAGTGGAGGAAGTGTGGATTCTCGAAGGGGATGGGGAAGGATGAGGGAGTGATGGGATGGAGAAGGGTGAAAGTCGAAAAAAGAGATGTGGAGCGAGAAGGGATGGGGCGGGCGCAGTGGGGTGACAGCGGGGATGGAAGGGAGTCGTGGGAGGAAGAGTGGCGTGGAGCGGAAGGGGGAAGAGGAGGGGAAGGGGGAGAGTGGGGAGGGTTAAGACGAAGCTGGAGGATGGATGGTGGGAAAAGCCGAAAATGGAGGCGAAGCGAGTAGGGAAAGGCAAAGAGCGGGGGAGGGGATAGGTCAAAATGGATGGGATGAGATGGGTGGATGGGCTTGGCAGAGGAGCAAAGGGATCGAGATGATCATGGTGAAGCTGGGGGGGGGGGTAAAAACGGGACGAGGCTGGTAAGAGTAAAGGCCCTAGAGCGGGGAAGGGGATGGCGAAAAAAATGGACTGAGATTGAAGTGGTGGGAGGGGGCGGGAACGTTCCTGGTTAGAGGAGCCTAGGGATCGGGTGAAGCGGGTAATGCTCAAAGATGTGTGTAGGAACGGGAGAGAAAGGGGTAGGCCAGAGTGGAGGCGGCTCGGCCTGAAGCAGGCCGTGCAGAGCGGCGCGGGAGAGGAAGGCAGGGGTGGGGAACTGTAGAGCGGGAAAGTGTGGAGGGGAGGGGAAGGGGCGGGTCCGATGTTCTCCGGGGAGCGCGTTCTAATAAAATCGATTCCCTCAACATACGCGCGGTACAATGGCTCATGCGTGAGCTATCACTGCCCGGCGTAGCTGCGGCCGCACTCGCTTGCGCCGCCCCCGCCCGCCCCCGCCGCCCGCCCCCGCCCCCGCCCCCGCCTCCCCCGCCCGGCTCAACTCTCCGCACTGGCAAACGCCTCTCCCGCACTGCCTCCGCTTCGCTTGACCACATCGCCTCTCGTGCCTCGCATGCAGTTTCAACCAACGCGGGATAGTAATGCGGTAATCAAAGGCTTGTTCAAATTATTATTAGAAAAAGTGAACCAGACACTCCCCTCGTTAATCATCAGTATCATTCTTTCCTGTGTGTCTAATGCTTCTTATTCTCAACTGTCTACCGCAAATGATATCATCGTGTACTTCCTGGTCTTTCACCTTTTACCTATAGCAATGTTATTAGAAAATGGTATGCATGGATTGAAATTAGAAACTAGTGGTGATACAACAGCAACATTCGTTCATTATTTCTAAATTTGAAGCTTTAGAAAATTCCGATAGGTCAACGGTAATGAGAGCTGACCCATTATTTTAAGCATCTCTGCTTCTTACCGTAGAAAAAGATTAGGAAAAAATTTCGAGCAGTTTTTGAGAAAATGTTTTATTTTATACAATACAAAACATGAATTATGGCTACACTAGGTAATAGGAGATTCCCCCCACTCAAAAAATTCAGCAACTGAATTTATACACTTTTTTCATTATGAAGTCCCTGTAATAAGAGTTGTTTGCCGCAAATTCCCTGTTTTTTTCGAACAGCATTACATAAATTTCTCTCTACCCTCTAGGGAGAAAGTAAAATATGGATTAGTTTTTAAGAACATACTTTTTAAAAAATTGCCTAAATATTATGCATAACAATGCGAAAACTACTCATATACCCGAAAAATTGTACATGACGTTATTTCAACGACAGATATTATTAAAAATGTCTAACTTCATTATGGTTGAAATACAAACATTCCGAAAAAAATGACCTTTTCAAATTTAGAAAAAATAGGGGTTTTACTTAAAAGAATGCTGCGAGCCTCATTATAAGTGTCTTTTAAGACATCCCAGGACAAAGTTAAGTCCAAAATTTCAAACCATATTAGTGAAAATGTTTCAAAACATTTTTAAGGCTTCATATAAAGTACTCGTAAGAATAAAAATATTCATTTGAAAATCAAAGAGCCTCGAGTTGCTTTAAATCGATTGAGTAAAATCAATGTTGGAGAACAATGACTTTGTTCTGGGTGACAACAGATTCTGAGGTTGACAACAGGTTCTGACGTTGACAAGAGACAGACGGACTGAAGTCGTTTTCCCTCAATCGATTGTTCGGTATCAATGACTCTCAAAACATGCATTCTACACAAAGTGTTAGAGGAAATAATTATTTTATTTAGAAACAAGATTTATCCTTTTTTCCGTTACCAGGATCTGGCAATAAGAGTTTTTCTGTCGAAAATTCTCCTTTTTTCGACGCACAATTACAATATTTTCTCTTCTTAAGAAGTGAGCGATAGAAAAATCATCAACATGCTCGCCTAAAGGGCCATAAACGCTGATCATCTGTCATATTTTTGTTTTACTTCCTTAATTGCTTTTTTTCTACTTTTCATTTTTTTCGCCTTCTTTCATTGCATTATACCTTTTTGGACAGTAAAAAAATATCGGCTATAAGACAAACACTTCAGAAATGATAAAAAAAAATTAAAAATTTGAATTAATATTAACCATGAAAACCAAGTTAACTATTATCTGGTCAATTCTTTTCTCTTTACAGGTCTTTCACTTCTGTTCCCCATTCTCCCGACCTCTTCTCTCCTCCCTTGTGCTCTTCCATTTAAATATTGGTTTTCAGATATTCTGAAAAATAAATTTGCTGAGTCGTTTTAAATACAAAATATTAATTAAGGAATCCAATGTACACTAATTGAATCTTTAATGATGCAATTTTCGTTGGCTGTCTCTTTCCAAAGAATCCCCGTTTCTAGTCACTAATTCGCTTGTCCTCTTTTCTTCTTACTTTCTTTTCATTCTTTTCTTTTCAAACGAATTTTTTTAACTGAAGGTTCTAAGATATTAAAATTAGAAAATAATAAATTAAGTATTTGAGACTATCGTCTTTATCATAATTTACGTATTTCTTACTACATTTTTATTTTAGTTTTTTCTTTCTATCTTTTTTTATTTCCAATATCTTTCTTTTTTCTTTCTTTCATTCTTTTTCATTCTTTATAGTTTTGGTTATAATAAATTCGGAAAAGAAAATGCTCGAAGTAATAAAGATAAAAAGTATTTTTAATATAATATAACGCGTTAGTAATAAAATAATTTTTCAGTTTTCTTTGTTAAACGCCATTCTTCTATTCTCTTGTTCTCTTAGCGTTCTTCACTCCCAGTTTTTTTCATTACGCAAATTTTGTTATTATAAAATAGTAAATTAATTAATTGAAGAGTCAGTCGCCAATGTTCTCATTACGTGTATGTCTTTTTTTGCTACCGGTTTTTTCTCATTCTCATTCTCATCGTCATCCTCAGTTTTTGCCAGTCCTTTTCACCATTTCTTACTTCTTTTCTACACTTTACTCTTCTTCCTTGTTTTTTCATTAAATTATAATAACTATATTTCTAAGATGTTTTTTTGTTTTTAGAAGTAATAGTTTTCATCATTGTTAATTTTATCATTATTCTAATCTGTTCAATCGCTTTTGTTATTTGGCATTCATGATTTGTGCAGTTTGAAGTAGTTAAAGAAGTTACAGTATGTATCAAACAAAGTCATTGGATGGAATGTTGGTAAACTTCTCATCTTCTTCTTTAACCTCCCTGTAATCCCAACTGTTTAAACGTTTTTCAGCTCCACTTAGATTGCGCCATATTCATTCAGATTTGTGCCTATATGATGTCAGACCTTGTGGATTTTATGAAATGCAATCTGTCTTGTTTAATATATACTCACAATTAGTATGTGTAGAATCTCTGAACCCAGAAAACAACCTTATATATTCCCTCATGAACGACAATATATTTCGACCTCTAACCAGAAATAAGATCACCCCTTTATTGTGGAGTAGCCTCCGAGGGCCATAAATACTAATCTGAATGTCTAAAGCGCAAGTTCAGTGTCTGCAATAACCTCAAATGAAGTGATGTAACGTTTTTAGGGAAGACTCGGAGGGGGTCACGGCGGGCGATATGACGAATTAAGCCCCAAGTGCCCGTGCTTCGTAATATCGCCTTAATAGGCGTCGGGGGAGGGGGGCGTTCGGGTCGCTTTTTAAGCGGCGGTTAAGAGACAGGGCTGAATCACAGAATTACGCCGCCGGGCATAATAACAGTCTGGTCCCCGCGGCCATCTTGGTGATCCGCCTAGGAGGCCATGTGTTCTCATTGCCCGTCGGCCGTTGACAGAAGCGCGTTGCTGACTTGGTTTGGGAGACCCCCGTCATCGTTTTGGTACAACGCGCTGCTTTCCGTCTCAACCTAACCAATGTCGGGAGGATATGTACCCATCAATTAAAATGTGAATTTTGTCATTTTCCTCCGAAAATCTCGCCTCTGCCTGTGACATATCCAGAGGGTGGCTCTTGACTTCAGAAGGCGATGATAGATAAAATTAAATCCAAAGGGTTAATTTAGTAAGTTCACTGCTGATGTGTAGTTTTTTGCAGCATATACTACATGAATGCAGCCAAAGACTGCATTAAATTAACGTGGCAGGTAGCGCTACCTTCACGGACGACTCATCGTTATATCTTCTTACATTTTAATGAAATAAATATTATTTATACAACTATTTACAATTTTCGTTTTGCAATTAAATGTAAATTGACACTGAAACATGAAAAGCAAACTCGTTTGCTGCGCCCAATTCACAAGTTTCTCGTCAAGGTAGCTTCCACATGCTTTCAGAGAACTACCAGCGAACACACTTACACAGCATATGTGGAAACGCGAACTCAGCCAAACCCCAAACTCGCACCAATCTCCATCAAAATGGGAAATTTCACCAAAAATCTTCACAAAACATCGATTGCGATTTTCTGCCCATAAAATAATAATTCGTTACTATTTATCACCTCTTTCCTCTATCTGCCATCATCGATGATTATTGTCCATAACCGTCATCACTCATGCAACAGTACCATATACATCGCCGCTCCACATTAGCTGGGAACATTCATAATTGATCATCGCAATCACCAGTTGTGAGTAACAACAATGAGCCATTACCCGTCAGTGCCAATTAGTAGTTGCAATCACCAATAGCCACAATGTGCTGTCCTTCACTACTTCATTTTGTTATTCGTCAACACCAAGATTGTTTAGTGCCATGCACCATTATCAGTCAACATTCACCATTTCTTCCTAAAAGCTGCCAGCCTCGTCATCATTCATCACCATTCATCACCATTCATCACCATTCATCGTCATCATATCATTGGATAATTTGTTATCTCCGACCTCTACTCACCATCACCAGGTAGTATTGGCCATTGTTCACATCCATCCACTAATGCTGACCAATATTCGTCATCACCTTTCACGAGTATCTCATTTTTCCCCACCGAAAACTATTTACCGTTCATCACTTTTCAACATTCATCATTACCCTCTATCTCGTATCCTTCTTAACCAACTCTCGCAGCCATTCCAATATTTTTCCTTAAATACCTCAACCGCACAAACAACTCCTTGCTTCTCCATTCCATCCCCGTCACCAAGATATTTATTACATTTCTGCCACTTTCGTTTTCATTCCCATCCTCACTACCACCGCCTTCATTGCATCCCTAATGTCATTATTATCATCTCCGTGACTGGCATAGAGCATCAATCGATGTCAGTGTAGTACCTTTGACTGAGAGATTCTAGGGTTCGAGTTACAACGGTGGCAAGCACTAGCTATGTAGTTAGGTTGAATTCAGCCGCTGTCTGGAGGAGAACTCCAGCGGCTTGCTGCTCTGATCAGTAGTTTTCCACGGTTTCTTCGATTTACACTTCTCACGCGAATGCTGGAGCAGCACACTAAAAAAGGGGCTACTGACCGCGCGCGATCACTCCTTCCTCTTTCTTACGCTATTCTTATCCCTTACTTTGAAACACACACTCACATACACACACTTACACACCACCATAGATGGTTTTGCGCACGGCGATGGTGTAACGGTTAGCGTATCGGGCTTTTATACACAAGGTAGCGGGTTCAAACCCGATCGAAGCCGTGGATTTATAAGGGCGAAATAATTCCTTCATACGCCTACCTTCGGAGGGGAAGTAAAGCCGGCTGGCCCATGTTAGTACATTTACTTGCATGTAAAAGATCCTCAAGCCTAAATGACGCCTCTGAGCTAAATTCAAATCACCTGTTTCTCACCCAAGAAATACCTCCTTTCTCTGCTTGTTGGTGAAAGGAGCATAGCGAAATTTGCGTGGTCAGACGGAAGAACAGGCCTCATGGCCTGAGTCTCGTCACATAAAATAAGGCATTAATTCAATTCAATTCATGTCAGAAGATCAGCCGGGAGTTTAGAGCATGTTCCGGCTGGGTCGGTACCCCGCTAGTGAGAGATACCTGGTTGGAGAAAACTTCGCTAAACGCCATGTAGGTCCGCGCCGTATCTTTCCATCCAGCGCAAAAAGTTCACTTCCCGCAATAAAATCGAACACTACACTTACGAGACCAATGACCTTAGCAGTTGTTGCGCTCGGAAACAATTAAACATTTCCCTCTTCGCCACCATTCCTATATCTGTCAATATTTCCCATCATCCGCAAAGTCATTCCCCAATATATCCCCACCTTTATTCCCATATCCGCAACCACCGTCGTCATTTTCATCCCCATCTCCCCCTACCTTCACTCCATCGCCTCCATTCCCATCTCCAATCCCCGGTTTCCACCTCAAGCACCCGCCCGACAACGCTTGGCGCGTCGCGCACTCCACATCTCTAGACCAAATGGAAATCCACAGTCGGCGCCGGGCAGCAGCCGCCGCTGCGTTGTACCCGCTTCGCCCCCCTCCTAACCCTCCGCCGGCTATGCGTCTTGCTCGCGCTAACTGCCCCGCGGGATGAATATTTATGCCCCCGGCGATGCCCGAATGGTAAATACGAAGGCCCGCTCTGTTTCACGGCCGCCCCGCCCGCGCGCTAGTGTCAATATAGAAGCGTCGAGCGCATATTTCCGCCGATTTGCCTCCAATCGTTGTTGGAATTTGTAAATGCGCGCCGGCTAGAAATTAGAACTACACGCTCTGCCTGTAATCGTTCAAAACTGCGGTCACTGCCGGATTGGTTGGCAACGCACGATGGACAGGAACAGAGTTTCAAATGCAAGTCGATTACAACGTAATAACCTCATCGCGGGCTGGTCGTGTTTCCTGCATTTTAAGATTTAAAATCCCATCTCTCATTTGCAGGCGGACGGGTTTTTCGGGTGATGTTTTGGGTGGAGGTGTACCAACGCGGCGGTGACGTGTGTGGATAGATTAGAGATTAAAGGCATGTTCTTTTTTGCGCTCTTTTAATCACGTACACAATTAATTTAACTATCCGACTAGGAATTTGATATAAACTTTAATATTTTGTTATTTTAAGAGGTTCAAAAGTATTGAAACAAATTGTTACTTAAAGGAAATTATTTTTGGAAGGTACTATTTCTTGGTAAAAGTAGAATAGACATGTATATTCATAGGCTAGACAAGTTGTTATATGTGTATATGAAAGAATGGATTTAGAAAAACAATTTACTAACATTATTTAAGAAAATGGGTGAGTATCATTCTCTGCGTATATCTCAATATTATTCTATTATATCTGAATGTAGAAAATGAATAATTAATTAATTTCATTGATGTTTATTAATATGTTTATAACACATTTTGAAGAAAATAAGTCATTTGAATGTGTGAAGACGTGTTTTATAGTTCTGGAAAACAGATTGAATGATATTTCATTCATCATATTACGTTCTTCTAATGGTGTAAATCTGTCTTCGCATATTCACAGTAATGCGCAGCATTTCGAGATCGTACGGCTTCGGTCATGCTAGAATGGTAAGACAATCTACCGCCCAGCTTAAAGAACGTCGTTGACGTGCTGAGAAATATTAACCAATAAATTTTATCAATTCATCAATAATCGAAACGACTGATCAAAGCAGCCACTCTCTAGAATTCTCCCGAATGGCCGTTCCAGACCTCCACTATTTATCTGGTGTTGAAAATACATTGATGGACTATATTTTTTCGCAAACACGTGTCAACAAACATGGTTACTAGCCCTTTAAGTGTATTCCTCGTTGTAATATTGTTCCTCCCTCACTGGAACGGAAGATAGGGCACAGACGCATATAGCGGGCATACCCATTCTGGAATTATACTTGCTAGCCCAGGAATTCCTAACCCCACTTTTTGCCAACTTAACTTCAAATAAGAATGAATTATATCAGTGAATGTTGTGGGCAAAATCTGATAACCGTAAATTTTCATCCCGTGTAATAGAAATAATTTCGCATCAAACAATGAGTTACAAGCATGGCCTTTCGATGTAATAGTCCCACCGACAAAAGAAACAAATGCCTCACTTCTTTCCCATCTAGGGAAATGCGGCTTCCGAAAAATGTTCGAGGATATCTCCGCCAGGGGCCATTGCCTTAGCCGAAACAAAAGTCCTAAACTCCCAACAGTTCTCCCCGCACGTGTGCTAATACACGCCAGTAAGTACACGCCAGGGTAAGTGGCCTGGTCTCAGGAGAGCAGAAGAATTAGAAAGAGCGGTATGTGGCCCAAGGTACGGAATTACCGACCAGAGAAGCCATAGAATATCGCAGTCAGCGGCTAAAATACGTCACAGCTATTGAGCCAGTGTCGAAAATTTGCCTCTCACGTGTTTCTAACCCGTATAAATGATTATGCAGTTACCTTGAGTCATCTCAACCGGTTGTATCCAAAATCGTCATCGCCAGGAGTCATAGGTTTTATCACGAACTTTCATTTACACAAATCTTACAGCAACTCGTGTTCGTACGTGAAAATACAACTGAGCCTCTTCAGAGCTTGACCGAATATGCTGGTGAAACGAAATCCTCGCATGGAGACATCAGTCACGAGATCTGCTCTCAAAATGTGCAGCTGTTGCACATCAACTCAACTTCCGCCTGGACTCCGTCCCAACTCCTCCCCGACTCCTCCGTTCCCCCCTTTATTTGACGGAAATAAAATCCGCCGCCGCTCCTGTAGGCAAGCCGGCTTCATTGTGTCTCCACGCACACGGTTCCTTTCTGTAACTAGCAACGGGAGAGGTGGCTCAGGGAATCAACTCATGTCATTACACCGGGAGGTGCTAGCTTATCAGAATGGTCGCATTCAGTCGTTGTCTGGAAGAGAATTCCAGTGGTCGGCTGCTCTGATCGGTAGAGTTGAGTGGTTTCTCCGATCAATACCAGGCGAATGCCAGTGTAGTTCCCTAACAAACGGGCCACGATCTTTCCTTCCTCTTCCTTGTCTTATCCTCACCCCTTACTTACACACACACACTCACATGCACTACACTACCACACATGCCGGGAGACCGGTCGGGAGTCGGGAGCCAAGAGGCTGAGGCGGTGCCCCACTGGTGAGAAATACCTGGTTGGGGAACCCCCGCTAGCCGACGATAGGTCGGCGCCGGATCTCGCCATCCAGGTGGGGAAGATCACTGCCATCTCCCAAGGGAAAAAACACGCACTATGCTTCCGGGACTAATGACCTTAACAGTTGACGCGCTCGGAATCACTAACAATCAATTTATCAATCAATCTGGAACTAGCTTCTAGTCTTAAGTCTCCTAATATCATTAATCTGGGGTAGGTATTCGCTTTTGCCCATCATCTTACCACCTGGTATCTGTCGGCACCTAAAATACATTTTTTCACATTTTCTCAATTTTTCCGTTTTCTAATTGTAGAATTGAAAAACGACTTTTATAATTTTATAGAAAAGCAAAAGATGATTATATATGCAAATTTTCATTGAAAAATTTGGTGCCTGTTTTGAGAAAATGTCATATGAGTGTTTTTGAAAATGCTCAATTTCGAGCCCATTTTCACTGAAAGATTTTGAGTTGTCGTTCAAGGTCCAGGTTTTAGTTTGAAGTAAAAATCACAAAATTATCAAGAGCAGAAAGCTCAAATTTTCTTCTGAAGGAAAAGACATTGCTTTAAAGATATAGATTTCAAACAATTTCATAAGTATTTTTCATTTTTTGATATTGTTAACTAATTTGTGATAATAAATCAAACTGCAATGAAAATACAAAAATTTGAAATATGATGCCATTCAATAAATTAATTGCTATTGGACATATTAAGTGATATCTGTTGAAATGTTTTTCGGTCATGTTATAACTTTCAATTATGATGCTGAAGATTTCTCTCCTTATCAAACCTATATTTCCGTATTATGTCTTTACCTCATTTAATACACACTTTTTCTTCTAGATATCAGTAGTTTTCACATAATTTTTACTTACATTGTTTCCGTTTCCCGAGTGATGAATGAAGTGTTAAGGTAGATCTCGGGTACCAAATATTATTATATAATGTTATTTAATATTACGTAATATGTTTAAGTAATTTTTCCTAAGTGTAATCGATAACTACAATGTAATCAAATATTGTTGTTGTTGCTCCCCTAGTTTTTCATATATTTATTTACGTAGTTCACTACCTTTGTATTGCTAAAATAATTTCGTTTTGCAATTTCTTTTCTTTAAGTTTCGGATTTAGATTTGAATAGGTACTTGATATTTTTGAGTTTTTCAATATCATAAATTTTCAATCAACACTAAATTTACTTTCGTAAAAAAAGATTCGTACTTTTATTATTACTAAGAGTGGGGGTTAATATATTTGTTGATTGATCTATCATTTCTACTAAACACTGCGATTAATCGAGATATCATATCCGAAATATGAACAAAAAACTACCAGCCATTCTCATAATCGACATCGCATCTGTGTCCCCGTAACCTTCCCTCTGCCCGGATCCTTGGGGGCTCCGTGCTGTACCTGCTGAAAAACAGCAGCTGTGCCCTCCGCTTCCGTCTCCGCCCACGCCCCCGCCCCCTCCCCGCCCGCGTCTTGGAAAGAGGGTCGACGGCTGGGGCCCAGGGAATTACAAAGATTAATAATTAACTTAAGTGCTCCGCGAGGAAGGAGGAAAAAGACACGTGGATAAAAGGAAATTGTTATGTAATGTTAGCAAGGTAAGCTTTGTATATATTTTTTTTATTTCATTCTTTTGCATTTAAACATGAGGGAAAGTGGATTCTCTTTAAAATTCAGGATACCGGAGAAAGGAGGAAAAGGGTACGACAACAGAGAATAGAATGCCGTACTTCTCCGCTCGGACTTGTCATTTCCCCGGGGCAAGGTGAAGCTGTTGTCCTAATGAAACGTAAAGTGTTTTAGCTTAAATTGATATAATTTCTGTATATTGTACTGCGTATAAAATGTGAATGTTCTACATTCTCCGCAATAAGTTCTTTTTACCTACGTCGGGGTAACAAAAAGACCCAAAGGTCGAAAAGTTATAAAACAACTGTACTTTAATAATTAAAAAATAGTGGCTTGCAGCCGCAAAAATGCTGCCGAATAAAACCACACAAAACAGTTCCCCAAAAAGTAGCATGGACACTGCTCAAGAACCGATATAATACTCTTGTATAACGCTGAAAAAATTAAATATTTTAACATAAGAAGTCTCCAGGAATACTGCATTAAGCAGTTTAGTACGTACAAATGCATAGTGTCACACTTTTTTACATACTGAGAATATCAACTAATTTGCTGTTTTAAAACGTAACCCTTTAATAGCAAATGTTTAATGGCGGACGAACTCTTCCTTGGAGGCTTGCTATCCATGACGTAACTGGGTCGTAAGCAGTTACATACTGAGTATGAGAATGCATTCGATACGGACAGTGTGAGAAAAGGCGGAATAAAACAAAAAATATTTTTAATTTTCAGTCGAAATCAAAAGTGTTTTTTTTTTTAAGTTTCTTGATTGTGTGATCCTAGAGCCGATAAATTCTTTGTAGCGTTTCTGATATTAGATATTATTAAATATTTCAAGCAGCAAAAAATTGTGAAAGAAGCTCATAAAATGTATAGCGGTAATGTGGTAGCTCTGAAGACTATTTACAAGATGCATGAGTGATTTAAAAGTGGAAATGTGTCGGTTGAAAACGAGTAACCTTGGAGACGTCCTTCGATCTCAAAAACAGATGAAAACGTAGAAAAAGTTTCAAACTTCGTTCGTTCAAACAGACAAATATCTATTCGAGAGCTTACCGAAGAACTCTACATCTCTTACGGGTCCGTGCAAAACATTTTAACAGATAATTTGCAAATGAGATGACCAGAAAAATTATTCACCATATTTTTTATCACACCACGTACATGAAGAATTATATTTGTATAAGTATGCCTCAAAAGTGTCTTTAGAAGTATGTCATATTATTTGGTGCATTTGGCCGTGCAAATACGTTAAAGAAAAATTTGGAGCTTCTTTGTGAAAAAGTTGTTTTCCAATTCACTGTATTTCACGTAACATTACGCGAAAACAATTTTCAAAAAAGGTGTTTGTATCCTTACTTGAAGATCTAAGGCTTGAGAACAAATTGTATTCAGAAGAAAAATATCTTTCTTTAATATTGTACTTGAAGGTATACGGTGAAAATGTTTAAACATATGAAATTTTTGAAAGTTTAAAGATTTCAGTAGAAACCGATAAAAAATGTAATCCAAAAATTTGTAGCTATTTTTAAGAAAATGTTCTTCTAACTTCAAGTAGGCCGGTAAAAATTAAAATATCCGTTTTACATTCGAGGGGCCACGACATCAGCCAGATCGTTCGTGGAATATCAATGTTGGAGAAAACCTTAGAATTTAGCCGCTAGCGTTGTTCACAAATAAACAAACAAAGATTAAGGCAGGCAGGCAGACAGACGACAGACAGACAGGCAGCAGACGGACAGACGGGCAGACATATTTTGACGCATCAAGTTATCTCAAAACACACATTGTGACTATGTAACGCATGAAAAGAAGTATTTACTACGTATAGGGACACGAATTACTTTTCTGTGTCGGGGACCTACAATAACTGTTTCTACCAAAAAATGTTTTTTTCCTGCAGTATTCCATAACGTTCACAATACTACATAAGAAGAATGCGAGAAAATTACCGATAGTTGATGACGATCGTTGCTAACGTCTATTCTATTTAATTTTTGTGGCCAGAAAATAAATACGTGTCCCATACAAGTGAAGAGGTGGTGGCAACATTGTTCAAACACAAGAAATGAAATTATCTCGTAATATCGTATGTAACAGATACTATGAAATCCATGAATATTTAAAACTTTTAATAACAGAGTAGTTTTCAATTCGTGTTTTGTTTTATACATGATATGTACTCTGTGGCCTATGGAATCATATAATTAGTAATATGAAAAGTGGAACTGAAACGCACTGCAGCGTGTAGTTTTTATAAATATTCATTTATAAAAGGAATATGAGAACATAAACTGATTTTTAAATGGAGATGCTCATTTATATTGAAACTCTTTTCGTAGAAATTGTGAATATTCAGCAATTACCAACGATGATAGAGAATTTTAGTTACAAATTAGTACATTCGATTTCGAACATTACATTCCTCACGCACTTTACTACGTTTCCGACCCCCTAAAACTTACTTACATGACGTCAGAATGCAGAGTAGTAGAAACTAGAGGCTTGTATGAGGCATGTATTAGTGTAAGCTATTCAACTAAAGCGATATTTGAAACATTTCAATGAAATATTTAGACTAAAAAAATGAAATGGAAACAAAAATCTTCATATAATATAGCTTTCTGTAGAGAACAGTTAAGTAATCTGAGCCCTATATTTGCACATGTTAGGAATGGAAATAATATTGCTGCCATTTTTATAAGACCAACCACACCATTTCCCAGTTAGTGAAATAATTTAGAAAATGCTTATTCACTGAGATATGTGCACATTAATATGATCATTAGTACTAATAGGTATTATGAGAAAACATACTGTAAATCTGCAGAGAGATGTGCCGATTTTTGACAGAAATTTCTGTGTCGTTTCTGATTATGACGAAGTGGATTTTTCTTGCTCCGACATGTAGTAAATAACTTTCTCAAATATGCAATGTTGCCAGAATTCACGTTTTGTGAGTCATTATACCGAAATAGTTGATTTCGGCAATGTTTGTCAACATGTTTTTCTTAATGTGAACAAACCATACGTACGATTTTCATCGAAATTAATCTCCGATATTGAAACCAATATTTTAATTTATGATGATGCAGTTCATGAGGCATCTCTCTATATTCAAACCTTTGATTTACTACCTCTCACGCGGTGGAGAGAAAGTTATGTAACGCCGCGCGAAAAAACAGTGAATTTTCGGCAGAAAAACTGTTATTACAGGGCCCTGGTAACGAAAAGTGGATAAATCCTGTTACTAAATTTAGAACAAAAATCCTCTAACATTTAGTGTAGCCAGATTTCATGTTTTGTGGGTCCCTGATTCCGAAAAATTGTTTGACGGCAAAAACGTCTGTCCGACCGTCCGTCCGTCCGTCCGTCCGTCTGTCTATGAACCACGCTAGCGGCTAAACCGTTCGATTTTTTTTTCCAAAATTGATATTCCTCAATCAGTCTGATATCGCAGTTCCCTGAATTTGAAAGCGTTATTTTAATTTTTAGAGAACAGAAAGAAATTTTGTTAGATCACAAAGAAAGTGAGACAATTTCAAACAAAAACCGAAGAGTTCAACAGGGAGACCCAATATCACTTCTCTTATTCACAAGCGTATTATCTTGTTCATGTTCTTCAATCTGGCTGATATCAGGGCCTCTTAAATTTGAAGCCAATATTTTAATATTGGGGTGTACTTTTACATAAAGAGGACATTTTCAAAATTTTCAAAAAATGCCTCCATCTTTTTTTATTAAATTTTGTTTCTGGATAGTGTGGAAGACATTTAAGAGAATGGTGCAGGTC
Organism: Gryllus bimaculatus; assembly: GCA_017312745.1. NCBI lineage: Eukaryota > Metazoa > Arthropoda > Insecta > Orthoptera > Gryllidae > Gryllus > Gryllus bimaculatus. The sequence goes on along the minus strand of BOPP01000023.1, from coordinate 7,163,195 downwards.
TCATTTTCGTTGAAAAAATCTTATTTTTCGAAAAGTGCAAAAATTCAACCTTTTCGTCTTCTTTTTAAATCTTTTTAAATCCATAATAATGAAGAGGAGATTTTTTCCTTTAAAGAAATCTGTTCCTTAAATATATATTTTGATAGAAGCTAATGTACAATTTTTCGAAAATGTAAGTGATTTTCGCATAATTTTGCATGAAATTACGGGCGAAAAAGTACGTGCAGTTTGAGCACCTCTAATTTTTATTAAATATCTTGCCCAATTTGAGCAATATACGCCTACAAACAAGGCGCAGCTCGGATTTTCATTAAAACCTTGTAATAAAATCGAAAATTCTACAAGTTTAATCTATTTTAGCATTATGTCCATTTGTATGCAGAATAAGTTTCGAAACTCTCTACTACTACTGCATTTTTCGTATTGTCAATCTGCCTAACGTTAATAAAAATTACATATTTTTTTAAGAAAATCCTTTTAATTTATTTAAATTCTCGATCGATTCAAAATTCGATCGTTCAGTTTTCGATTCTCAACGCTTTCCGGGGCGCGCAAGCTGCACGGGCCGTGACGTAACCGTCGGGCGACCTGACAAGTGCTGCCCTCTGGTGATGCGCGCACACACTACACCTCGGCTGGGGCTGGAGCCGAGGCGCGCTGTGAGGTGCGGGCGGAGCCGGCAGTCTGCCGCCAGCTGCCTTGGCAAGCTAATCGGCGCTGAGCGCTTGAGCTACGTGTGCTGGGCCAAGCGGCGGTTGGCCTTTGCGCTTCTACAAAATGGCGTTTTCGTGTTACGAAGAAAAAGCACGGACGCCAACATAAACCATACGTACGCCTAATTCATCCGCAGATTACGAGAAATGATGTTCAGAATCGTATCATATCGAGATGACCCAATCACTGCTGGAATCCATGGAAATTTTAGGAATTGTCTTATTATATGGTCGTTTGTAAACAGGCGATATAACACATTATATTAATCAGTCTCAGTAATAAAAAAAACGTTCTTTGTTTGTTTTTATAATTTTGTCGTGTTGTATTTCTTCTTAGAACATCACAACTTTACTGGAATATATAATCGTGCAGCAGACTTCCACACGTGGTTCACCAATTTCATAACATATAGCTAATTAACTCTATCCTTGCATAATATTTTATTATTAGGAGCCCACTTTGTTCCTGAAAAAGTCTTCTTCAGCCATTCAAAATTCTGAGATTCATAAAAAAATTGAATCGCTGCGACGCGTCTCGAAAATTCTCATAAAATGTACAGTAATGTATTCGCCTATGCCAAAAAAAACGAGACTACCGCCAAAGTGAGTTGATTCGAAACTTGGCACGAATGCGTTTGATTAGAAAAGAAAGAAAACGTTTTATATCATATCCCAAAATAGCCAGTTTTTGTGTACACTTTCCGCTACTGTTAAGAGCTGTTTAATGTTGATATATTATCCATGGACTATTTAATAAAATGAACAAAAGACTGTTAAATATGTACATATATACCACACTCGTAAATTGCCGATATGCAAGTTAAAGCCATTTTGAGTGTGTATACAAATCAGAGCAGTAAAAATAGACTAATAAGTCTCAGACTCTCCAAAAAATGTAATAGATGATGTTAATATAAGTTGCCAACTTTTCAAAACTTTCACCACTCAGTATTATTAGAAAGGTAGAAATTAAAATAATACCGATATCATGAAAATGTTTATATTTCTCCGCTCTCCTACCTGTTTGTTTCCGTCACGGTTTTCAGAATCCCTTCTCCCCTAAAAGCGAACGAACTTTTTGAATTGCTTATGACAAATAGGTAGCAACTTAAGCTCAAGTAATTTAAATCGAATTATATTTTATTTATTATTTTTAAATGCTGGAAAGTTGGAATAAATACGTATAGTTTGTCCACGTCACTTATGTATTTCCTTTGAAACATACAAAATGGTTTTGTAAAAATATTCAAAAGTTGTCATCACTCATTTTGCAAAAAAATGGGTGTTTTAAAATGAGAGTAATTCACATCAGTGATCAAGAACAACAATTTGGTCGGAAGTCGGAAATATTCATTTTCATGTAAGGTATCAACAATCAAGTGAATATTATTCGGGAATCGGTAGATTTGGATTTGCTTGTATGCTCATATATTAGTTCATTCGTATAAAAGTTCATTTTCTCTGTTCTTGTTTGACAAGTTTACAATGTATAATTCAAATCTGATTTATAATAAAAAATATTTGAATTATTATTCTTGTTTATTAGCAGTAATCAATTTCTTGGGTGGGATTCGTGTTACTTATTAAAAGTATTAAAGTGGACTGTTGTGATGTCTTCAAATCATTTTAATTGTTTTACTGGCAAAAGGAAGTAATGAAAGTGTATTCTATTTAATGAAGGTATTTCTATTTGCGCATTCCGTAGAATCTTTAATTCTAAAAATTGCATCGGTTCGTTTTTGTAAGAATAAAGTAGCGTATGGTGAATAGATTGGCATTTATTTCAATAATTGCACCATAAACGATAATGAATTCGAATATTCATTACTGAAACTAGATATCACTGTGTCATTCAGAACGACATTTAATCTCGGGAAATAAAACAGCGGAGAGAATCTATTATTTTTCCCTGAACCTCCCAACACCAATTACAATCTCAGAAGCAAATATTAATCCCCTCGCGACCTCTACAGGAAATTTTATTTACAAACCCTTCGTTAAGCGTGAAACGGCCATAAACGTTACATTAAGCGTACGTAAAAGGATATAAGAATGCAAACAAAGCTCCGAACGCCGTTTGGAAAGGCAAATCCCGTCAGGCGCCACTCTTCGCTAGCACGCGACCGTTTGAAGGAGAGAGGGGAGCGCGGTCCGGTTGCTAGTGCCCCCTGGCGAGCAAATCACGCACTACTCTCCCCCCCCCCTCCACAGTCAGCGCGCGGTCGCGGTGCGGTGGGCGAGCGGCCTGGGCTGAGTGAGAGAGCTTTGGAGATCCTGGCGCCGCCGCCCGAGAAATGCAGAGGTTCAGAAGTGACTTTTTGCGTAAACAGACTAAGCAAGAGTTTAGAGACCACGCTGGATTAGGGCCTCGATAGTTTGGGAAAGAAATATTTATATAAGTTTAAAAACGTGTTAAAATATTTTAACGATTTTATTTAAAATATTGTTTACCATGACCCGAAAATATATTTATTAGGTAATGCATTTTTAAAAAATTGAAAACTCTATTAAATGTAAAGTTTATTTTCTATTTTCATATTATATTTTTTTATATTGTAGTCTACATGATAATGCAATATCATTTTCGTGTTGGTTTTGAATAAACATCTTGAATGTTTCCATTTTAAGAGGCTCATAACTTGTCCTGAGTGGATTGCCGTGTGTTTTTCTGCATATTTTTCAAAATATATAATACAATGCTAAAAATAATAATAAGAGACATGTTGGGTCTCTAATCTTTTAACAAACTCAACGAACGAATCTGCGAATGGAAATGGGGAACGAACAAACGAACGTAATATGTTGCGTGTTTTGAATACTGGCGTTTTCCAGTTTCAAACGTGTTAAACTCTTCGCCAACAAAGTGTTTCAGTGCCAATTCATTTTAAAATTACGCGTTGCACAGATTTAAGGTTGTTTTTATGTAAATCGTGAAGCGCTGACCATTTCCACAATCTTAAAAATAGTGTAAAGTGAAGTGTCAAGTAGACCACTAAAGTACTTTGGCTTAAATGCGTTTCAAGTTACTCTGTCAGAAATGTCCGCATTACTTCAATATCAATTACATTAAAGTATTTATCATGAACGTACATTAAATTCAATGTACACATGTACATTAGGATGCAATATTCAAAGGTTTATCTGGAAGGAACGAATGAATAATCTTGATGGACTAGTGATTACGAAAACATGAAATGAATGATGAGAGGCAGGGGAAAACGGGAGAACCTCTACGTTAAATCCACACTGACTTTAAATCATGCATTAAATTTAATGTACAAATATATAAAGTTCTTTTTAATGTGCAATGTTACATTAAGTTTCATGTACATTAATATACATTAAAATGACATTTCTGACAGTGTAGGCTTGTGCTTATTGTATCATTTTGTTCGTATCTAGTACGTCCTATAGTTCGGGGATTCGGGCACTGATGATATCTCTTTTCTCGGACCAGGTGTGCCATTTGTTCTTGTTCATTACAGGAAGGGTTAAGAATCACAACATTCTGGCTTCGCCATATAAATACACCATCAACAATCTGAAACTGTCGGGGGACTTTCGAATTTATGAAAAATGCAAATTTAGTTTCGGGGAATGATAGGGTACTTGCATGTATTTTCGAAAAATTAAAATTCAATATTACAGAAAACATTTAATACATCATGCTGTACCTTCACGTGTCCTGAAATGACTATTGATGCCTTTTTAAACTCATCTTTTGCCGACAATTATTTCTAAGATTATTTTCTCACCACACATGCTTTTTAATTTGTCTGGAGCAAATCCAATTTGCTTGGTGATTATTCAATTTGTCTTTGCCATCCAAGTACTTGTAAGTAAATCACTGACTAATTCTAATTTTAAAAAACGCCATTTTCGTTTCAATAAAAGCAGCAAATCATTGGAAGTCTTGAACCGTCTTTAAAAAGATTTTAAACGACAAAGACACGGTCTACAAGTCGAAAATCTTGTTACCATTACAAAGTGCTGCTGGATATGAAACGATATAAACTCGCGATCCTTGTAGTATAGTGATTGTCAGAAGTCTAAAAAATTCGTTCTGTTTTGCAGAATTTCAAAAGTGTCCAGTTTAATAAATTTGGGATCAATTTAAATACCAACAAGTTTTTGTACATTTTCACTCTTCCCAATTTATAATTTTGTAACCTATCAGACGTTATTGAAACATGACTTGATCTCACGAGTGAAAATATTTTTGAAAGGTCAGTTTAATACCCAACACACACATTTTAAGTCATTATAACATTTGATTATCAAATACAAAAATTATCAAAAATAAAACCATATAAAAGATTGTTTGAAATCCACCAATATTATGTTAATATTGGTGGTTAATTAAAGAATATTCATCAACTCTTCAAATCTAGCAAGCAAATTAAAGGGTGAAATTATAGTGTGAATAAACACCTATTTACAACAATATTAATGTGAGTAAATACTTATTTACAAAACTAGTGGAAATATTCAAACTTGAAATTAAAACTTTAAGTTAATTTTGAGCGATTCAGCATTTCAGTTTCTAACCCAGTGCTCTTTGAAAAATCAAAACATACCATCTCCAAATCACATAAATACTTTTCAATTCGTCCACACATTTCTCACTCGTTGTGGATGCTTCGTTATCTTTTCTTAACATATTGATTGTTCGTATCTAATGTCTTTGTTCTAAATATTAATGAAGCGATGTATTTAATCATGTTTTTTACTGATGGAGGATCTCCGCTATTTTCACTTTTATTAATGTATCCATATTTAAAAGTAGCAAAAGTAAACGTGTGTTGCAGTATAAGATCCTTGTAGGTGGATGTCCTTCTTTTAATTTTGAAAATCCAATGTTTTAAACAGCGAATTTTGCGTATCTACGTTCTTCTCTCACGTAGTGTTGAACCTAAAAGAGGAAGGTTGTGCGTGAGCTGAACGGTTGGAGTTGAGAGTGCGCGGTGGGGTCCGACCGCTAGTGCCCCCTGGTGAGCAACCAACGCACTACGGCCCCCTCCCACGGCTCGTTCGGCGTGAAGGCGCCGCGCCGCGCCAGGCAGCTGCTTTGAGCCGACAGCGACTGCGCGGGCCCGGCGGAGAGAAGTGCACACGGGCCTCGCACACGGTTGGGTTTAGAGACAAAATCGCGTTGCCCCTGCCCTCTCCTGAAAAAAAAATACTCCAGATTTGCTAGAATCCTCCAGAATTTACGAGCAATTAAAAGTAATATTTAATTTCAAAGTTGTTGGTGCAGTAAGCTAATTGATTAACAATTATTTTCCGGATATAAACAATTTATGGCATTTTTTTTATTTTTTGGGAGGGGGGTTGGGGCTGAATTGAAGACCCTAAGCAACAACTTATTTTTCTCGTAGTACACCCGTCGAATTCAGTCGCGGTCTGGAGGAGAATTCTAGTGGCTGGCTGCTCTGATAAGTAGTTTTCCGTGGTTTATCCGATCAACACTGGTGAATGCCGGAGCAGTACGAGTATCCTAACAAACGGACCACGGACCGCACCCAATCATTCCTACCTCTTTATTGCCCTTTCTTCTCCCCTCACAATTGCACTAACACGCACTGTACAAGCACACATGCCTGGAGACCGATTGGAAGCTGGTAATTTGTCCCAACTGGTGCGGTGCCCCTCTGGTGGGAGATACCTGGTTAGGAACACCTCCCCCCGCTAGTTGACGGTTGGTCGGCTCCGAATCTCGCCATACATCGGGGGAAAGACAACCGCCACCTCCCTAGCAATAACGTGCACTACACTTACGGGACGAATGACCCATATGGTTGTCGCGCCAGGGGAGCAGGGACCCTCAATATCGCCCTCCCTCCCCAAAACCAATTTTTTGGAAGTCAACTCATTTTATTAAAATTACTTATTAGTTATTTACAATTAATACGTAACTCTTTCCACTAGGGGTTCAAAAGTTTAAAATAATAATTATTTGTATATTTTATTTATTCATTAGCTAGGCTTACTACTAAATTTAATTGAATAAAATATTAAAGGTTGTGTCTTAGTTTGGATTCTAGCATAAAATAAATTTATATTAATACAACTATTTACAAAAAACACATATACAAATTTCATATTAAAATTATACGTACATTTTAAAAATCTAAATTGAGAGTATCATAAAATTTAATGACTTTTTTACAAAGAAATTAAGCTTTTATAATAATGGTTAATTTTATTTAAATACCCCTCCTTAAATATTTTCTGAAAGTGCCATAGAAAAGGGTGGATATACACAATAATTACAGCTCATTTTACATTCTGCATGTTGTGAACTATTGGACATGACTCCACAATGACAAACTTTTGTGCTTTGAGATTTAGTTTATTGAAGTGAAACTGTATTAGCTATACATTTTTCTTAGAGGTTTTATTAAGATTATCAAGTTCTGCCGATACAAAAGACATGGTTTACTTCTATTGATGTAAAACGATATATTTCTTGTTTATGCGGGCCAGAGGAGATTATGTGGTGATATTTTTGTCTTTCCTTTTCATCGATATTATGATAAAATGAACATGTTTATTTATTATTTTTATTATTATAACAATAAGCGCTGATTAGGTTATTTATTGATTATTTCTCGCGAAAACAGTTTTCGTTTGGCGTGTGTCGTCGCTGAACGCGGTGGAGTCCGACAGCTAGTGCCCCCTGGTGAGCGCAAGACGTACTATTCCCCCTCCCGACGTCCTGGCGTACACGCGCCAGCCGCGCCGCAACGGGCAGCCGCTTGCTTCAACGCTAGGTCGACGAGGCAGCAATGCAGCTCCCTCCCACACCAAGGCAGACTCTGGTAGACTCTGGGAGACTACTGGAACATCTCCGGCCCTCGATAGAATTTGTTCTTGATTTCAAATGGATTATCGACATCAATGATACAATTTCCTTTGTTCTTACACTTTGTCAAAACTGTCTTTTAGTATCAGCTTCACACAAATGCGAAGTTTTTCTCTCTTTTCATTACTTTCGTTTAAACATAGTTTTCAGAATATTTCACATGTTGATTCATGGAGAAATTATTAGATGTGGGACGTAATTATGAATACGCATTAACATCACTAATAATGTTGCTCATTCGGTCGAAAATAAATCGTCAGTCCACTAAATTTATTACTAAATATTTAACATTTTCATAAAGCGAGGTACAAAATATTAATGGAGTACAATTTTTCAATATTACGATTTGCATTGAATAATATAACACTCTACAATGACGTAATTCAACTGTCGTTGAATCATAATAAATATCTTCGTTACATTTTAAATACTGCTTGTGATACTAATGATGAATTTTAAATTTATCCTCAGTGCGTGAGTCACGCTCACTAAAATTTGATCGCCCTGAATTGGGTTCGCTATTCATATTATTACTATTGCACGCTATCATGGCAGCCAATGTTTTCAGCCAACAATATCCTTGTGAGTAACGGCATTTTCATAAGCTAGTTTCATCTCATTCACTCATCGTTGCAAATATTGGTATTTTTTTCTGGTGTGAGAGTCACACCTCTAATTTTGCGTCACTAGTCCTAACGCACCGTGCCATTCCTCACAAGTCCCACTATTCCTTAAACATAATTTAGGTGTGGGTTTAATGACCTGAATCCGAGTCACATAATAACAGATAAGTTGCCTACTAATAAATAAATGTAGGTTTAAAATATCTTAAATTATTTATAGTTTAGGAATCATGAAGTTTTTTTGTTGTTGTTTTTTATGATGGTTCTTTCCAATGTTGAACATGCAATCTAATGAATTATTTCGAATATTCAAAAACGTACACAAAATGACCAAACATGCGATACGCTTTCTAGCAATTCCGAGGAAGCGCATTCTCGCACCGAAGCGAATTCTCGCCAAGTTTTCTTCGCAGAGTTGGACCGCTACCCCTTGAGCGTAGCCATTCCCAACACTACCTCCCCTCCGAGCTCTTCCCGCCATCCCCTCTGCCCCTCCACCACACCCCCACCCTGCGTTCCCGGTGTTCAGGCACGCGGACTGCTTCCGCCACATAAAGCACACAGCGTCCTCCCCTACCGCACGATATCTTTTAATTCAATTCCAGACGAGGAATAGATTATCTTGCCCCACCTGCGCCGGCTCTTGTCTTTGAGCGCGGCGGCGGCGGACTCCAAATGAATTAGCGCCGATTTCCAGCTTAAACCCCTAGGTAAGAGGGTTTCCTTGCGTTAGTTATGGCCTTTAAATGTTTTTCCGTTTTTGCTTCGGGGCGCATGTTTTGTTTTCAGCCGCGGATTGGAATGAATAAAGTCGTTTCTTAAGCGAAATATTATGTGCTTGGGGGGTTTTCAACTGAAGAAAGAAGTATCAGATCTAATAATATGAGGGATATTGTTTTGTTTTGAATTCGGGAATCGGATAATATTCTTGATTTTATTTTCTTTATGAATGTCATTTCATTTAAATATGATGATTTCTTAAGAAGTTTTTCTCTTTTATATTTAGGCCTAAAATATGAATGTAATGTTCATAATTTACAGGTAAAACTTTCTGCATTTTGAGAGAAAGAAAATGTTTGTAGCAGAAGTAAATTGAATAGATTGTAACTGTTCAATGCGCATTATCGAGAAAAAAAATTAAGAGTTCCCTAATGCATTTCATACAATCATGTGTATTCCTCCTGCTCCTGAATCTTATTTGAAATATTCTGCAAATCCACAAAACGAATCCAAGAGAAAATCTGTTTACCGGAAACATAAATCCTCTCGCGTATATTATCCAGTAACCGGTAATGCGAAAACAAGTCTGAAATTTGGTTTACCTGAAAGACTGCGAAAATGAGCCTGAGAGAAATTATAATAATAATAATAATAATAATAATAATAATAATAATAATAATTAATATTATTATTATAATTTATGATTAAAGATTTTACGAATCGGTTGTAAATAAAATCGAATTCGGGTTGCAACCAACTTCCTGCTGCTGGGGACTGTCCAAGTCTCTAGTGCGCTTAGCACAGAATGTGGGCTATTCTCAACAAAGGAATGCTGTTTATTATTATTATTATTATTATTATTATTATTATTATTATTATTATTATTATTATTATTTATTTATTTCCGTCCATTCAATCCCTTACAAACAAAGGCCCCATGACGATTCAAGGCCAGTTCTGTATTACAATTTTTCTAACCTCAGGGAGATGTCGCCCAGGAGATGATTTGTTTGTAAAGCTTCACCTCCTTGTGCACGGTCTGCTGAGTCGCGCGCGCGGCACGAGCGAGGCGGCGGGCGGCGGGCAGACCGGTCGCCTGGCGTCGTCGTCGCCGGCGCCCGCGGAATCGGGCATCGGGAGCGCGCGCCGCGTCGCCTCTCGCGTGTATCGTACTCCGCCGCGTCCTCTGGGACCGGCACCCGCCATGCCCGTCGCCTCGGCCGGCCGGCCCCGGCCATCTTCCGCTCTGCCATTCGCAGGCTTAAAATACCACAAAGGCTGCCAGTGATTTGTTCCGATTATTTTTTTTACCCGCAGCTACAAACGATGAAATTGTTCACACATTGATAAACATTTGTGAAAAATTTCGGTCTATTATATACAGAAAGCACATAAAAACAATATTAATGATCTTGTCCAAGGTGGTTTTTTGCTATTATCTACTATTACAAACAAGCCCGTTTCCTGAATACAGCTCTAATAGAGGTCCAAATCAGGAATGAATCGTTGTCCAGCTCATAAATAAAATTGAATGTTGCCATTTCACAAAGAAAAGGTCGTTTATCGTGTAAAGTATCCACGATGTTGAGCTTCCTAAACAAACCGACACTTAAACAATTAACAACCATAGGAGTGCCTGTAATCACGCAACCCTGGGTAACACCAGTCATTTCTCTTGTTAGGTCTAGGGGCTCTGTAGCGCGTGGGCGTAGGCGTGAGCGTGGGCGTGCGTGTGAGCGTGAGCGTGAGCGTGGGCGTGAGCGGGGGCGTGAGCGTGGGCGTGGGCGTGAGTGTTTGCGTGCGCGAAGGAGTGCGCGTGGGAGTGCGCGTGGGCGTGCGCGTGCGGCGTCGCGCGCGTGGCAGGCGAGCGCGGCGGCGCGGCGCCGGCGGACCGGTCGCCGGCCGCCGGGCGAAGGCGCCAGTTGAATCGCCACTGGCCGCCGCGTCCTCGTCCGCGTCCTCCGCCGGGACCTGCTTCGCCGGCCGGGCCGGCTCCGGCTCCGGCGCTGTCCCCTGGCGGCCGCTGCGCCGGAAGCGGCCGACCGGTCCGACTGCCCCCGACACCGTCACCAACACCGCCGCTTGCCATCGGCGCCTCGCGCACTGCGCCTGCTTCTACGTGGCCCTCGCGCCAGTCAATGGACTTGGGGAGTCGCGTGGTGCTGTAAACATTGCACGGAGATATATGGAAGCTTTATTTTAGGATGCGCCAACTCGTTAGGTAATAAGTCGTCTCATGTTCATTTACATTTTCAGAAATTACTTGACATGTTTTATTACTTTACTTCATTTAATGCCTGTTTTGAATGTGCAAACATGCCTACTTTGTACATTGTCGTGATTAAACGGAATAATAATTTCGATCTCGCTATTATAATATTTGTATTATGCACCTGCACTTACTAGCACGTACTGAACAATTTGACATAATATATTGAATTAGAATTTGTGTGATATTTTATAATTTCTTATTCATATATGCTTTAAGACAAAATACTGAGGTTTATTTGCGTCGAATATATCTCCATATTTTCCGAGATCGACGATCATGCAGAGAAATGGTAAGCGTTAATGTACAAATTAACAGAAAGTTTCTACTGGCATCAGTATAACATAAAGTCTACTTGTACAGCTAACCTTTTCAACAAAAAGAAGGAAGAAATTAATTAATTCATCTATCATGAGTCATGTTCAGTGTTCATATTTCACAGCCATCACCACTAACTCCAACATTTCGTTCCCTGCATCTCCACTTCCTCCGCCTCTTCTTCTTCCACCTCCACGACCACCTCCATCAGACTACAATTATCACCTCCACCCCTTCGTTTCCTCCATTTTCAATCCTTCCTCCTCCTTCTCCTACTCCACCTCCACCTCCTCCATATTCTCCTCCACCTCCTCCACACCCTCCTCCTCTTCTTCTTCCTCTTCCTCCTCCTCCACCTCCTCCTCCTCCTCTTCTTCTTCTTCTTCTTCTTCCTCTTCCTCTTCCTCTTCCTCTTCCTCTTCCTCTTCCTCCTCTTCCACCTCCACCTCCACCTCCACCTCCACCACCACCACATCCTCCTTCTCCTCCTCCTCCTTCTCCTCCTCCTCCTTCTCCTCCTCCTCCTTCTCCTCCTCCTCCNNNNCCTCCTCCTCCTCCTCCTCCACCTCTTCCACCTCCGCTCCATCTCCTCCTCCTCCATCTCCACCCTCCGTCCACCGCCGCGGGCGCGAGCGGGCCGCGTCCTGTGACACGCGCGTGGCGGCGGCGGCCTCCTCGGGCCGCGGTGGGCGCGCTGGCGAATGGACGACCCGGCCGCAGGGCGCCGCCGCCCGGCAGTCCGACTCGTTCCCGGGCGGAAGGCGGCGGCGGGCGGCGAGCGGTCGCGCGTGTTCGGCGTCGCGCGCGCATATGGCGCCGCCCGTTCGTTTCCCTCTTTATGAGAACGCTGCGTTGCGGGAATTGCCGGCGGAAGGGATATTTCTGCTGCGTCGAAACGGTTCACCAGAAAACGTACCGCTGGGTGTTCTCCTTGGAAGGAAAGCGTGCGTGATTGTGACTGGGTGAACGCGCTGTGGAATGAATTACTTGAGAAATACAAACGCGTATCATTTGGTATATGAAAATTTCATTTGTTGTGAGATGAAAATGTAATATTTATTATATGAATTATTAGCGTTATATTTTGAACATTGTTAGAAGAATATTCAATACAACATGATGCCAATTTGATAATTTTTTTCCGTTCAAATTTTGAAAAATATTTTTCTTATAAACGGTACATATGTTTAATTTATTTACGTACTGGGATATCACCACGTACAATGTCCTACAATGTCATTTTCATCTAATTCTATTGGTAAATGAAAAATATTACTTGAAAATATTCAGTTATAAGAAAATTGATATTTGCATAATCTCTGTTTCTATTCTAAAACTAATATTCGGCCTCTCCGTACACAAAAAATTGACACAGGAGTATAATATTCGAAAGAAACATGCTTTACAAGGAGAGGTAGCACACTGATATGCCGCTGGCTGAGTCGAAGATGTCACTTTTAAAGGTTTGCTCCTAACGTGGACACTTAATCCACTTATATTTTCCTTAACTACTAAATTTATGTCTCTGTTATATTATTACATTGTCAATATTACTTCGTTACATCCATTTGCTAGTGTCTAGCAGAACGCGTATTATTTATATGTTCCTCTGCACTAATCTTTTCGACCAAACCTGAAATGAATAGTTTCTATGGAAGAGTGATAATGATGATATTTGAGTAATGGAAGAAAGTGATAAAGGGAATGCGAATCATAACCCTGAGGAACACCTTCCGCGAACCCTCTTTGTGCACCCCGAATTCCCCATAGATCGACCGAGAGCACCAGTGAGCCCGTTTGCAGGAGCGATCGCCGCACCGCTTCGGTGTCTTTCGATCGCAGGCTTCCCGCCCACTGGTTCTCCGCTCCCGCCGCCGCCGCGCCGCCCTGCGCACCGCCCCGGCGGAAGAGCGTCTTTGAGGACGCAGCGAGGCGGCGGCGGCGACGGCGGCGGCGGCGGCGAATCAATACGTCACCGCCCCCTCCTTCCGCGAGGCTCGCGCGCAACGAACGCTCTGTGCCAATACGCACGCACGTCCACACGCACGATCGCCTGCCCACGCGCGTTTTAAGAAAAAAGTTATTGCGGGGAATGGAAACTTGAGAAAGGTCTGCCAGGAAGAATACCTGGAACGTTTTAATCGGCTAATATCGCACATTGGCACGTTCATAACACGCGGGAATGATTGATATTAAAACATCATTAAACGTTATTGTTTGAATTCTCTAACGATTTACATGATTTTTTCATTTTAATTACTGCAAATTTCATTTGGCTTTTACAGCTGAGAGAGAGAGAGAGAGAGAGAGAGAGAGAGAGAGAGAGAGAGAGAGAGAGAGAGAGAGAGAGACAGAGAGAGAGAAGTTTTGCATGCATTTTTTGTGAAGAAGTTTAAAGGACGGACAGCAAACTGCAGCGTACATTTGCTGGTATGTTATGACTCGAGCCACTCGCTTCGTGTAAAATCGTGGCGTTACATTCAACACTCGAAATCACAAAATGTCATTTCCATTATTTGCAACTGAATGGCTTCATTTTTTGTCCAAAAAAATTGTAGTAATGAATGCAAGTAAGAATGTTACTGAATAAGCGCAATGTGTCACTGTGGCAACATAATAAAATGAATTTAATTTAAAATAGACAAGTTCGTAATTTGATTGGAGGGTTGTGTTGAAAGAATCGCAAATGAAACCTCTCGGGAGAGTAGAAGGAAAGAATGGTGGCCGCGGAGTCTTCCCCTGCGCCAAGTCAGTGAATCCCCTCACGGTGTGCTTGCTTGCTTTTGCCGCCCGCCGCCGAGAGATTTGCGAAAGCAAGGGCTGCCCCTCCCCTCCCCCCGTTCCTCACCTCCTCCTCGCCCCTCACGCCGCTTTATGGCCGTAATTCAAGATTAAGCAACCGCGCGCGTGAAAAGACGCCCCTACCACCGCCCGCACGCCACCCCCGCGCCGCCCGCCCACCACCGCCCAGGCGCCGCCCCCGCTTCAATAGACGAAAACGCAAGTTTCTTTTGATCTAGAGGAACATACAACACAAGATGTAATTCTATGCATGAAATTCCTTGGAAACACTTTTAGTGTTTTTAAATATCTTATAAACATTCACTATTTTTGTAATTATCAAAAAATCCTTTACTTTAATAAAAGTGAATATTCCCATTAATCGTTTTAAATAATGTTTTTGTAGTTCCTTTTATTGTTGAAAATTTTACGTTTTCTTAGCAGAACTCTCAGCATACAAAACTATAGTAACAAGTATGTTGTCTTGAAAAACAGAAGTGTAAACACTTTAGATAGAGAAATAATTGCCCTTGAACAACTAACGTAATTCGTAGAGATTAGGGTTTACGTTTTTAATGACGGAAGTATGACTGTATGTCTGTCGTAAAAATTCAATAATGTCCGGTTTTCATTTTCTTAATGTAATACAAACTACATTCTTCTTTTCAAACGAATCTATTACGAAGCAGTACCTCAAAATACTAAAATCACTACTTTTACCTATTATGTCAGTGTAGTGAAAATACTACAAACAACTTTTTGTTGATTGACATAATTCGTTTTGGTCATACAATATCACACTTCATTTTACGGAAACAATATTAATGCATCGAGTAATCCGAGAAAACAGACTGCAAAATTTCAGGGCAGCACTCAATCATATTCGAGTCTTTCTTTTGTTGTCAAAATAAAGGCATGAACTACCATCAAAAATAGCTCTATTGGCATCAGTCTGAAACGAAAATTCGAATTTTTATGTGCCTCTAAAAATGTTATTAAATTTAATGTCAATACCACGATACATTTATCAGGGCTTGTTATTAGAAGTTAAATTGGGCGCGCAAACCAATTTGTGCCCTGTGGTCTTATGAATAAAAAATAATGCCTCTGGACAATTTATTCATTCTCCAAGCAGACGATTCTGCAAATATTTTGATTTGATTGGCGACATATTCCATCCATTTTTATCCATCCATTTCCTTTGTTTGCGACTTAATTGCGGACCATTCGGAAATCGAGGAACATCGAGAATTTTGAATTAGAATAACTATTTCTTCTGAAATGTTCCGATAATCATTACATGTCTCAGAATTATCTCTGTTAAAGACACTGTCATCCATACAATGGCGTATTTTTGGTGGAAACTAAGTTAAATGAAAATTACTGAACGTTGTGTAAGTATACAAAAAGCTAAAATAGGTCGATCCAGGCGACATTGATATTTAATTTGACCTACTGTGCCAGGTCCTATATATGTTTTCCTCATTAATAGCATTCTATAACCTTGGGTACGCTACAAGTGACTTTTAGGCCTAAAATTATTTTTATGGTTACTTTCAACGCCTCAATTTAAAAATAGGTACTTCTCAGTTTAAGATTTTGTCGAGCACGTTTACTTGTTAGCTGAAAACTTAATCATTAAGAGAATCGAATTATATGTTATCAGGAGTGAAACTTAATTGGAGGTTTTTGAAAACAGGAAGAGTACGTTATTATAATATGAGTGAAATACACGTATTCTGAAAAAACATCAAATATGAAAACGCAGTGCTAATTTTAACGCAGTAATAAAATATAATATATGCATATAAACGCAGTAAATAATTTTGTTCATATGTTTAAGTGTGTAGATATGTTGAGAAATTCGCATGTTATACGACAACAACGTTTACGTCATTCATGGATTATTACTTTTGTAAGCAAAAGATAGCAGTGGAACCTGAAGAGTATATAGCTTTATAGGATCTAGATAACATTTACTTCATGTAAAACTAGTAAAGGTATTTAATAATTCGTTTCTTTTAAGATATCTCTTAAAATTTCTATTAAATCATAAATAACACGTAAAAAAACAATTCACTGTAATTTCCTGCAACAATCCAGTATACAATATTCCAAACCTTGAGCACAAGAGAATGCTGTGTAATAAAGTAAGTTATACAGATGAGTACTTGCAAGTAAGAAGTACTACGAGATTCATCTTAAATACTAAACACATTTTGAGAAATACACGAGAAAGCAAACTTCCATGCATATTTATCATTTTATTATATTTTATCCCTTAAAATTAATATAAGAAAAAAACATCCCAGCTTTTTTAATGTACAGATCACATTGGATTACACTTAACAGATATATGACGGAATTAAATTTACGTAGATGGTAATTAAATACCACGATGATATGTTTGCCATCGAATATTCCAACTGGCGCTCCTGAACTGCTTAAAATGCTACACAATGCTTACTTGCGTTCTTCTCCCTCGGAACACACGACTATGAAAACGAAATAATGCGATTTATTGAAAGAATAAATTCACATTGACAAATGTAAACCCACGATTTTTTTAGATGTACATTATACAAAACCAACGAAGACGGTGCCCCTCGTTGGGTTTGTGTGTTTAAATCATATAATGCCCAAATAACTTTGCACATCGGCCACATGATAATTATTTCCAAGTGAAATTTATTTAAACACTTCGAACAAAACTAAGCTGAAGATATTTCTAATAAGCTGGAGATATCCTTAGCCGCAAAACGCAATGCACTTTATGGACTGAATAAAATACAAGCTGACTAAAATGCATGTTGAACTCATCAGCTGTAGTGCTAAACGATTTGTTGTGAAACAACAAATTCCTGGAAAAAATCAACTTGTTCTGCGAAATATAAAGTAATACTGAAATAGAGTTTAAAATAGAATTCTACTGTTATTATAAGTATGAGCTGAGCTCAACCTGTGATTAGTGTAATGCACCAACTAAAACCAATAATGTAATGTAAGGATGACGTGCTTGTATATGTATTGAAAATTACGTTTGTAATAAGTTAAGTGGTTTATGCAACCTAAAATAATCAAATGATCTCTCTGAATAAAACATTTATTTGTTACAATTGCATTGCAATTCAGGGAGTTGAATATAATAACACATAACGTAAATGTCAACAATGAATTGACAAGCAAGCAATTGACCATCACTAACTTTAATTACGTAAATGAAAAAAAAAAAAAGAAAGAAGAAAGAGTGTTTCTGCGGCAGGGCTTCGTTTTCCGCGCACCTCGACCGTCGCGCGGCGGCGGCAGCGCAGGGGCTGAGAAGTCGGCAGACGGCGACGGTCAGGAGTCGCCGATTTGTCAGCGTATCGGGGGCGCATCGGTGGCGGCGCACCCCCGGCCGCGCGGGGGTGGGGGGCGGGGGCGGCGAGCCGAAACGGCCGCTCGGCTGCGTCCGGCCGCCCGCGCTGCTCAATGGGCCCCGCCGCGACGGCGCACGGCGCGCGCGGCCGCTGCTGCCGGCCTGGCGAGAGGCGCGCAGACGCCTAGCGGTATAATAGTTACCCGCGCGCCGCTCGGCCGCGAGTTCATCGTGGCCCGCGCTTGCCGTGGCTGGAGAGAGCTCTGGTGGCGTCGGGGAAGTGTGCCCGCCCGCTCGCGCCGAGCGGACTTCCCCACTTTCCCCTTGCTATACAGCTGCTCCATTCGCGTCCTGCGACGCGACGACGGTCGCGTCCGAGACTAGTCATGTCTGCACCGGGCAGGCGCGTGCGTGGTTCCGCGGCCGGCCCGGCGGCCCGTCGTAGAGCGGGGAACTACGGGTGGCGTGACCTGGTGATAAGAAAATCTAGTAGCGGCGTTGTCAGTCGTCCGAGTGTTATGTGCCGCAGCTAACGGCGAAACAGTGTCGATGAGAGGACCTGACGGCGATATTTCTTTTTTGTTTCCGCGCTAGTGCTATGGGGTGCGTGAACACCCGTCCAACGTGCGGTCGTGCGCGGGGATGGCGTCTAGGGTCGCGGAGGTCCCGGCCAGGGCCCGTCGCTGCGCCCGGGCCGGCGGCGCCAACCGCCGCCGCCGGCTGGCTGCTACCTGTGGCTGGCTGGCGCGCGCGTTGTCAGAGACGGCGGACGACTGCGGGGGGCGAGGGCGGGCGCGGGCCCCGGCCCGGCCTCGGCGCCGCTCTTCCAAGTAGCGATCTCGGCCGGACCAGTAGGCAGCTTGGGCAGTGGAAGCGAAACGACACGGCGGATGGCGGTGGCGGCCGCTCGGGGCCGGCCACGGGCGCGGTGTGGGATGACGTGCCGCGGTGCGCACGCTCGCGCGCCGGCGACGGCGCCGGGCTGAGCGCGGTACTGGCCAGGTGCCGAGGGGCACGAGAGACGCCTTCCGCGTTGCAGTGCTAGCCAGGTGCTGTGTTGGGCGAAGGGAGCGGCCGTGCCGCCCCGCCGTTCGTAGCGCTCAGCCAGCCTTCGAGGAGCCTCGGGAGGACTGGCAATGCTGCTGCACCTGCCGCCGCGACCAGGTCTTACGACGGGCTGCGGGACGACTCAGAGAGCGGGCTTCGCGTCTCAACACGCGCAACGCCGAGTGGGGGTCGGGCAAGGCGCTGGAGCTGGCGCCGGGCACCTTCCGCGGCTGCGGAGCTGACAGGCGCTCGACCTCACCGACAACAACCTGCGCGCGCTGCCCGACGCCGCCCCCCTTCTGCCGCTGGCCAACCTGCTCAGCGCGCTCAACGCCAGCCGCAACCGCCTGCGGAGCACGCGCGCTCGGCGTCTCGCTTCCCCGTGCGGCCGGCCGCGCCCGTCGCCCACCGCCCGGCCCACCCAGCGGTCGGACCGAGGATGCGCCCGGCGGCGGCGACATGCGCTCGCTCGACCTCTCGCACAACCAGCTGCAGGCGCTGCCCTCCGAGTCGAGCATCTCGCGCCTGCGGCGCCTGCAGGCGCTGCACCTGCAGCACAACGAGATGACGGACATCGGCGGCGAGGCGTTCGCCGGGCTCGCCTCCCTGCGCACGCTCAACATGTCGCACAACCGCCTCGACGTGCTGCCCGAGGGCCTGTTCGCGTCGTGCAGGGAGCTGCGGGAGATCGACCTGCACAACAATTCGCTGTACGAGCTGGGCCGCGGCCTCTTCCACCGCCTGGAGCAGCTTCTCGTGCTCGATCTGTCCTACAACCAGCTGAGCAGCGGCCAGATCGACGACGGCACCTTCGTCGGCCTAATTCGGCTGATTGTGCTCAACCTGGCGCACAATTCGCTGACGCGCGTGGACGCGCGCACCTTCAAGGACCTCTTCTTCCTGCAGATCCTGGACCTGCGGCAGAACTCCATCGGCTACATCGAGGACAACGCCTTCCACCCGCTTTACAATCTGCACACGTTGCATCTCTCCGAGAACAGACTGCACGAAATAGGGCCGTTGATGTTTAACGGGTTGTTTGTGTTGAATAAGTTAACGATTAGCAATAATCTTCTCATTAGCATAGACGGGCGCGCGTTTCGTAACTGCTCTGATTTGAAGGAGCTGGATCTCAGTTCGAACTCGTTGCAGGACGTGCCAGACGCGCTGCACGAGCTCACGTTCCTAAAAACTCTCGACTTGGGTGAGAATAACATTTCCACTGTGCGTAACGGTTCCTTCCGCAACTTGCAGCAGTTGAACGGGCTAAGACTGATCGGTAACAATATAGGTAATCTCACGAGTGATATGTTCTGGGACCTCACAAGTTTACAAGTGCTTAATCTGGCGAAGAACAAGATTCAGCAGATCGAACGGGGTACGTTTGAACATAACGAGCGAATAGAAGCTATCCGACTCGACGGTAACTTTCTAACGGATATCGACGGCGTTTTTTCAAAAATATCTAGTCTGTTGTGGTTGAACTTGTCAAATAACCATTTAGTGTGGTTCGACTACGCGTTTGTGCCAGTGAATTTACAGTGGTTAGATATTCACGATAACTTCATAGAACTGCTAGGGAACTATTACAACAGGCAGGATAGCTTGCACATCAAGACTCTAGACGCTAGTCACAATCGCATCACGGAATTAAACGCAATGTCCATCCCGAACAGCGTCGAGTTGTTGTTCATCAATAACAACTTCATTACGTCGGTGGCGGCCGGCACGTTCATCGAGAAGACCGACCTGGTGCGCGTCGACATGTACGCGAATTCGCTCGTTTCGCTGGACCTGAACGCACTGCGCCTGACGGACGTGCCGCCGCAGAAACCGCTGCCCGAGTTTTACATCGGCGGCAACCCGTTCCACTGCGACTGCGGCATGGAGTGGCTGCAGATGATCAACAACCGCACGCAGTTGCGCATCCACCCGCGCATCATGGACTTGGCGAATATCATGTGCGCCATGACGTACTCGCGGGGCCTCACCACGATGCCGGCGATCGACGCGAAGCCCTCCAACTTCCTGTGCACGTACGAGACGCACTGCTTCGCCCTGTGCCACTGCTGCGACTTCGACGCGTGCGACTGCGAGATGACGTGCCCGAACAACTGCTCGTGCTATCACGACCAGACGTGGACGACGAACGTGGTCGACTGCTCGGGGCTCGCCACCAGCCAGATCCCGCGTCGGATTCCCATGGACGCGACGGAGCTGTACCTGGACGGCAACGACTTCGGCGAGCTGCAGAATCACGTTTTCATCGGGCGCAAAAATTTACGGATCCTCTTCGTGAACGCGAGCCGCATCGAAACGATTCAAAACCGCACCTTTAACGGCCTAAACGCCCTGCAGATCCTGCACCTGGAAGATAACAGAATACGCGAGCTTAAAGGGTTCGAATTCGATCACCTGTCGCATCTGCGGGAGTTGTATCTTCAGAACAATCTGATTTCGTTCATCGGCAACGTGACTCTTTTGCCGCTGCACTCGCTGGAGATCCTGCGATTAGACGGGAACCGACTGGTCACTTTCCCGGTGTGGCAACTGACGCTGAACCAAGCCCTCGAGGAGATATCGTTGGGGAACAATCTGTGGTCGTGCCGCTGCAAGTTCCTGCAGGAGCTGCAGATGTGGGTGGCGGACAACGCGCGGAAGGTGATTGACAGCGAGGACATCTACTGCTACAACAACGAGACGAAACCGGCGCAGCGGCGGGAGGTGGATTTAAACAATACCGCGTGTAGCGATTACTACTCCGGCGGGTCCGTTATTCAGAGTATCATAGTGTCCGATTACTTGCCTATGGTGGTGATTACGTTATCAGCCATCGTGCTCGTGCTTATCCTCACTGTGTTACTGTTCGTTTTCCGCGAGCCTATGCGGGTGTGGGTGTACAGCCGGTACGGCATTCGCCTGTTCGAGTTCAAAGGCGGGGCGTCGAAGCACCTGGCGGAGGACCGCGAGAAACTGTACGACGGCTACGTGTGCTACAGCCCGAAAGACGAGGAGTTCGTCCTGCAGTCGATCGTGGCGGAACTCGAGCACGGCAACCCGTCGTTCCAGCTGTGCCTGCACTACCGCGACCTGCCGCACCACGCCTTCCTGCAGCACAGCAGCTCGCCCGTGGTGGTGGAGGCGGCGGACGCTAGTCGCCGAGTGATCCTAGTCTTGTCGCGCAACTTCCTGCAGACGGAGTGGTCGCGCTTTGAGTTCCGGTCCGCGCTGCACGAGGCCCTCAAGGGCCGCGTGTTCAAGTTGGTGCTGGTGGAGGACGGCGGTTCGCTGCCCGAGGCGGAGCTCGACCCGGACCTGCGGCCGTATCTCAAGACCGGCGCGCGCGTGCGCTGGGGGGAGAAGCGCTTCTGGGAGCGGCTGCGCTACGCGATGCCCAGCCGCGGCCGCGACCACAAGATGTACCGGCGCAACATCAACAACTACACGCTGGACTCGGGCAAGTGTCGCAACGGCAGCCACCACCATCGTACGTGGAGAAGAACAAGCAGCCGCACCCGGCGTCCCCAATTTGCACATGCACATCAACAGCCACCCGCTGTTCCAGGCCGCCCCGCCACCACCAACGACGCCTGCCCAACAACGTGGCGCCGCCCCCTTCGTACTCCAGCCACCCACGCTGCCCCGCACGCCGGTCAAGCAGAACAACCACCACGCGCCAACCACCACCACCACCATCACCACCACCCCGACGCGGCGACGGCGGCGGCGGCGGCCCCCGCGCGCGCCCACGACACGAAGCCAACTACTCCTCCGCCACCACCGCCACCCCGTCGCCGCGCCCGCACCACAGGCACAACTACCACCACGGCGCGCCCGGTGGACGGGCCCGGCGGCGGCGGGGTGGACCACAACGCGCTGTGGTCGACCCGGCGGCAATGGCGCGGCGCCGCGGCGTCCGGCGCGGCGGGAGCGGGCGCGCGTCCCGGGTTCGAGGCCCGCCTCCGAGCACATCTACTCCTCCATCGACTCGGACTACTCCACGCTGGAGCGGGAGGGCTCCTTCGCGATGCGCAGCGCGCAGCAACAGCACCACGCGCAGGCCCAGGCGCAGCAGCGGCACCACCACGCGCAGCAGATGCAGCAGCAGCAGCAACAAGCGCAGGCGTGGCGCTCGGGGGCGTGCATGGACCCCGGCGGCGTGCAGGCCTACCTCGTGTGAGCCCGCGCCCCCACTCTCAGAGGTGAGTTGAGCAACGCGCTGCGCGGACCTCTCTGAGGTGCCAGGGTCAGAATCTCATTTAAAAAAACACCTAGCTGTTATATGTATTACATTTCTAACAATCCCGTAACGAAGTGAAAATCTGGTGAGTGTTCGTGTTTTTGTGGCTTATTATTGCGAGTAAATATAGTGCTCTGTACGGAGATTACATCTAAAAAGTAGTAATTGCCAATTAGAGGCACATTTTTAAGACTCAGAATCAGAAAATAATCCTGCGTAGTTCTTTATGAAATGTCAAAATTCTGCAGAGGGTCGGACCATCTCAGAGGTGCCAGACGGTTAGGGATATCTTTTTAAAAATGTCGTGAAGGAGTGTGAAAATCTTACGAGTGTACATGATTCTGTCGATGTATGTTTTGCAGAAATGTAGAGTTGATTACGTGTTATGACGTGTTTGCCAATAAGAGATATATATTTAAGACCCAACATTAGCAATTTACTCCCGTGAGACGTTTTTCATGAAATGTCGAAATTATGCTGGAGCAATGTAGAGAGACATTATGATACCCCTCAAATGAAAACATAGTATTTCATAAACTTAGTGCCTATTCCCATGTTTAGTATGTTGAGTATCAAAATGATTATTTTTCCTCAGGAATATATTGAAGTATAAAAATCAAGTGCACATGTGTGTTTCATACGTTGTATAATCTGCAGAAACATTTTGTTCGTGAATCGCGTAAAGTAGTCTGCAAACCTAACGTACATACATGTTTCCATCACTACTTACTGAGGCCAATATTTATTATATATGCATAATGAATTGTGAATAGCAGTTGAGGAAGCCCGATTTAAACATAAAAATGACAAAAAAAATAACGAAATTAATTTCTTCTGGGAATCTTAAAATGTGCCGAAAGCTAATGTTCCCAAATCTGCTTATTCTGAAGAAATGTTGATTAAGGAAGGTAGATTAGATATAAATGTTCAGTATCAGTTATAATCATGATGTTAAGAATCGAAATGTTGCTTTTGTCACCCAATAAATCTCGTGAAGTCACAAAATATGGAAAGTGTGAATGATCCTGTCGTTTTAGTACATTTCATGGCGTAATGATTACAAGTAAGAGATATACGCTTCCACGATGTGTGAGTAGGTTTTTACGGATATCTTAAAGAATCTTGTCAATAATCCTCGGATTTATGCTGTAATTTACAGCCTGTAAATGCAGTTCAGAGAATTAATCAGAAAAGAGAAAAACTTACATTACTGTTAAAGATGTAATAATTCATTATTAATGATATCACCAAGGGTTTTGAGATACGTTGAAAAAAATATAAGACGCAATATGATAATGTAAGACGATGAAATTCATATATTTAATTAAATTTCAATAAGATTGTTAAAGTCTGAATTTTGTTAAGATTGAATGTTACTGACTTTAGGTCTAACGAGAATACTGCTTTTGTATCGAAATAAAGTGAAATTACGATACTTGTTGTGAACTACATACGAGTAGAATATGGAAATATGCCAAATTGTTCCCCAAAACGTCCAAGAAAAGTTTATAACTAAGTGCTCAAGTCCATGCTTTAACAAACATGCGTTGTGCCGATGAATAATTCGTTGCTATGTTCAGGATGTTGTTACTCGATGTATATATTAGCAAACAATGCACGTGACTCATCAGTATTAATAATGCGAATCACAGCTTAAACCACATCCTTGTGTTTCTGCGCTAAACGGAACATTTGATTTGCAAGAAACTTATTATT
Organism: Gryllus bimaculatus; assembly: GCA_017312745.1. Classification (NCBI taxonomy): domain Eukaryota; kingdom Metazoa; phylum Arthropoda; class Insecta; order Orthoptera; family Gryllidae; genus Gryllus; species Gryllus bimaculatus. The sequence continues at coordinate 7,138,545 of BOPP01000023.1, read as the reverse complement.
CTATTTCTGTGAGTTGAGCTTGTAGAATTCGTTGTTCCTGTCACTAACACTATGAATATTGGGTGTTTTTGTTAGAAAATTAAAATACATGGTTCACTAAAATCACAATCTTGTATGACGTACGATAAAAATACTTCCCCAACCCACGATACTTAGGTAAATGTTAAACAGATAATGGTACATTCTTCCAATTTGTCTGCCTGTGAGATGTGAGAAACGGAGAAGTTATCGTTGCAGAGAATACTTTGGCACGTCGGTAGGCTTGAATATGTAATATATATTGTCTATTCACAAAGAATGACTAATAAAAGATGAAGCATAATATTTATTAAAAGTAACAAAAATATTTCAATGAAGTAGATTTAATTAATGTGTATTAATAAACGTTTTAATCTAATCCAATGAGAAGTTTCTCGATAACCACTTTTTGTGATTCTTATATGAAGCTATCAAATCTTTCTCGCAGTAGATGCTAAGAGCTAAATCAGATGTGGGTTTCAATTTTATTTCACTTTTTAGAAAATAAAGTGAATAAGTTGTAATATACGTAAATCTACAATCACATCAATATTTCTTCTATATCTGTATTTTATGTTGCTACTCACAGTAGAATAGAGAAGAAACGCGGTTGTATTTTCTTGTTTCGCGAACAAGAAGTAGAGTATGAGTAAATTAAAGTGTATTTTCTTACCAATGACGATAAGAATGTCAAATGCAATAAAAATGTAATACTTCAGTTATACTTCGCCAAATTTAGAATGAGGACCGTTGAAATTTTGCTCGTTTAACGCCAGAAGCGCCCACAATGGGTAGGAACGCACGTGAATTAAAGTGTCCACGATTCGTATCGCATTCCGTTCTATTGCAAACTTAAAAGCAGATCGTTCCCTGCACGCAAGGCGCACCTAGTAGCAGCTGCCGCCGTGGAGAAAAGTCTACCGCAGCTCCACAATATTTTCTTACTAAGCAAATCTGAAAACGATAAGAATGTCAAACTTCGTTATCAGTACTGCTCCGCCATATTCAGAGTGAGAAACCTTTGAAATGTTCCTCGTTTAATGCTAGACGCACCCTTGAACTATACTTGGTGTGTGCGTGCGAGAAGCAGAGTATAATCTGGGGCAGCTCCACGATATTTTCTTACGAAACGTTCTAAATACGATAAAAATGTCATTATCAGTTTTCGTCAAATTTAGAAAGAAGTGTTGCTCATTTTAAGGAATCATAGAAACCGTAGAAAATACTCTATCATATCACAATATTTTCTTATCAAACAAATCTAGCACGATAAGAACATCAAAAGTAATTATCGGGAGTGCTTCGCCAAATTTAGAACAAAAACCATTTGAAATGTTGCTCGTTTAATTTCGAGAAACGTCCATACGTACACTCGGTGTGTGCGTGCGAGACGTAGTGGCAGCCTCTGCCGCAACTCCACAATATTTTCAAACCAAACAGACTACTCTAAATATGATAAGATTGTGAAACGTCATTATCAGTAATGCTTCGCCAAATTCAAAATGGTGTCAGTTTGAAATGTTGCTCGTTTAATGCGAGAAGCGCCCTACACTACACTCAGTGTGTCCGTGTGGGAAGTAGACGTACAAAATACTCGAAAGACAATAAAAATGTTAAACGTCGTTCGTATTAATGTAGTAATGCGTCGTCAGATTTCGAATGAGAACCATTTGAAATGATCGTTTAATGTGAGAAGCGCCCGTATACTACACTCGGCGTGGATGTGGAGTGCCAGCCTCCGGCTAGAAGAGGGCGCCCCAGCAGCGCGCGAGGTCCGTTAGTCGGCGGGCGGGAGGTAACGGGCGGCGAGCGGCGGCGCGTGCGGGCGGTGGCGGCGGCATCGCGACACTCGCCTGTCTGTCCGCTCTTCGCGCCGGACGCCGCCGCCGCCGCCGCTCGCTGGCTGTCCACGAGGCGCCGCGCGGCGCAGATGCCTGGCTGCGCGTAATTGCTGCGCGTCGCCGCCGTCTAACGGCTTCCCTCCCCGCCGAGCTGCGCTGCTCTGGATACGCGCCTTCCGCGGTCCCGTACTCCGACCTCCGCCCGCTCCCGATTCGACCGCCTGCGTTCGTGTCTTATGTCCCCCGTAGAGGAAATGTCCATCATGTCCCTATGACACCCGTTCCCTTGTCCTCGATCGCGAAAATTTTATGCCCCCGTGTCACCTGTTCAATTTCCTCTATCCCATTTCTCTAGGTTCCCTACCTCCTACCCTCCATCACCAGGACGGCTGCCTCAGGTTTTTCTGTTTCGTCTTCTCCATTTCGTCCTCGTATGTTTGGGCCATTTGGGAAGAAGAACTATTATTTTTATTATTACTAAATTTATACACTGAATTTTGTTTTTGTTTGTCACGGTGTGCAAATAACTATCATGGAAAGCAGAATTTTCTTCGCGGATGCTATGAGGCAGAGTGGTTCTAATATAGTTTTTGGACTGCAAATTTAAGAATACGTAAAATCTTCATATTATACTTCAGAATATTAATATAATTGTTATCTCTAGTATTATCTGCTCACTTCGGGTTTAGGCTTTCTTTTCCAGTTCATTTTCCATTCTGAATCTCTGATTCACTGTCCCAGATTGTGTCATCTCTAGATCTTCATTCTATTTATCCCCGTTCTCCGTCCTCCTTCCCCCATCCTCGGTCCCATGCCCATCCGTCTCGCCCACCTCGTCCCCCATGCCTCCCCCATCCTCCGTCCCCCAGTCCTCCGTCCCATCCTCCGTTCCCCCATCTCTCGTCCCCCATCTCCGTCCCCACCCTCCGTCCCACCCTCCGTTCCGCCATCCTCCGTTCCCCCATCCTCGTCCCCATCTCTCGCGACATCTCCCCATCTCCGTCCCCATCCTCCGTCCCCTCCTCCGTCCCCATCTCCGTCCCATCCGTCCCACCTCATCCCCATCCTCCGTCCACCATTTCTATCCCTTATCCAGTCCCGCCAAACCTGCCCGTTCACGTTCCTGTCCGGTGCCCCTTTCGCCGTCCAGCGCACGCCGTCCAGGCCGTCGGCCGACGCATTCGGAGGTGAGCGCGTTCTTGCGTCGAGTCGGAGTGGAATTAGTAGGTGCCAAGCGCGCCCCGGTCGGTGCTCGTCAGTACGCGAGGACGCGGTTCGCTGCGAGAGGTTTTGTGTGAATTCCGTGCCGCGGGTGCTTTTTGTGCATTCGCAGGAGAGGAAACACATTCTTTGAATTTGGTTACGTGCAGTTAATCGTAGAAACGAATATTAGATCTTCGAAACATCGAAGCACTTCTTATTGAAGATGATACGAATGATCGGGTTACTGCTATTATTAAAGGTGATCGTATTTTCTCCCATTTATTCGTGTTTGTGCTAATCTTACGTAAGTTGCATAATTGATTATACTAGTTTATCTTCTCTTCATGGTGAATAGCTTTGATGAAAGTCAGCCCATATATAGGAAATATGCGTACATAAGGTTTATAATAAATAAAGAGAAATATACATTTACTTTAATATCAAAATGGTGGATATGACTAATGTCGCAAAAATGAGGATGAGTTGAGTGTTTGTGTGAATGCTTAACACGAGAGCATTACTATGAAAAATACACTTTCTTCATTTTTTGTTGGAAATTGAGCATGCATTATTGGTTGAAATAAATTATAAATGTAGTTGTCGTAGCATTGATATTGTGAATAATTAATATTTTAATACTTTTCATATTTATATCTCTGTCAAAATAACTTTGAGATTTCTAGTGAATTTGACAATTACATTGTAAAATATTTACAGTATTTTGACTACAATATTTCAGAATGTTTTGTTAACTCAGATTAATTCAAAATATTAAATTACTGAAAATACTTTAAATTAGTTTTCCTGCTATTTGCAGCTATTCTCTTTAACGTAATTAACGAGCAGGAAAACATCAAACCACAATCCACTTTAGTAGTGTTCACTCACTACTAAATTCCATACATAGATATTGTCTATTTATAACCAGCGTGCCCGCAATATTGAATACTACGCAGTAATCAGAGACCGAACTCTATCGAGTTCCTTGAATTACGCGCCATCTACCGCGTTTCCTATTCCATTCCAAATCGTTTGTCATCTGTCATCATGACGCGTGCAGTGCTTCACATAATGGCTTCACAGACTAGTTCCTCGTTGAAAACGTAGCATTTGTACAATCTCTTTTCTATCGATCTGGCCGGAAAGCTTCCAATGCGGTCGCGTTCATATACGTGAACACGCACGTCGATGTGACCCTATTAGTGCTTTAATTGAGCGCTCACGTGCTGGACATGGACGATGAAGTGACGGCTTGATCATTTCGCCCTCTAGGCAACTTTTCGCTTCTCTTTATTGTTCGCGTCCTTCGGAACACCCAGTTTCGCAGTCGTCTCGGGCGTCGCTGGCAGTGTTTCTGACAGTTCGCGAGAACTGCGAGAGAAGTCTCTCGCCGAAAGTTCTTCAAAATTTCCGTGTTTATAATGCTTCACTCGTCGCGGGCGGACTCTCGGTTCCTTTATCGCGTAAGTTCCTCAGCCCGGTACGTGAATAGCATATCCGACAGGGGGTACAGCTCCAATCAAAAATACGAACGTGGAAACACGAAATTTGTTGGAACAAAGAATATTCTCTTATAATCGAATGGGTATTCAGTGTTATCTCAGAAGATTTTATTTATTTACGTCAAAACCAGTTAAAAACTGTGTATGACGTGCTATGGGGGGAAGTTAATTTGAAGTTACATTTATGTCCAGAAGCATAACACGCTAAGAATATTAATTAAAAGAACGTACTAGTATTTTGATATGTTAGGTTAAGAAACATAGAATAACTGTAACAACCAGAAATAGGTGAAAAACTGTGATATGTCAAAAAATTTGTGAAAACGTCAAGGATATAAGTTTAGATGAGTGTAAACTGTGATCAAGGATTTAAAGATTTACCAAATCCTAGCTTACTAATGACACATCTGATGCGTACTCCACAGCTCACTGAATCTTCATGAGGTCTTTGCCCACAAATGATTGAATGGACAGTGATAATAATAATAATAATAATAATAATAATAATAATAATAATAATAATAATAATAATTTTCTTGGGAGTTCAAACATGGATGACGGCTTAAATCAATGAAATTCGATTGGCTATCAAAACACGACTTTTATGGGGACAAAATATAGTATTCAAAGATTATTCAATGAGATCTTCATAGCTAAGAATAATTTTCGTATTATTTAGCCCAAGAGATCGAAATGTGTCTGCTGTTAGTAGGTGGCATACGTTTATGACGAGAAAGACGTTAGTTATCTCGCTCCACGTCTCCAGATACTCTACATCGTTCTTTCGATTTCACTATCTGCAGCTCCTAGATATACACTAATGGTATTAGCGCGCACGCGCACATACACACACACACACACACACATACACATTATTGTGTGCGTATGAGTGGAAGTAGATTTCCTTCGTAACTCACAGTTTAAAGAAACACGATTAAATCAAAGATTTCCATTTCACTGTACCTAACAACACGCGTATACCAGTAGGCTTTTTTCCCGTCGCAGCTGACGAACGCGCTCCGTACGACACAGAACTGTCGAACTGAGCCGCACCGCCACCGCCACTGGGGCGTGAATCGTTCGCGCGTGTCAAACACGCGGCGCGTGAACGCGACCGAAGCCGAGCGCCCGTCCTACACGCTCGGGCGGAATGATTTTAATTAATACAGGAGCCCTCGCGTTCGCCGTGTTTCGTGTGTTGCGACCAAATCGGGCGACAAAACGTAGAACATCACCTTAATTAACAATTAGTTAAAATCCGGGCAAGCGTTGCTGTCCGGTGGAGTTGGGGAAAGCGAACTCGTACCTGGTGCGTTTGCGTTTGTGTGTGATGTGGGGGGAAGACCGTTACTTTTGTTGCGAGTTGAAACTATTTGGCTGCGGAAAGTGCTCAATTCATTTTGGTTTGGTTACAGTTAGGTGCACGGGAATATTAGAGTGTGTAAATTATCCATGTATTATTATTTTGGGTCGCATATTATTTATTATTGAGCGTAAAATGAATGTTTTGTGGATGGAAATCCAGAAATGGTATCTTCTTTTCGTAGTTATGTTACTGTGGATATAATAGAGTAGAGTTGTATATGTGATGTATGTACCCTCGCTCTTTTGTCTATAAAAACGAACCTGGTCTAAATATTAATTATCAGGCGAATTTTTTTCTATTAGTGTAGTTTTCTTCTAGTCGACTACAAATAAAACAATGTAGCTCGTGCTCTCGTACGTCTTTATTTTGTTAATCCATCTCCCCACCATAATTTGATGGGGTATAAAACGTATTGAGGATTTGTTTTGACCAAATGTGACTTTTTCGAACGTTTGGATAATTTTCTGAGCTAATGTATCTCATCAGTCTAACTGTTAGATTGCTGATTTTACTTTAATTCACAAAAAGTACCGATAAAAGTTGTTTATTCATTTCAATTAACAACACAAAATATTTACTATTTCTAGCCATTATTACGATAAACGAATGATATTTCTGCACAAATATATCTGTGATATGTTCGTATTATCGACTATATGGAATAATTTTTTACTATTTAAACTTTACTTTAGCTGCATTATTACTTTTATTTTTCTACTAACCGGCTTCGTCGTACATTTACCGAAAGTACGTGAAACGACGTGGTTTGCAGGTATACCGTCCAATATAGTCTCCCGTCGCGTGAAAACACTTCAGCCTAGCAACCACTCTCCCAAACCGCACGTCGAAATCAACGGCGTTATCGGCGAGCGTTTTCCCGAATCTCGAAATATTACCGCAACCAGCTCCGCCCGCCCTCTTTCTCTCTTTTTTCTCTGCCTCCCTCTCTCTCTCTTTCTCTCTCATTCGCCGCAACACGCGCCCTACTACCTCTCTCGCGGAATCAATCGTGCGACGCCGATTCCGCAAAAGTTTACTCAAAATCCAAACATTTACGGAGGGAGAGCTCCGGTGGGGGAGGGAAGGGTGTAAAAAGGAAAAATCGATCAGCGGCCCTGCATACATTAGCGGCGAGCGGAGAGCGCCGGGCGGTGGGGTTGTGGAAGGTCTGTAGGTGCGAGGGTGGGAGGGGCGAAAAGTGGCTGGCGGGGGATGGGGGATGGGCGATGATTGGGTGAAAGGTACATGATTATTGGGACGGTGCGGGTGGCTGAGGGGACGGTGCGGGCGGACGAGGAATAAGGAGGTGAAGCAGCGACGAGAAGGGCCGAACTGTGAATGGGGAACAAGTGTCCTAACAAACGGCCCACGACCCGCGCGCAATCATTCCTTCTTCTTCCATGACTTATCGTTTTCCCCTACACGTACTTACACGCATATTGCACTACCACAATGGTGAGATACCAGTTGGAAACAGCTTTTTCTCGCGAGAGGGAGTTACCTGGTGGGGGAAATCCGCCAAATGCCATCTTTTAGGTCGGCGCGGGATCTCACCATTCATCAGAGGTGGAACACCGCCACATGCCAGGATAAAACTTTCATTACAAGTTCGGGATTAATGCCAACAGCTTCGCCTACCCGGAAACAATCGAACTGTGGCTGATTGGCGAGAAGAAATTGTGAATGTATCTGTGGGTGCTGGAAAGAGTGAACGGTCAGGCCTGCAGGTTACGAACGGAAACGGTGAGCAGATGGGGCTGAGAGGCGGCGGTAAGAAAGCGTCGAAAAATGGAGGGCTGGAGGTAAAGAGGGAGCTGACGAGTGGAACGCGTGACGAGTGTGGGAAGTAGGGCTTGGGGAAGCGAGGTGGGTGATGGAGTGATGGACAGGCGCTGCCTGACGGGTGATGAACGGGCCGGGGGTTGGGCGGGCTGGAATGATCGGCGGGATCGAGAAGAGGGCAAGTGCGTGACCAGGCCAGGGAGGCGATGAAGTAAGGCCGGATACAGTGTCGGCCGGGGAATGCAGTAGGGAGGATGGCCGCCCCGCGCGCGCGAGTGTGAGGCGGGGAAGACGTGGGCCAGGTGCAGCGTACACGTGTCTTTGCTGACTTTCTCGCTCGGCGCGGCGAACGGCGGCCACGGGGTGGGTGTTGCAGAAGTCAGGCGGAGGCGAGGCGGGGCGGGGCGGGGCGGGGCGGGGCGGGGCTGGGGGTGGGGCTGGGCCGGGGCTGGGCGGGACGGGGTCGGGGCGGGCGGGACGGGGGCGAGGCGGAGGTGTTAATTGTGCCGGTGAAAAATGATGGGGCGAGAGCGGCCCGTCCTTTCCTTTCATCGCTTTGACCGCGGGCCCGCCCGCGCCGCGCGCCCCACCCGGCGGCGCGAACCGGAAGTGAGCGCGTGGGAGTGCGGATAATGGGGCGGTGTAGAGTTTTGGAATTACGAAACCGTGCGATTTTGTGCTGGTGTGTTTTGTATTCTTGTGAAGCATTCCAAATTATACATTCCTAGCCCTACGTGACCGGTGGCAAATGAACTGATTGTACAGCAGCGTGTGGGCTGCGCCTCAGGAGGATTGCGCGGGGCGAGCGCTACTCCTGTGGCGCGTGGGCCGCATGCACGTGCGTGCGTGCGTGCGTTGTGTTCCTCGCAGGCGCCATCTTCTTTAATAGCCGCTCCCGCGCTGTTTGTTTTTCTGCTCCGCGGATGGCGGCGAATGGGGCGCGAGCTTACATGACTCGGGGTCGAGAGATCTGGGATTCGTGTCGGAAGGAGATATAAGGAGGGTGTTGATGGTATTTATTTGGTCGAAATTGGGACTCCTACGTGTACTAGTAAAGTAACAGTTCAAACCAAATGAATATTATTACGCAGTAAACTTTATTCTGCCTTTTTTTACTCTATCGCGTTCGTAATTGAATGGTTTATTGGCGAATGTGTGTACTGAATGCCCAGTTTTATCAATACTGCTCCAGATTCTAATAAAACTAACAATGAAATTAATTTTTGTTGAGGTCTTGACGTCAATTACAGGTGTAACATTGGTACACGCAATTCAAAATAATAAGATAATAAAGGTTTACGAAATACAACTACGCAATACTTTTCAGATGAGTACTGTCTGATAATGCGTTTAGACATGATGCATGTTATAGGAATTATTTACTTCATTTACAAGCATAAACATAACTAATGAACATTGGAAAATTATAATTATATATATTTTGTGAAATAATCAAAATTAATCTTGCTTGAATTCGAACTGAATTTGACCATACATCTTTAATTTAAATTTGATGTAATAAATATATCAAATTTTAGAGACATGATTGGCTTTTTCATACAATGTTTTTATTTACTTTCGAACCACAAATATATTGATTCTGAGTTAAAATAAGGTAAACCTAGACCAAAATAAATATAATAATCTTCAGTTGTTGTTTTTCAAGAAAAATTCTGTACAAAACCAAATATTTTCATGTGTTAAATTAGCTAAATACGCGGCTGAACAACAAATGGTAGTTTCCTTCACACAAGTCCTGCCGCGTGTTATTAGCCGCTAACAGGTAAACAGCATAATCACCGCTGACTGCATCAGCTTGTGGCCACCAACGAACCGCGCTTCTGACCACATTTTTACCACGCACCGAGAGCTGTAGCTTTGAAGTCGCGCACTTCCACGAAGGCATAACGCGTGAATAGTGTTTATTTATTCGTCGCAGCCAGCATACGGAGAATCCCGCCGAACACAACACCAAATTAGCTCATCGGCGCGATGTAGTTCCCTTCCCAGAACGCAGACGGCGCGGGGCTGCGCCGACGACACGGGCGCGTCGGCGTCGGCGCTGGTGTCAGTTCGCTGCTGCCTCGGGCGTCGTGACCCGCCGCCGCCATTGCCGCCGCCGCCGCCGACGACAACGACTATATGAGAGACGTGGAGAGACATCGTCCGTACAATCACTCCCGCATGCAAATCTGGCGAGTGCTAAGCCCCGTTGTTGGCGTGGAAACGGTCGGCAAAGGATGGAATAAATGAAGTCGCTTTGAGGCCCTGGCACAAGAGGATTCTAGTCAATCACCGGTTGAGTTGACTCGAAGCAATATCTGTTGCCACTGCAGCAACTGACAGGGCAAATGACTGACTGGGTTCGAATACCGACGGTGGCGGATTGTCGGCACCAGCTAAGTTGCTAGTTCGAGTTCAGGCGTTGGATAGAGGGGATATTTAGCGGCTCTGATTGGTAGTTTTAGGTTGTTTTCCTAATCATTACAAGGCGAATGCCAGAGCAGTACCCTAACAAACGGGCCACAAGCAATGCGTGATCTTTGCTTTCTCAATCCATTTGTCCCATCAACTTAACTTTCACATTCTTTTACTTAAATGCATTACACTACCATATACGAATGTCGGTAGCTTAGATATTGTCACGGCTGCGGCCATGCCTCGCTGGTGGAGATCGCTGGAGTGGGAAACTCCCGCAACCCCACGTGTAGGTGGGCGCCGGATCTAATTTTCTTGATGGGATGAAACACCGGCACCTCCCGCTATCATGAACTTACGGAACTAATCAGCGTAGCAGTGGCGCAACCGAAAATACAAATGAATCAATCAGCCTACCAGTTTGGTTTTCTAAAACGCAGTTTTTTTAGACGGTATTTCTTGTACTATTTCTTAATTACTGAGCATCAGGTGGAATAAATTACGCGAAGGAAACAGAAAGAATATAATAGATTTTGTTTTCGTTAAAAACTCCTACAATGAATGTAAAGTTCTTGCGATTGCGAAATTTAGTGTCAACATCTCTCGGAAGAAAGAAAATGGTGGGTTTTCTGAATTTCACTACTGATATTACATTTAATCATAGAAGTGACGGTAAAAGGAGTGATGCGCATCAACCTTACACTTTGGGTTTGATAGGTAATCGAAGGTATGTAATTATAACCAATTACCCCGAAACAAAATATTTCTCAAACATTTTCATATTTCATTGCACAGAGATTTTTCATGCCACGCTAATTGTCCTCTCATTTCAAAAATGAGACACATTGTTTAAAAGTTTGTTATTCAACGGGATCCTTTGCCATATCATATACACGCGACACATAAATCTCACGTTGAAGTTGAGATAAACCAAGCAGAAATGTGTGCACCATTAAAACCGAAACAACGAGTAAATTCTGAAACACAAAGTTGAATTGTAACCGAATTAATGTCTAACAAGAATCAAGCTGCAGGGGCGTACTTCCCAGAATGCCGCAAGGTTGGGGTAAACCTCGAGTTCCCGTGTTATCGCAGCGTCGCCTCGGGCCGTCGCGTCGCGCGTCGGTGCCGGACCTCGCGGCTCGCAGTGTCGGCAGCGCGCGGGCTAGACCTGCCGACGCCGTAAGCCGCCGACGCTGTGCCTCGTCAGCCACCCGTCCCGCCGCATCCGCCGTGCCGCAGGGCGCGTCCGGCGGCGCGCCCGCCCATGCGTCCATAAAATCTGGACAAGGGCGTCACATGCGTTTCCTAGATCCCGCGCCCGCCCGTGCCGCGCCGCGCCGCGCCAGTCCCTGTGCCCGCTGGCAAGCGCTTGGGGGATGAAGGTTCTGCGACGCGGCGGCAATATCGGCCTCGCTCCCTGCTGCTCCGCCCACCCCCGGCCCCGATTCTTCAGCTTGGTTTGGGCGTTTACCGCCTGCCGACGTCGCTCCGTTGATAAACCGTCTTGCAACATTCTTGCCATTGCTTTGCCCTTTCTTTTACCCTCGTATCCATCCCTGCTCTAACCATCATCCCCCATCACTACGCCCCCGGATTTGCCCATGACTTCCCGCTATCTACCAACTCACCATGCATACCCTACACACCCGTTACAACCTTCCGTTCGCGCCTAATGTCACCACCCTTTTAAGTCTCTTCATTCTGCCACCACCACCTCCACATTACCACAGCTATCACCATTTCACCCACGATCACCATGCTACCCCCATCATCCCACCCCATGTCACCATCTCTTAAGTCTCTTCATCGTGTTACAGTGACTCCGTTGTCACCTGATCAAAAACTTTCCCACCCTCAATGCCGTGTTTCTTGTTAGCCTCCGCTGTCATCACCGAGTTCTTACCGTCCCATCGTCACCGCCCAGTCGTCGTCACTTTTCACTCACAGGAGCAAACTCACCACCCTGCCTCAACTAACCGAGCGTCGTCGATGTGCCCGTTATCACATCACCTCAACCACCACCATAAATAATCATCACCTCCACTCCACCCGAACCACATCTCCCGTCACCGCTCACACAGTTTATCAAATCATCCTCTCCGAAGCCACCATCTCCGTCTCATTAACCACCCCCATATTCCTCATCTAAATCTCTCAGTACATCTCGTTCACACAAGCACCCCATCTCACCCACCCCCACCATCAACTCCAGCCATCCCGCGCTGTCTCGTACCTGCCACGCCGTCCCCGGCGCACCTTCCCCCGCGAAGGCGGCGTGGCGCCGCGCGTCACGTTGATTTATGAACAAGTGAACGTCAAGTCGCGTAATCCACCGAGTAAATACAAACAGTGTACTCGCGCGGGACAGCGCCGCGACGCTCCAGCGACAGGTGATACAGCCCGACGCTCGAAAGCGCTCGCGGAGACGCGCGTGTGACAGTTGAACAACGCCGCGTCGCTAATGAAACCGGCCTCTTTTGTCGTGATGTATGGAACCTCCCGGCGTGAAATTTCGAATTACTAGAAAGAGCGCCGTGAAGTTTTCCTACGAACGTTCGTTCGCTTCGATGTTGGTGGTTTTTTTGTTGTTGTTTCTTTTTTGCGTAACTTCTAGCTAATGCGCTATTCCCTCGCCGTGTATTTACGTTACCATATTTCATCGTGGATTTATGACTTAATTACTACGGTGTATTAAAATGAGGATTCTTTGCGGCTGGTTTGGGAGTGCCTGGGTGAAATAACACACGTCCCTTGAGTTGCTTCGCGTGTGGTTTCGTGGGTGCGGAGGTTACCTTTCTTGAATCGATACGATTATTTATTTTGTTATAAACAACAAAAGTTTGCAATATCTATTGGTATTTCTTTACTGTTCGAATAAAAAAGTTATATACATTTTACTTCGCATTCAAACACATCTCAAAATATAGTAAATTAATTTCATTCTTTTATTCTCTGTTTGGCTCTTCTTTTTGTTTGGCCTATATAATTCACTAAATTAATTTTACAATGGAGTCAATCACACATATTTTCCGTCAACAAATTTATTTTACTCAGTTAAATAAGTAGAAAGTAAGTTTTTTTTTAATAATTCAGGCCACAAATGAAGAGCCATATTGTATTTATTACATGACACTAACCTCGTATTACCAGTAATAATAATGCCATAAAATTGTATATTCCCCAAAGAATACCAGTGACATTAAATTAGAAAAAAACAAATGGTACATTCTCATTAATAATATTAAGGGTCGCGGTCAGGTTTGTAAATGTGACTCCTGGTTGTTTTCTTAAGCTGAGTGTCCGCTTGAAAATCGGAGAGATGGCAGCCCCAGCTGCATCGTAGAGACTGTGGACCAAACAGAGTGGTGGCACTAATTGACGTTTCTATTGGAAAAGCCTTTTTCCCGACTTGGACTGACACCGGCACTTAGCGTCGGAATGTCGGGTAGTGAGCCGGTCGAGCGGTCTGCTAATGCACTACTGTTTCCGTTCAGTGCGTGACCTAACCGCGTACCAACACCGATCCTGTCGATCGAAATGCGGTGGTCTGAGGAAATTGACGTTTTCGAGTGAAAATGAACCTTTAATGAACGTAAATTGCCTATAACAGGGTCGGTACAAATAGGTTGCGGGCGAAATAGTTTCGATCGCTGGAATAAACTTGCGAGTGTGGCTTCGGCCGCGAATCGGTACCGGGAATCCGGAATATTTGCTAATTGCATGCCCGTTTGAAGTGTTAAATTCTGTATATTAAAGTGACCGAACGGATTGCTACTGGAACATCAGCCTACTGTGCATTGGCGACTATTGCGTACTTGTATTAATGATGTATTCTAGCATTGCGAAATGTGTTGCAGTATCTAGTAATGCTTCGTCGGTAAATTTTACATCTTCTTGCGTTTTATATTTGAATAAGACTTATAAATGTATGTGAATGGTTTTATCTGTCCTAGTTTTATCTGAACTACTTTGTTCTAGTATTGGATTTCATTTTTAGTAATATTAGGATTGCCAACTATTGCAATAGTATGTGTTGTTGAAGCGGTATCTGAAAAAATTGTTATTTCTGTAACTGACAGATATCCAATTGGTTCTACAATAAAGATTTCCATAAATCATTACTTGTAGTTTGTTGACTTGTATTTGGATATTTTTATGTCAATCTGTAAGTAAAAACGTTCGACTCGTTTACAAAATTTATTCTCAAAATGACATCTGCTTGGAACCACAAATGATTGTCTGCATTTTATTTTCGTGATCAATAATAGGAACGCCCGTGACAACTAACTGCCGTATGTAATTCGGTACAAATCATTCTAATATCATTCGGTACTACAGACAAGACTTAAATGATTTCCAACCCCACCGAAGTATACAAGTATAGTAACAGAGACATTATTCAATAATTATCATTTCGTGTGATACAAATCTTTTGTGTTACCGAGTTCAGTACGTATTCCAACGTACTTTGTAATCGACGACATTAGATGCCTTGAGTTCGAATCCCGTCAATAAATAGTTTCGATAAAGTACTTGTATTCTGTGAAAAACGCTACAAACATCAGTCTCTGATTGATTTTCACAGATTTTCCAAAGACTACTGAAGCAGTATTCAAACAAGCGGACACACATCGTTTGCAATACTTTCGTTCAATTCCTAACGTCAGTCTTTGTGTGAATCTTCCACTCGAAATAACGTTTTTCATTTGAATTGTCTTCGACAGTACTTGGGATTATTGTATGCTGATGGTATTGCATATTCCTCTTGATCTGTGGACTCTAGTAACATTAATAACGTTCTCAGCAACGCTCTCAATGCCTTACGTCAGGTCCTGCATGCCTAGAGCGCATGCGGCTCGTTTCAGAGCTCTCTGTCGGCAGCCAATGCAAAGCTGGGCCATAAAAATGCTCTGCCGACACCGCTAATGCTACCTCCACCGCTGCCGCCATCGCCGGCTCCGCCATCATCACCACCGCCACTGTACTCGCC
>BOPP01000023.1:7072289-7123273 GCA_017312745.1 Gryllus bimaculatus | reverse complement strand
TCGTAATGTTAGATATTTTTCTGCGTGGGTGGAGCTTATATCTCCCCACCCCCGCTGCCTTTCGACGCCATCACCTGCGGCTCCCTCGTCGTGCCTGGTTGGCTGCGACTCTCGATTCCCATGTCCCCTTCCCTCCGCATTCAGTCCCCGCGCGCTCATTCGTGCGCTTCCTCCGTCCCACGCCTTGGGAGCCCGACCTCGCTGGTCATGCACGCGCGTCTCGGCTCCCGACGTTTTTCGGCCGGTCGGACACGAAATAAACATTCTTTCACATCTTAAGGAAAGTTTTTATACATAATACAAGTCGGAAGTGTGGGTTGGTGGTCGTGGTGTGGGCGTGGCGGGGTGTGGTGGTGGTCGTGGTCGTGTGGTGCGTTGGTGGTGGTGTGGTGTGGGCGTGGCGGTGCGTGGCGGTGGCGTGGCGTGGCGTGGCGGTGGCGGCGGCGGCGGCGGTAGCGGTAGGGGTAGCGAGGCGCAGCGGTGCGGTGGCTTTGGCGGCGGAGTAGCGCGGCGGTGGCGATGGCGGTAGGGGGTGGTGGGGGTGGCGGTGGCGGTGGGTGGCGGCGGGGGGCGGTGGACGGAGGTAGGATGGTGGATGTTAGTTACGCGAAATTTTTGGTTGACTGCTGTGACCGCACCATAACTGTCTACTGACTTACCCTCCCACGATCAACGTCACGTGTCTACACATATCAGAGAGAGTTGACGATCTTAGACTACAATTGCCTAAACCTGCCTAAAGGTTTCAGGTGATATTGGTTGACGTTGCGAAGGCGGAATTGCTCTCGGTCACCAGATCGCCTATTTCGGTATTTTCATTATTTCTAAAGCCAAACATTTAAACTATTCACAAGATGTATATGTAAGAAATATTATTGGATGCACGAAACATTACATTAATTCGTAATTTCACTTTGTGACTAAGAGATGGAGAGTCAGTCTATGAAGAGCGATATTTTGTCGCCCTTTGCACAGTAAATTCAGCATTTCATAGACGCCAGTCAAATACACAAACTTTAATCAATTTGTTTCAAAGAGATTTAATCTTCATCTTATTGACCCTAATGGATAGTACTAGCTTTACAGAACGAAATTACCCTCTTCACCATCAATACCTCTCAAAGAGAATTGTAATTCATCATGCGTCTTGAATAAATTGATTTCTGCATGACTGCAGTGAATGCCATTACAAATCCCTCATAAATCATTCATTTCCTCGTCCTTGGCCTAACGTCTCTGGAGAAGAAGAAATATTTTTTTCAGTAAAATAGAAAGACGGATATTAACAAAGTAACGGTGAACGTGTAGTTGGGGGAGATTCCGCATAAAAAGCATAATACGACGCAGTAGTGCCTAGCAAAGTACAATGTGAAATGCCGAGTATGTGGGCTCGGAGAGGATTTGGAATTTGTATTAGCTCTCTTGAATTTGTAGGCAGATGGTTGGAGGCAAGAACATCCCGGAGATATTCTTCGCAAGAGAATGTTCTGAGAACTGCAGATCTTTCCGAGAACCGACAGCCTTTCGCTTTGGGCGTTCGTTTTGTTTTCGAAACAATATTGGGATTATCCTTTCTGTGCCCGACTTCCTTTCAGCAGTAGCGGTGACTCCAACAGGATCTTATGTCAAAGACGTCGCAGGAAAATGTATTGGGCAGGGAAAAAAGCTTTGTATTCGCGCACGTGAATCATTTTGAAACAATTTTTCGAATAGTGTGAAATTCATTTTTTACGTGTCATAATAAATTTGATTTCTATTAAGTACAAATCTTGAATTTTTTTATTGTTATTCTTTGAGAATTGTTTCTACCCAATTTATAGTGTGGAAAAATTATATTCTATTCGGAATAAGAAGAACATTAGTAAAACACAACGCGGTTACATATACTGTTTATTTTACAATACTTGTGGAATAAAAACTTCAACTATTAATAGTAGTAAATGTATCACAATTGAGTGAAGTGAGTTTACACATTTCCACTTGAAACTGTCCAATCATTGCTGAAATAGAATTGGTTATATGATTAAGAAAATAAGCAAATTGTCACGAACAACGTGAGAATTAATCACTGAATCGAATATGTCATATCATAAATCACTCTAATCTAATTTATAAATGTAATCTATCATTGTTTGGGATATTTCGGACACTTAACCGTTAATTTTGTTCCATCAAGGTTTCGGAAGTGCTAAATATCGTTGCGGCGCTTACATAAATTATGAATTTAATATTTCGATAGCGGCTGTCTTATGAAACTCCTTGAACACTTATGCAAGTATGTGGGAATAGAACGGATATATTTAATTAAAAATGTGCGGCATTATATGAATGAAGAAGCTTTGCGTCTTACGAATGCAAGATACCAGCACAGAAAACCTCATAAGCAATTGCAATGTGTTTTATAAATATTAACCTTTGAACAGCCAGTTATGTTTCAAAAAATAGTCGCCGCTCAACAGCCAAACACGTTGCAAATACCAATCAACAACCAGTCAACAAGCAGTCACTCCTCATCAATATACCGTGTCTCAACAATGTGTCACTTGTCAACAACTCTCGCGTCGCGATGTATTATCAATCAAAATCTCTACAAGCAATCGCGGCTCGCCAAATAACGTCTCAACAACGAATTCGCCACGGTTCCACCTGTTCCCGCTGTTAGCAACATTTCAACCACTGCTACATACACGCGCGCGCGCGCGCTCCGCACGTACCTGCGCGCGAACATCTCGGTCGCGACGCCTCGGAGCGGAGGCGGTGCGGGGGCGGGACGTGTCCGGCTGCGCGCTCCCACTGGCACTCGCCGCCGCCGCCGCCGCCTCGCCAGCGGCTCCGCTGCGCCACGCACGCGGGTATTTACGGCAGAAGTAGCCAAGGGGAGGGGACCGACACTCCCGGGTTCGGCGCTGCCGTCATACCGGGCGCCGCCGTCGCACTCTTCATTGCGCCCACTCGAGGCGAATGCCGGAGCAGTAATGAACGGGCCACGGACCGCGCGAGATCTTTCCCTTCTTTTCCTTGTCATATACTCACACCTTACACACACAAACAAAGAGTACACTACAACACATACTAGGAAAGAGGTCGGGAGCTTACTTTGTCCGGGGTGGGACGGTGTCTCGCTGATTGGAAGATACCTGGTTAGGGAAAAACCTCGCTAGCCGACGCTAGGTCGGCGGCGGAGCGGGCTATACAGCGGGGGAAGATCACCGCCACCTCCCGACCAAAACATGCACTACAATTACGGGACTCCTGTCCCTGTTACTTGACGCGCCCGGAATCACTAAGAATCAACCATTCAATGCACTCATACGGCTCAAGTAATGCTACCTGTCGCTACCTCTTTGTATACCCTTCCAATCCCGTTGCAGTCCTCGAAATCCGACGCCTTGGGCGCGGGCATACGCCGTGCCCGCGTGGGCATACGCCGAAGCGATGCGAATTTCGAGAGGACGGTGACGTATCAAGACAGAACGACAGAACGATGAAGGAAGCGGCGTCGACGACGGTAGAAGAGACGTTGAGAAGTTGGCAACGAAAGCAGTGATGGGATGGGACGTAGACGGTTAGAAGCGGTGACGGTGGCGATGGCAGCAGCATGGCAGCAACGGAGGCAGCCATGGCACTGGGGCAGGCTGGGAGAGACGAGACCGACAGTATTGGAGGTGATGCAAAGTTGAAGGAGACGGTAACGGCAGGCGCAGATACATAGGAGGCGTTTGGACCGGCGCGTTGGCAGCGTAGGCGGAGAAGATGGCCGAGAGCGTCGTTGACGGTGGTGAGGCACACTGAGCTAGGGACGATTGCGAAGGCGAAAACGGAAATGACATGGCAGGTACGAACGGGGGTGACGATAGTGGGCAGTAGAGGCGGAGACGACGTGTCTCGAAGATGGTAGGAAGGGAAGCAGGAACGGTGGCGATAGCAGCAACAGCGGCGACGATGGACGCAACAATGGCATTGGGGCAGGGACGGCCAGCAACGAAGGCGAAGTAACGTTGGAGGGGACGGTGACGTCTCAGATCGGCGCGAAGGCGGCGGAGGTTTGCCGATGTGTAGGAGGCGTCGGGGCGGAGGCGGGGCGCGGGCAGCGGCGGCGGCGGCCCGTCTTTCTTTGTAGCCTCCGGCGAGAGCAGCTCTTCGCTCGACGTGCACTTCTTGCTCGGCCGAGGGCTTGGGGTGCGCGCTTTCTTTTTCTTTTTTTTCCGCCGCGAGAACGCGCTGCGGTCATCGCGCGACTTCGCTCTGGAGCTGTTTGATGAAGGGAGGCGAGCAATGTTACACAGAAATGCAAACGTACGCGGAACGTATCCGCACATCTAAAGGTTTCTGTCGTTAGAAATGTTTACACGGGAATCGGTGGAGTTTAAATTTCGAGACAGTTCGAAGTTTCACGAGGGCCTGTGAAGCTCAAAACATCTGACAGGACTTAGCTCTATTCTATTAGTCCAGAAAATATGGAGTGTTATATTAATTTTAGCCATGATGCAGATTCAAAATTCTCTCACGTTGGAATAAACTTTTAGCATGCAGGATTCCGTATTATTTAGTAATAAAAACAAGGAAATAACGAAGAGATTTCTCTGAATCATCCGTAATGATGTTGCAAATCTTCAAAATGTGATAATAATGAATATTGATAATTGAAACATAATGATGATTAACATTACATATACTCACAAAACATTTATACACTTACATTGTTTTTTGTTTCGAAAGTTCAGTTTTGTGGAATGCTTTATGTAGTATTTAAGTACATTATAATCCGTAAAGAATAACATTCAATAATAAAATATTCCCAGAATATTCATTAAAAACAACATTAGAAAATCTAGTATCCATTTTTCCCTGATTTGGATTCAACTACAAACTACACCGGCGTGACGCGGTGAAAATTAAAGATGCGAAGGCGCCGTTTCGATGACGCGTATGAACACGCTCGCAGGCGCGACGTGCCCCAGTATTCCACATCCCGGCGCCGCGCCGCCGCCGCCACGAAGCGCCGCCACGCGTCGCCTCATATTTCGTCCGCCGTCGTCCGGCCTTGTTAATTGCCACCACAATCGAATCTGCCCGTCGCGCCCCGCTGCCCGGCTGCCCCGCCCGCGCGGCCAACGCCCCCACCGCGACGATCTTCGCCCCTCCCATCGCCCTTCGCCGCGCCACCCGCCCCCGGTCTGGTAACGGCGCTCTCGTTCCCTCTCCCGCCCCCGCCTTCAAATTTCGCTCACCCCTCCCCTTGTCTCCTGTCGCCCCGCCACCCTTACCGTTTCCGTTGCCTCGTACCCAATCATCGTCCCCGACACCCTTTGGCGTCCCCGATACTTCTGGCGTTCTCGTCCCGTCCGTCCCTTCTGCCTGTACCGTGCCAGCTACCTATGCCCTCGCCGCCTCTGCCATTCCCCGCCTCCTGTGCCTTCTCCGCCGCGTCTGCGGTCCCAGCTACCTCTACCGTCCATGTTGTCTCTGCCGTCCCCGCTGCCTATGCCGTCCCCAGTGTATCTGCCGCCACCGTGCCGTTCTCGTCCTTCCTGTCCCCGCCTCCAACCACCATTTCCACCATACTTGTGAACCCACCTCACCTCCTCTTGCGTCCTCTCGACATTCCGACACTCATCTGTTGCATTGAAGTCCGCAACCGCTTCTATCTCCGCCACGTTCCACTTCCGTCCTCCCGACCCCAGCTGTCTCCATCCCTCCCTTCATTTCCACCACCACATCGATCCCGCCTCCCTGCTTTCTCCATGCCTCCCTTACCACGTACCTTTCCCTCGCCCCCGTTCGCCTGCTGCGCACCAGCAGCTGTCTCCGTCACCGCCACCTCTCTCACCACCGCGTTCGTATAAACAACCCCACCGCCCGCTGCCACCCCCGTCGCCACGCCCCGCTTTCGCTGCGTGCTCGTTCGCGCCACGTAATGCTGTAATTATTGCTAATTATTATTTCGATACGGTAACGAGACGCCCGGAACGCTTCGCGTAACGACACAGCCGGGGCCGCGTGTTTACGTTCCGGGTCGGACGGACGGGCGAACAGACAGACAGCCATCGACAATCTGCGGCGGTCGTAAATATTTAAACGCTCACCGATCTGTGACTTTCTTCTCGTGGCGAGCGTGTTCCATTAGGCTGGGCTGGCCGGCGCCCGCCGCCCGGAGTTTGATACGGCCGCCGCCGCCATCCCACTCGTGGAACGCCTGGAGATAAACGCGTCTGCCCAGGCGTCTATTTCGGTTGCCTCGCGGCTCGAGAGCCGCCTCTGCGGGCGCGGCCGGAGGCGTTTTTGCCGCAATTACCACTCAGCCCGGTCGCCGAGCGCTGAGGAAGCGGGGAGTGGTTTGACGAGCCTTCAATTGCTGCCGGCAGGCGGCGGTGGCGGTGATGGCGGCGGCGTCGTCGACGACGACGACTCACGATGGTTCGGATTGAGGAAAAATCGGACATAAATAGAATCGGATATTAAAATAAAATTCCTAGCCAGCCGACGTGGCAGGTAGTAGGTTCGCGTCTTGGAAATGGCGAACGTTTCAACTCTTTAACGAATAAACCATGTGGTCCAAACCGACCACTTTCTGGTGGAGAATTCTAGAGGCTCACTGGGTCATTTTTTGGTTTATTCTTATTAATTCCAGACGGATGCCGGGTTAATACTGTTTTCGTCTTCATCTTTAGTGGAGTATTAAACTTTAATTTGAAAGTACAGAGTTGGTGGGATAATATTTCGAATCTATTCCTTGGATTGGTTTTTGTTGTTTCTACTCTGACTTACAAATTTAATGATAAATTATTATGTAAATTTTTATGTAAAAAGGAAGAGTTTACAGCAGATTGGACGGAAAAAGATTTTCAACAAAAATTAAAGTATTAAATGTGCTATATTAAATATTATTGGAAACATACAAGAGAATAATTAATTACATATCATTAACAGTTACTGTACAATCTGAATCTCGAAATCGAATTATTTAATAATTTTCCGTATTTTTAAAATGTCCCCACCGCTGCTGGTCTTCTACGCAATAGTGAACAATAACGGATGAAGAGAAAGTATGGCACTGACCATTAGACTCCTTTCTATTCATACGTGTTTGAATCGTATATTTTGAAAAAACTTATTTTTTATCACTTTAAGAGATGTTCGAGCCCACTGTGTGGGGGAAGCGGAAAGAGTGCGACGATAGCTGGCCTAAGGGCAATTCCCGGCTTCTGCCCCAGGGTACGGGCACCCCACCGCGCAGAGGGTAATGCCCTCAACGCGCACGGTCTCCAATTTGACTAACGTGTGGATTTATTTATTTATCGTCAAAAACAATAAAACTTGTGCAGATTATGCATCGGCACGTTTAAAATACACGAAGTTAACATTAACAGACCTGAAAACTCGAGTTCTCAAATTTTTTAAACCCATACTAATGTCTTTTTATTGAGAAACTATTATTTTTAAACGATTTTCACGAAATTTAAAATAACAATAAGCTAGCCATGATATATAGGAACACTCTCTCCTAAACGCAATTGCACAATTAGTATTTGAAGTATACAATGCTACATAAGGATGAATGCATGAAGTTATTTAAGAGAAACATTATAATAAAAAATGTAGTAGTTGTTTCATGCTTAAAATATCTTTGAGTATTCCGGCCATCCATTATTATAATTACAGTTAATTCAAGTAGAAAAGTGTTTGCTCTTGAGTACTGAGATTAATGTTTTTTAGACACAAAAAATCGACTGCTTTGAAGGACGTTTATCTACAAATGTAAGTTGTATTAACTGATAGGTCCTCAGGCTGATACGTTTGAATGTTTTTATTAAAACACATGTGTTGTTTTGTACACAAAAAATAAAACAATGGTTAAACTAAGTATTTCGTTGCTGGTGCATTAAAAGGTTTTGGTATTAGAGAATTCTATTGTCAACAGGACAAACTATTATAAAGAGTTTTGTGTAAATAGAATGCGAAGGATACGTAATAGATATTTCATTACTGACTGTTGAAGCGCGAGCGTTCGGATTTTCAACCATGTAAGTTCATTGAATCGTTCACTATTTATGGTAACAGGAAAAATCTTCCTAATGGTGAAAAACTGAAAAAATCTTTCGTTAAACAGTCGTGTACATTTAGAAAACAATTCTAAAAATCCCTTCAATTTATTTCAATATATTTTTGTTTTATTTTGAATTTATTCTTAATAGCCTTCATTTCCTTAATAAACTGGTAATTTTCCTTGATTATCTAGTAAGTTCTTCATAAAAGTTTCCAGTAGTACTTATAACGGTTGCTTAGCTTATAAAGAAGATAAAAAATAGAAAACTGAACGGCGCGTACTAGTCAAACAAGTATTCCATTCATCCTCGTTGAACTTGAATTAAACTTGATTTTGTGATATCTCATTTTAAATTTGTAACATGTTTTATTAACCCGTATGAATGCAATGAGAAATATATGTGAGGTTAATTTCATGTTACTAATACATACTGTCAAACATTTATTATAACCAGTCATTTCCTTAACAATCGAATTTGGTACTATATAGAAAACGTCCCCAAAGTTCGCTGCGTTCAGCAGCAGTCGAAAGAAACGGTACATGGTATTTAACTTTTACCAAAATTCAAATGTAAAAGGATGGGGATGTTCTGTAATACAGTTCTACTTACGAATTGAAGTTGTAGTTCACTGCACCTGGGTTATGTGCAGGTGTGGGCAGTGCTTTCGACATTCACGTCCATTTACCGATAGTCTTCGGAGCATGAAACCATTACTCTCTGACGGGCGTGGGTGTGGGAAGGTCTCCAGAATGTCAGTTGCCACACTTTTCCGCGCTCCGCCCAATACATCAGCGTCTGGAAAAGGTCCTCTCCATTCATCGCCGCAGACATGAAACCGCGCGCAGTTATCTTGCGCAAGCATCGATTGCGAAGAAACGCCGTTTCGATCGAAGCGGAGGGCGGCGAACGAGGTGGAGTGGGGCTGGAGTTGTGGGTGTAAGTGGACGACGAGGGGGAAGCGCGGTGGAGGCGGGGTGTGGTGGGGCGGGGCGGATGGGGTGAGGTGAGTGAGGCGGGGCGGGAAAGGGCAGGGCATGGCGGTGCAGAGGGGTGCAAGGCGGGGCGGAGGCGCGAGGCGGGGCGAGGCGGGAAAAGACGGGGGTGAGGCGTGGCGAAGTAAGGGTGTAGATGGAGGGGGGAGGGAGTGGGACAAAGGTAACCGATTGGGCACGTGGTCCGTTCTCACGCAGTCTCCTGCAGCAGCTCGCTTTCTCTCGCGACAGATCGAACGCCAGTCGGGTCGGCAGCCTTCGACACTCTCGCATTACGAAATTTGGAGCCGTGGGAATTTCATTCTAGATTCTAGTTTTTGTGCCACGATGAAATTAGTTTTCGGAAACTTCAGTACTATATTGACAGTCTACTTTCTGAGCTAGGACATTATCAGAAGTGGTGTAATTCGAATTATTGTGTAAGAATATATTTCTAACGCAAGAAAATATTGCTCGTCGTTATTCAAGATATTTATGAACAATAAATGTCCTGCTGTGACAGCTGTTGTGATTCAGATACAGTGCTTCCCATGCTTACAGTACCAATGTATATCGTCGCATGTAATCATCAACATAAAAGTCGGTAACAAAAATAGCATTCATTTTTTTAATGAGCGCTCTTGTCCTTGCAGCGGTTTGCTGTCGTATGTCAAACCAATTTTAATTTGCCTCACAGAGGGTTTAAAGACCGTTTCACACATGTCACTGACATCCTTTCAAAAATTATTACAGCTGCCACCTAAAATTCAGGTAAACAGTAAATTTTAAAAATTATTTTTGTGTAATAATTTTTTTCACGTCTTGCTAAAATTTAACGAAACTAATTATTGTTAATATTACTCGTCTATTTTTTAATATTTACTATTTTGGTACATAATTTAGAGTGCAGAGCTAGAAGTTTTCAACTGTATTGGACTACTAGAAACAAATATACGATAACAGATAACGTTTAACGTACGAGTGAATATGAATCACTATTAAGCGAATAAAATTCACTCAAAAGCCGGGCAAAAACGCGAATTCCGCATCTGCCTCTGAAGAGCTGCCATACGTCGGAATGCTGCGTGAAACGGCCGGCGCAGCGTCTACCAACGCGGGAAAAAACCTCCCAAGAAAAATCGTCCGGCCGTCCCTCAAACAAATGACCCGGCTTGGGGGAGATTTTTATCATCCGTTTGTTGACCACGCCCCCACGACTAACCGCCTGCGGAAAGCTATTAGGGTCTGCACCCGACATCGCGGAGGTGGCGGCGGTGACTGAGGCGTCTCGACGCAGAGCACGCGTGGTCGCCGCCGCCGCCGCCGCCGCGCGGCGTCGCGACGCCTTCGCCCAACCTGTCTCAGGGGATACTTTGCTTCGACATGTAACCTTAGGACCCAGGAATGAACATGAATGCATGTGCAGGTCCTCTGAGGCACTGTGCAATACACTCATGAAAAAAACACATAAATTGTTTTGTATTATTAGTAACTCAATTTCTTCATAATTTCAGTCATATGTCAAATCAGTGTTAATCAAATTATTGTTTATTAATAGTTAGAAATAATTATTATAGTGCCCTAAAAGCCCTGCTGACGCATTTATGTAATAGAATTAATTTTTAGGACCTACCTATATAACGTTTGATAATTTTGCCTTAGCCAGTGACGAAAAGCAAAGTAGAAATACGGAAAAAACGTTGCACGTAGGGCAAGCTGTCAAATGTAGCTGTGTAGAGTAACAAGCGAAATAAACGCTATGGCCTCGGAGGCCGTGCTTTAACTTCTTAGGGATAATCTACCCCGGGTGTGAGTAGTCACACTGACGGCTGCTATTCGGCAAGACGGTAGCCTCCATTGAAAAACATGCTGGCAAACTTTTACCCCTTTCAAAATTGAAATGAAGCTTATTTAGTTATGTACGGATTTTGTCAGATTTAGCTTTAATAGAAGTTACTTTGGACTGAAATCTCTGGTTTCTTGATTTTCTTTATTCACAATCCTGAAACTCTAATGCGAACCATTGTATTGTATAACAAAGAACATTGTATTGTTGCATGACGAAGTGCATAGTGGTTCCCAATATTTTGAAATTTTGAAAAGAACAATTGAACACATACCTCTGAAATTAACAAATACCTCTTAGGGCGGGCAGAGTACTAGTTGTGTGAAAAATGAGGCCTAAAATATGGCACAGTGGACTAGACGAAAGTATTGCTGTGATAATTTGCTAGTTATTCTTACGTATTTAAATACGCCTTTGATGTTGACTTGTATGCTAACGATCGGTTCGACTTCGAAAAAAAAACTCACTACAATGAAAAAGTATTCTATAGGTCTTAAGAAAAAAATTGTATTATGTTATTTAAGGAGAGAGATTCAATGAAAGTTACGTTACACGATTTAATCTGATAAACTCTTAATGTATAGAATCTTCTGGATCAAATGCATTTTTATAACAAAGTATGATTGCTTTAATATCTTTGCTAATAAAAAAGAGAAATTACATTTGTTTATAAACATATATGCCATTTAAATTCATAATCTAAAGGTTGGAATACACATTTTTAAAAAATAATTACTTCTCTTTGTAATACGGAAACGATGAAAAAAACAAAAACAACGCAACGCGATGCGTTTACTTAATACCATCTATGGAATGCAAATACTTTCGCATCCAAAACATTTCGTCTGTGCAATCATGCATTATATTACCCACGTTTAATTGCAATATGACGTGTTGGAATGGAGTACCACAAGGCCGCCGACGCGGACCCGTTTCCCACCGAGAGCATGTTGGCGGCGTCTGCGGCCGCTGGATTCCCGAAAGAGGCAGTGGGGGTAGCAGAGGGGAGAGGGAGGGGTGGAGAGGGGGCTAAAGATGGGGGTCATAGCTAATGCGGGCTTTCGCTCCTATATTAGAGCGGCGCGACTAATCGCGAGCGGCCGCGGAGCGCGAGTTACAGCGCGGCCCACACGCCGACACAGGGCGCGCCGGCAGCCGCGGAGCCGGTGAACGTCTGCTGTGCAACTGCACCGTCAAAACCGTCCCAGCGGATCTACATATACTACACCACCGCACCGACTAAATCGTTCTCGCGGTACTGCATCTAATTCACCACCGCACCGTCAAAATCGTCCCCGCGGACATACGTTTACTACACAACCGCACCGTCAAAATCGACCCCGCTAACATAGTCTACTAAACTATCACACCGTCAAAATCGTCTATGCATATACAACTACTACACCATCTCACCGTCAAAATCGTCAAATCAGTACTGCTTTTCCATTTCCCGCGAACTTGCCAAGTTGCACGTGACGCCATCTTCCCGTTTCCATTCTAGCCACGCCATTTCTAACCGTTTCCATTTCTCGCCGTTTCCATTTCTAACAACACAAATTTCGTAGAAATGCTGTTACGTATTCAATTCACAGTGACTTCTACTTTTTTTACCTCATTTGTTTAAAACCGTTCACTGGGAGCCGAAGAGGAGGGACTTCAAAATCGTTATCTTTTCAGCTTCAATATATATGATGATATTCTCGCGGGAAATAAATATAATTCTTTGCTACTTTGTCACATAGTTATTTATGGTATAAAATAATCGAAATGAATACCTCTGTTGTTCGTGATCGGGTCTTCTTTTATATGACATTGGCAAATATTGCACATCGTAACTTGGAATTTTATGATTCGTTTAAACATACGAAAACTTCAAACGACCCCATTCTCGGACGCCATACAACGCCAGCTGAACAACGCACATCGCTGTAGCGCGCGCTGAACACGGTCATCGGAGCTCCACTCCACACGTTTCCCCAATGCACAGGCTGCAGCGCCGCGCTCACCGTTTACAGCCCCAATCCGTTTG
This sequence comes from Gryllus bimaculatus, assembly GCA_017312745.1. NCBI lineage: Eukaryota > Metazoa > Arthropoda > Insecta > Orthoptera > Gryllidae > Gryllus > Gryllus bimaculatus. The sequence continues at coordinate 7,110,379 of BOPP01000023.1, read as the reverse complement.
CCCGGAAATGACGACAGCGAATCTGTTTTTCCGGCGTGGACGTCCGAACGTCGATTTCGCCCCAAAGAGTAAATACGATTTCAAACGAAACGACGGAAATTGCACATTTGTTCAATGTTAAATATTTCCATATCCTGGCTCTCAGTATATATTACCAGGCCACCGCGCTGGCGCGTCGGTCCAGCTCGAACTATAGGCATGAAATATCGTTCGCTCCATTCAAGATCCCTGTCGGCCGAAAACACTTACGGCGTAATGGTTGACATTATTGAGATTTGGGTCACGCAGGAATGTTAATGAGTTTAAGGACCGAAGAAGGGGTTCGGGCAGAGCGTTAAGTGTTATAAGTGTGGCCATAAAATTGAATAGCTTAATTACGGCATAAATATTCAATCAGAACATCAATATCTCACATAATATTCGTGTGTAAATATATATTCCGGGAACCAGTCTGCCTGGATCGAGAACGGTCCGCAGCCACCGAACGTCCAAGCAAGTTCTGCACCGAAAGCGAAGACTTCAATGTGAATAACGGTCCTGCGAAATCCGGGAGTAGCTGGGGAAACGGGGGGGGGGGAGGGGAACCTTAGATGGCTTCGAGACGAGGCAAGAATAAACACGAGACTCCGCCGAGGACAGGAAAGTGGGAAAAGGGACATGTCGAGAAATTTCAATATTTCTCGTCTTTCTGTAAGAGGTTTTACGTCGAGAAATGAAATGTGCGTTCTAATGGCGTTCTTTGCTCTCCGAATGAAAATTTGACACGCGTGTTAGACAGGATTTTTTTTTTTTCACATCGAACGTCACAGGAAAGTTTAATTCCGTTACTAGAGACGAACTATTGTGCGATTCGCGTTGTCATATATTCACATTCAGAAAATTTCGAATAGGAGAATTTAAAAAAAATGTTTTTCCTCCCTCTATGATTATAAAGGAAAGGAGCGGTTGGAAAATTTTGAAAGGATATATTTAGATTATATCCTACGGGTCACCTATGGTATTAATTCGAAAACGTTTTTGAGCAAAATAAAGTGTTTTAGATGTTGAAGACGACCCATTTTAAATAATTGTATGACTACATTTCTTTCAAAATTTTAGTTTCAAAACATAATTTTAACATGTTGAAATCCGTAGTTTTTCCTTTGCTTTCTTCAGGTTCAGCATTTTCTGTTCACTCCGTGTGCGTAAACACTGCTATATAATTCGCTGGAGAACGACTGAAAGAATATTTAATACCGCTGGCACATGCATGATGTGGCTTTCCTTTGGCTTCGCGCAGCTAATACCTCCTCCTCACGCTTGCTCGGTTCCCGGAACATTTTGCCCGTTTGCGAAACTTCAAGTAGAGACGCGAGGGCGCGCATTTCGCTCGTTCGTAAACTTGAACCAGCGAGACGCAAGCTCTCGAACGCCCACCTCTCCCTCCCTCCCCTCCATGGCCCCCTCTCCACGTTCACTGCCTCCGCCGCCTTCGCAGAAGTAGCAGCTCTACCTGGGGCGCCACCGCAGACTAGGGATGCGACAGTGATGTTAATGTTTTCAAAACATCGATGTCAATGTTTTCAAAACATCGATGTCAATGTTTTCAAAACATTGTATTATATTTGTAAAATCATTGATGCATTCAACATTGGTTTCTTGAAGTTGATGTTTTTTTTACAAAAATGTTATAAGTTAGATGTTTTGAGGTGGTGGATATTTTGTTTTTGGATGAAAAATGCACATACTTACATATTAAAATCTTGTAATATTTGTAATACGAAATCAACGAAAAAATAGTTATCGATTCGGCGTTGGCCTCGAACCCCATGTATTTAATTCCATCATATTTATTAGTAATGGTAAATAATTTGAAGATTTTGTTGGTGAAGATATGATACGGTGTTATGTTTCTAGGTTCGATAATAACACGCCTCGATAAAACATCGAATACCTACTATTACTTCAAATATCCCTTGGCGGCGACTGTGATAGTATTGGCGACTTTGCTTCCTTTCATTTCTCCAATATTGTCGTGTTAGAGAGAAGAGCAGCGTTCCCAGACCTTTGTGGCCCTCGGGGGACGACCGGCGCCGTGGCGCGGGGGGGGGGGGGGGCGACGCTCCGTTGACTTTGAGGCGGCCCGTGTAGGGCTCCGTTCCACCTCCGCCTCGGGGGCGCGCAACTCTGTATTTGCAAAATGAGTCGGGAAAGATTTAGTTGACGAGTTTGGGAGCGCGCCTGCTGTGCTAATAGTTGGTGAGCTTCGTTACCCATTACCATGATAATGGCGGCCGGTTTTAAAAACCTTTGGCGGCGGCGCGGGCGGCGCCGTCGTCGTTCGGAAAAGGGTGGGGAGGTGAGCGATATGACGAGACGCAGGGCGAGGGACAGACGGCAAACACCGGGACCCTGACACGCCGTCGGCCAATCCCGTCCTACCGCCTCCACGGCGCCGCAAGCCGACCGTAGTGCCTATATCCGCTGCCGCGGGGCCGTTGGACGGCCACTGGACGGGCGACGACCTGCCGCCGCGTCGGAGGATGCGCGAACCTGCGTATTACGTGAGCGCGCCTCCCTGCTGGCCCCGGCCGCAAACGGGCCACCGCCCCCTGTTAACATATTTCTCGTATTACTGTCACTGCAAAAACGCTGGGCTGTAAATATTAAAAGAAGGCGCGGGGTGGGATTTTCGTAGATAATAGACGCGGCCGTGGGGAAATTAATACTAGGCCCAGTACGATAATCATATGTATAAAGCCGTAGCCTTTGGCCCGGGTCGAATTATGTGGGCTCAATTAAAAAATCATAATTGCAGATAAAACTGTACTAATACCCCGGGCGTTTTCGCCCGATTACTTTGTAAAGGCCCCTTCGAGTCGGGGCCGGGGGCCGGGTCTGGAGATGCTGTTGAGGAGGTGGCGGTGGTGGTGTTGGTTGCTGTGGTGGGGATGTGAGGGGGAGGGAGGGTGGAATGTGAGGACGTGAGGAGGCAGCTTAATGGGCGCGCCGCCCGCCTGGCTGCGCCACCGGCGCTGCGGGATGCGGTTCGAACCCGGCGAGGGATCAGTGGACTGCGTGCTGAGTTGGTGCAGTGGGAATGCAGCGCGAAATGCAGAGAGATGGCTTCGTAGCAATGCAGTGTTTGCAATAAAGCATCAATATAAAAAAATAAAAGCAAATTAACGTATACAGGCACATATTTCTGCTGTGTCCGGCTACTTACGATTATATTTTTAAGTTCAATTTCTCTCTTAGTTCTTCGTAAGCCTCTCAATGTTCATTTTATAGTAATGTTCAGGAGGGTAAAAAATATTAATAAATACTTTCTGATATTTGATCGCTGTAATTTATATTTTTAGTGACATGTTTCGCAGAATGCTTGAAGTGAGGGAATTCAATTTCGTTGTCTCCCATTTTAATGATGCGTGAAAACTTTATCCTTCTTTGGAATTGTGTGTAAAGTTAATTTTTTTAATGCCAGATTGTCTCTCATTTTAGCTTAGGTGAAAATTACGCATGAAATTCTGAAATCTCCCTACATTCAATATTTCGTAACTCAAAGACAGTGAACACGCAGAAATTGTTGAAAAGGAGACAGTGGAGGAAACGTGGAACATGAACTCTATAGTCTCATCGTGCTCTAAACCTGCACTTAACCAAATTGTTGTCATAACATTGAAATAATTTAATTAAATCACTTTATAAAGTGTACTCGTATAGCTTCGAGTTGTAAACTCGCCATATGCATCCTAACGCGTATCCTTTATACTTTCAGTAAACCGGAACTTATGCCAAGGTCAAAATGCCATCACTCAAAAGGCTTTCGTTCGGCTTCGACTTGGAACACGACTTTCATGAATTATATTGATCCGGTTCAACATCTAAATCGTATCCATTCTTGTAATTTATCACTTCGTTTATGAGCTGCCTCACATAAGTCAATGAAATTTATCTTCGATGATGTCTTTTTATTCAGAAAGGCCACGATGAAATTATGGGACTGAAGAACTGGAACTAGTCCGAATATCTCATTGGGCTCCGACGTACTTCGAAAGTTATGTACGATTCTTCATTCGCAGTGCAGCCAACCACATAAATCACGTACGCTGTCTGCATGCAATGTACGTGAAATGTTGCAATGAATTTATTTCAACTATGACGAGACTGTACTTCAAACACACTGCTGGTTCAACGTCGGAACGTGATAAAACACTATGCCACGGATCTAGTTTTACCAGTCCAAAACAGTGTAAACGCTCCGTTGAAACGCCTTTTGGGCACGGAAAGTCATGTTGAGGGAACACCTCTCTATTAGAGTTACAATCACATTGACACGAAGGGAAGTTTTTTGTGTGCATTGATCATTATCGAACAATTTTGCTTCCCCCGTTCGAGTGTCGCCCATCGTCCAATAGCTGCGTGAGGAGACAGTAATAGCTTCTACTTCCGGTAAAGATTTTGAATGTTTTCCATCCCGCATTCATACGGAAGCTGATCGTAATCTAAACCAAAAGGGTCGAGAATGTAGATCCGAAGATTTATTTGTGATATGTCTGACATCGATTCAGGGAGGTAGAGTTCAGCTCCCCATGTGAAACCGTCATGGTGGGGATCTGAGCCAACGAAAGTATTCTCGCTCATTTTCATAGAGAATGCCCGTTAGTCGTGAAAGCTGAAGAAGCATTACGTCAGTGCAGGATGAAGAAACCTTTTGCAATAAATCTCCAGCCATTTTACATTTTGTAAACACGTAATACTCCCAACTGAAGAACTTCTCGCAGAGCCCACTATCCGTTCGTGGCTTTGGAAGTTCGTTTATTTTGTTTCTAAATTGGAACGAATCCCAGGTTTGTGTCGCACGATTCATCTGTTGCGTGTTGCTTATTTGGAAACGCTCATTTTGCATATCTCTTCGAGTCAAAGAATGAAAGATGGTTTTAAGTGCGGCATCTTAAATAACATAAAATAACTGTCTTTAAAATTATTATTAATAATAATAATAATTACAATAATTATTATTATTGTAATAAAAATTAATGCCAGCCCTATATTCAGTCATGAATATTACAGTAATTTTGAGATCCTGAATAATGGTGGATATCCGCTACTCGTACATTTCTTTAGAGAAGCATTCACATTCGTCGACGAGTCATAAGACATTTTCAAGAACTTTCCTCCGCGGAAAATCACAAAACACTCCCCAGCAACCCCACGAGCGTTCCATTCCAATTGCACTTCTTCCCCCGAGGCTCCCGACCCTCCGAGTGCTTCTCTACGCGAAGTTGCGCGCGTAGTAGATCGCGGTCTGTCGCGATTCATCGCCACACGCGCCCCGCCTCTCCCGCTCGGAAGCCGCCCCTCTGCCGCCGCCGCCGCACAGTGGTTGATTTCCTTCTTCTAGCGGTATTAAAATATTATCAAGAAAACGGTAAAGCCGACGCTGTTGAAAATGGTCAGAATTATTCCTTGTGCCATTTTCCATTATTTTGTAATGTGGGAACGAAATATAATAATAAATTCATTGCCCTCGAGACTTGATAAGGATTAGGTTTTTTAATTCGTTTCGAGCCTATGTATTTTTGATTTAAATACCCCTGGATTCTGGAAATCAACCACTGTGCGCCGCGGCCTGCGCTTTCGCCGCGAAGGTGGCGGATTTTCTACTCTAGCTTGATAACCGGGTTGAATTGAACCACTGTCTGGAGGAGAATTTTAAGCGTCCGGCTTCTCAGATCGGGGTTTAAGTTTTCCGTGGTTTCTCTGATCAATTCTAAGCGATCGCCTGAAATAATATCGTAACAAACAGGGTAGAAACTACAGTCTACACACGAAACGGTGTAGACTTCCTTCGTCATCTCATTCTTGCCCTCTCCTCTCCCTTTACGCACTCACTGAACGCCCACAAGTACATAACGCAAGATGTCGAAAGAGGACGGGGACTTCGAGCTTGTCCGCTGGGACGGTGCCCTGCTTGGGGAAATACCTTGAGAAGAAAATTCTGCAAATATACGTGTAAATTTTTACCGGATATCACGTTCCAACGCATAAACACCATTTCTCTCTCGAATCCTAGATATAACACGCACTACATTAAAGCAGTAACAATTCGCTAGTGGACATTTCCGGAATAGTCACTCACTTTCCTTTTTACTTGCTGCCGCCGCCCCCGCCTGACAGTCCACACGGCCCCCTCCCCTTCCCCTGCCACCCCCTAGCCCCCGCCCCCGCTCTTCCGCCACCGATACGCCACTCCACCATTCCCGCGTGCCGCCGCCGCGTCGAACATTTCCTTCGGCGCGTGGGTTTCGCCGAATCGTTGGAGGTGCTGTTCGATCCGCCAAAACCATGCAAAGAGTCGCGTGCGCTTCGCAGAGGGAAACCCAGGGTTTTTCGCTTCGCCGGCGGCAACACCGCGAAGCGCCCCGGTGGCAGACACTGCGAAGCGCGGGGTGGGGAATAGGGTGGGGGGGCGCTGTGCGTGGGCGGAGGCGGGGTAAGCAACCGAACGAGGAGGTTGAACCGATGGGCGGGACGAAGCGCTAAGTGGACGCGGAAGTCATTTTGTACACGGGAGGACGCGCGTTTGATGTGGGCAGGCCGCGGCAGGGTGAATGTCGGAGCGGGGTGCGGTCACGTCTCCGCCATCCATGCGTAAAATTGCGCAACGGAGCTGAGAGGAAGAGAAGGGCAAAAGGACTGGGAAAATAAAAGGAAGGAACAATAAAAAAAGTGAGGCACCGATCAACCCCGCTGGTTTGCGCAGACGCCACAGTGGATCAGAAAGAAGCAAAAAATCGTTATAAAAAAAACCTGTGGGTTTCGTAATGCACTTTAATTTCGAATGAGTTGAATTCCTGACATTTCGGAACTGGCCTTATGTGAAAGACGTCAAGTTTTCAAAGTTCGTTATTGAGATAATCCAAGCAGTGTCAAGTAGAATGCTGTTTATTTCATTTCATTATTTAATGTGTTTTTCATGGTTTTTCGAAGTAGCATTATTGAGACGAAAAGGAAGTAGCTCAGCAGCCACGTATAATAGTAGAATTAATACCCGAACTAAATTCATTATTTCAGCATCTTGATTGTAAACGACAACTTACATACATTTTCAAACGAAAAATTTTAACAAAATATGTAACATAAATGTTAACTATTCGTATACGGGGGCAATGGTTCAGCGCATGAAATGAAATATAGTTTACGTTATTCAAATTGAAATAATTTCACATTTCGGCAGGATTCGCAACCGTTCTGCAAATACAGTCTTGGAATCAAGATTCAAATAACTCGGTTAAGTGCGTTATTTGTTTCGTTTTTTCTCCCGGCGGCCCAGCCACTGTGTGTTTCGCGGCGCGGCGCGGCGCGGCTCGGGCGCGGACGAGACCCAATAACAGCGGCGCGTTGTAGAGGTTTGTCCTGGGCACGCGGCTGCTAATATTGTGGGTTGTTTGAAGTTATGCTGGGCTGCGTCCTCGCGGCGGTGGCGTTGGCCGGCGTCTGCCTGCGTCAGCTCGGGGTGGGAGCTGTGGCGCTGCCGCCTCCATCGCTCTCTGCTGGCCACCATACCATCGACACGCGCGCGCCGCTACTATCGCCGCTGCCAGGACCGCGCTATTTCCACCATCGCCGCCACCGACACTCACCGCAACCACCTCCACGCTTCCACCATCACCATCACCATGCACCGGGCCCGCCACGCGCCACCAGCCACCGGCCACGCCACTGGGCCACGCGCTGCCGCTGCCGCTGCCGCTGCCGCTGCCAGGCTGCATCCGCAACCCGCCTCTACACTCATCGCCACCGCCACCGGAGGCACAGCACCACCAACTCCCACTGCCGCCACCGCTGGCTATCACCTTCTAGCTCCAATTCCACGCCGCAACAACACCATGCGGCAGCCACTCCTCCCCGCCCCTTGCAGTGGCACCCCCCCTCCCATCCCACCAAGCGACTAATGTCACGCACTCTTCCAGCTCTCCGCGTCACTTTCCACGTCTATCGTCCTCACTCCGTCTCCTCTCAGCACTTCCACAATTCAATCGCGTTTTTTCTTGCCTCCGTCATCACCTCTCCTCCATCCCACCGCTCTCCCCCGACCCTGCCCCCAATACAGACTCTCGCCCCGCCTAGGCGTCCGCCTGCGGTGACGCGTCGGGCTCGCGTCGCTGGCGGCTGCCGCCCTGCGAGCGCGTGTGGGTGGCGGGGCTGCAGCGGCGCCAGCACGCGGCGGCGTGAAGGGCGGGAGGGGAGGGGAGAGGGGAATTGAGCGTCGCGTCTGGGCGGTGGATGGGAAGCGACAGCAGCGCACCACGCGTGTGGGGCACTCATGTGCAGAGGGCGAGGCGCGGAAAGAAGCCGTGGGAGGCGGCGTGCAGCTGCTGTATTGGCGACGGCTGCCTGACAGCGCGGGCGGCTGGCTGGCAAAATGTTTCATTTGAAATCGGTCGTCAAAGATGGAGAATCCGGGCTGAAGAGACGCCGCATTAACGCAGAACCTAGAATTCTCTAGTTTCGGTGCCGCGATCTGTTTATTAGGTTCGGGCTGAGAACGCACGAGGAAAGGACTACCCATGTTAAATATTATACAGGAAACAACATTAAATATGGATCCACATAATTAAAATCAAATTGCAATAAGCAGTGTTGTATTGCAAAAGCTGTTGGTCTGAAATATTCGCGCAAGAAACAATATTCAGATGAGTATTAAATCTATTGGATACCGGCGTTTTCTTCTTTCGTGCTATCTCCTGGTATCCTTATATATATATATAATATTATTATATATATATATATATAATATATATATCATGTTGTTTAAAGAGACTGAATGCTGTGATAAATATTTACGCCAGCGATACTTATTTAACCTTAAATGAATCAGTATAAAATTGTATAAGTAGGCCTAAAGTTTAAATTCTCGTAAAATGACGAGTAAGACGTTAATCTATCGAGAACTCCATAATTCAACTTAATGCTGAACACAATTGTCCACATCGAATGAGTAAATGATGCTGTAAAGTATAGACAAGAACGCATCGAAGAGAACTAGATTATTCTGTGAATACAGAAGCGTCCCTTCCGGAAAATTATACCTAACACGTACCACAGAACGTGAAGTGATTATAGTATTCTGAAACATTCAAGACCAATTTACATGAATAATTTTAATGGTTTTCAAATCAAATTATTATCTTCATTATTAACTGGAGGACACACGTTAGAATATGTGAGAACTCCTGCTGGACGGAACTTCAAAAATCAAAAAATACTTCACCTCTAATAATGTTTTTTATTCAAAATCAGTCAATCAAGGATTTGAAAATATATTGAATGCAACTTGATGAAAATGTGTCCGATCGTTTCTCTGCTCCGATATGATGGATTTGGAAAGATAAGTAAACGGAGAGAGAACTGTCGCTAAAGGATTCCGCTGACGAAATTTCTGCAACCGTTGTGTGCCGGATACACTAAACAGAAGTGGGCCCCCTAGCAGCTGCCTTATTAGCTCTTCGCGGGATATGAGTCCAAGCTTATTTGACGAATCCGCCGCCGCTTTTATGCGGGTTCTGTTTACAGCTCGCATATGACGGAGCAACCGCTGCAAGATGGCGCCGCAAAGACCGAGTGCACAGGCGTCTATCACAAGGTGAAGGAATCCGTGTTCTTTCATATGTTCGGTATGCTGGTGCGTTCTCCGTATCAGGAAATATGACATTTTTGTGTATATGAGACTAGAGAGCATTTTTTGGTTCGATAAATATAAATGTATAGACACACTTATAAACGGGCGTAAAAAAATAAAACCAATCAAGAATTATATCTCTCGATAAAACGTAAGACGTGTAGAAGAAACGGATAATCCTAGAGGATGGCATAGAACAATTAGAAACGATTGTAATGTATACTAAGCAGATCACGATCTTGCAACCTCCAGGACATCGTATTGTAGGAATGGAGATGGGAATACAATATGCGTAAGAGACGGTAACGTGTTTAAAAATTCTTGAGGAGTCTGAAGATCAATGTGCGTTTGTAGCTTTGAATCAAAGCGACGAAGATATTCAATGCATTCTGTAGCGTGTTTGCAGCGAGTTGAATAAATCATACGCAACCTCTCGTTCTCGTGAATTAACGACGATTGAAACTCTCATGGAAGGCGTATTACACGCATACGGCGTGCATCATTCGTGATATTTTCATAATTTTTAAAATTACGTTACATTCCATGTTGGCATGAATATGTTTTGTTTCGTTTTTTATTACTTAAAAATGCAGGTGTAAAATATGTCCTCAGAGTTTGTAAAGTATCGTGTAAGAGTATCTTTCTCGTTTTACATTTTATATTCAGAAACGAAATTCTGTCGAAAATTACTAAATTTGTGAGGTTTTATGAAGGTGTGGCCACGACACGACTTCCATTCATTATTTAAATACCTCGAGTCCGGGTCGTATTTCCAAAACTCAGAGGGTAGTTCGCTTAATATCCAAAACAGGGCCAATTAAAATTGCTTCCCCCCTTTGCATTTACATAAAACAGCTCTCTCCGATGCGCGGCCGGCCCCGAGGCAGTTGGGGGAGTCTTGGCCAATGGCGAGGCGACCACCGGTGGTCGCTACCACCGCCGCCACTGCCTCCGCCTCCGCCGCCGCCGCTTGGCTGCCGTTGTTGCCACACCCTGCCTCAAGAAATTCATTACCCGCTGGCCGGCTGGCACTGCTGCCCGCCGCCCTCTCGCCCTCTTGCTCACTCTTCCGCCCTCCGCTTGCACGCCCCTCTCCCCGTTCGCCCATCGGCTTGTTCGCCCGTTCACTTGCTGGCTTGCTCTCCCACTTGTTCATTTCCCCAATCGCTCGCCATCCCGCTCGTTTACGTATTTCATTTCATTTCATTCGCTTCGCTTCTCACTCCCTTAGTAACCCACCCCATCACTCACTTACCCCATCACTCACTTACCCCATCACTCACTTACCCCCATCACTCACCCACCCCATCACTCAGCCACCCCATCACTCACCCACCCCATTATCTCCCTCTCACCATCTCTCACTCACCCCATTGAATACTTACCTTTGCACATACCTGCTTCTTCACTTTCCCACCCTAGCATATACCCTCCCCATGACTTACCAATTCTATCACTCACTCACCCGCCCATCTATTACTCGCTCACCAGTTTTCTCACCCATTATCTCTTCTATGTTCGGCACTCTCCGGCTCATTTCAGCCACCACCACAACTAATCCTTTCTTACGTATTCAACCTTGCAACCCTTCATCCGCCTGAGGTTTTTTTTTTTTTAATTCGTCCTCTCTGGTGTATCCTACACTCTTCTCTCCGCCGCCCTCTCCCTGCCATCTAGAGACACTGCGCAGCCTTCCCACCTTTTCATTTACCCCACGACCGCATCTCACACATCTACATATTACCCTTATACATCACATCGCTCACCGCATTTCCCAGCCAGTTCCACCCCCACCTCTGCCTCCGCCGCCCAAACCACCTCCCCCGCAAGGTCTCTCCCGCGCCGCCGGCCCTTCGCGTTTAATTTCCTTAGGCGCGTTAGGGCCTCAGACACGCAGCTTGCGAATGGGTCCCAGGGCGGCCGCGGTTACCGCCGCGTATATAACGGCCGAGGCGCCGAATGGGAGCTGAACCAGCGCCCACTGACAGCGCGCGGCGATGTGTCTCTGGCGAGTTGGGAGCGCTGTCTGGAGGCGCACGCCGAAACGAGCGTTCGCGCGTTCCGCTAACGTCTGGGAATTAGCTGCCTTCGTTAACGTAGGTGCGGGGCCGGGCGTGGGCGCGGGGTAATTTGTTGACGGCGGCTTACAAGAGCTCGTAACTTAGAGGATGAAAGTGTGAGATGTGTTTTATTTTCGAATAAGGATTCATTTGAGTTTTGACGGATTTTTTAGCGGATTTTTTTATTGATTACATGAGAAGGTTCTAGTGTGCGTCTAGGCTAAATGTTTTAAGGTCATTACAAATCTTGCTGTGAGGTGCGACTTAGCCACGAAGAATTCACCATTATATATGTCAAAAATTATTTTCCGTTTTCTTCCAAGAAAATTTTCGAGAATTATCGAATTTTGCGGATTTTTCTTGTGTGGTTCTGTTCTTGTCTTTTATTGAATGTTTATTCCATTTCTGTTTATTCTCTTGAATCAATCTTATATTTTTAATGGAAATCAGAAGTCAATATAAAATCTAGATTTTTAAGAGAATGAATAATAAAAAAACAGCATTCACATTGTCCTTAATTCTAATTTTAATTTAAACTTATTTAGTTGCGTACCCTATCTTTCTGAAAATAGAAATTTAAGTTAAATACCATTCGAACACTCTTTTACCGGAAGTAAGTACTGTTTATTTTATCCGTTGATTAGTTCTGGTAATATCAAATTTCATATTTTAGAATATAAATTGTTTCGGACCAAAACAAAGAACAATTTCGATAATGTCAGAAAATCTTTCATTAACCATTATTAAATCATCGTATCCTTTGTATGAGAATTCCGAAATTACAATTCCGTTATAGCAAGGGTCAAATGGCGTGTGGTTGGGTGTTTTCGTCCTTCCCCCTCCTCGCATTAAACCCTCCCCTTTAATTTCAATAACCCATTCGGAGCCGTGAGCGAGCATCCGTTGCGCGGCGCGGCGGAGGGAATCTCCCCTTTGATGGACCGCGCCGCCCGCCCGCCAGGTGTCGCGGCGTTCGCGCGCGCAGGATCGATACCGGCGCTGGGCGCCAATTGCGGCCGCGGATGAAATCGTCAAGGAGCGCACTTCCTTCGCCTAATGCCAGGATGTCCGCCCCGGGGCCCCGGTAATCGGCGCCGACTACCAATCTGCCTCTGGGGTGAAGGGTTCCATGACACGCCGCCATTTTCCCCGTCCCACCCACGTCGCCTGCCTCATTTCTGTGGTTAGAACACTTCCACCACTGGGTATCGGGGTTCATATCTCGGCCGATCCCTGACCTGTTTCTGGTGGACAAAACCAGTTGTGCAGATTTTGTCCGGGTTCTCCCGTTTTTACTGCAGGTGAGGCCACCATGTTCCATCAATATTCTTAATATATGATCGTCATATATAATCATTCCTTGCTAATAGTTCATTCGTTAAATCATTCATTAGTTGTATGGTCATGAAGGTACTTACTATCAGGATAAATATTCGTATCATTTTGCCTTTGTTGAGGATAATGAGGGGTCCATCTCCCGCCTTGTCTTCCTTCCTCGACTCGTGCCCCCACGATCCTCATACTAGCGAAGTTTTTTCCTCGACTCTTTGGTTCGCCGTCTCCCGTGTTTCGACACCTCGTCTCGCAGTCTTTCATCTATTTTATGCATCCTCTGTCTCCCCTCTCTCGTCCCTATAGTCTATGTATCCTCATTCCCTCTTGTGCCAATCTATTTTCTCCCTTTTTTAAATGTCTCACTTACCTTTCTACACCTCCGCCCACCGAAACAGCGCCCTACGTCTCTCCGTTCCACCATCCCATCCTCCGTCCTCCCATCACTTATTTCCTCCCTTTCTCTGTCTTCTCGTCTCCCCAACTCCCAATTCCCCTGTCCCTGTCTCTGTCAACTGCCGTCTACAACACCGTCGCCAATCTTCGTCATTATCATTCGCCTTCACTTCCCTACACGATTCCCCTCCCCTCGTACCCACCCGACTCCGGTATCCCGTGCCCCGTAACCTCCTGTGCACCCGTTCCACCCAGAGCGCCGCTCCGCGCAGGGACGGGGCGGGGCGGAGGAGCGTTTAGATACATGGCAGCGAAGGGATTTTTTTAAGGAAGGCGGCGCCTCGGCGGGCAGGGAATGGGGGGAGTCACTTGTCCATTAGTTTCCCATCATGCCACCACCGCCGCCACCGCGCCACGCGCACCGCCACGGCTCCGCACCGCCTCCGCCTCCGCTCCGCCTCCGCTCCGCCCCGCCTGCGCCTGCGCCCTCGCACCGGCTCCGCTCCGCTCCGCACCGCCACCGCACCTCCACCTCACCGCACGGCACTCGCCACCGCCACGCCCGACACCGCCACGCCCGCCAAGGCAACGCGAGGGAGGGGCGAATGGTAAGTAAGGCCAAATTTGGCGAAATTATAGTGCCTCTGTCGAGCCGCGCAGAAGAGGAGGGCCGGGCGCGGTAAATTACGTATGCAGGACTCCTTATATTTTCACGGCGGGCGCGGCGCATGTGCGGTCCGCGGCGACACCGACAGCTGGGCATCGCCGCCCACCCCTTCCACGCGCCCATTCGCCGCCACGACTGGGAAACCACCCGTTTTGGGGCCCCGTCGCTACTGTCACGAGATAGCCGCTAATTACTCGCCGAAGCTCACCTCGTGGAGCCATACGGGAAGCGGGACTTTGTCACGTTGGAGTGATCCCTTTCTCTACTTGGAAATACTTCTGACACTCTTCTCCCCGATCTTAGGGTTTGCTTAATTACTGAACCGACTAAACGTCATCGCCTTTTGGGTCAGATTGCTCGTTGTAATGTTGTTATTTGCGTGTTGTTTGCGACTGTTACTTTATGCTTACTTGCGTTCACATGACGCGCGACGAACTTAATCGATAAACAACAGCATTCATTGTATTGTTTAGTAACCTGAACAGTAGTGTAGCTTGAAATAACGGGAAACATTTTAAATTAACTTGCCTCTAGTGCAATTCGGCAATATAAGAAGTTAGTTCTTCATCTTATATCGCATTATCACTTCCCATTGTAGCAGATTTTTTCTTGTTTATTCCCCGCGAATATTTCACGTTATAATTATTGGTCAAGAAGTACCATCTATTCCTTTGCAAATTTAAGAATTCTTTCATACATTGTAAATATTGTGCAAATCGTATTTTGATGATGATAAGATGTAAATTATTATATTATTAGAAATGCTATTAAATTTTTTAATACATCAGAATATGTTATATATATATATATATATATATATATATATATATATATTCTTTATTAAAATGTAGATGTATTATTATGAAAACTGTTTAAAACTCAAGAATTCTTCGGTGTAGTTGTACGCGAAACAATTAAAAAATTTAAAAAGTACCACATTCAACAAGAAATGAAAAGTATTTCTCAACACTTTCAAACAAAACCTGGAATCGTTTAATCACCGTTAACCCGAGCACATCAACTCAAAATGATGCCCTCTCATTTTCGTTAATGAAGGCGCTTGGGAAGTCACAAATGTTGTGACACCCCTCTGCCCCCTCAGAGACTTCTCCTCAATCGGCTAATTAGCGCTTCCGGTCAAGGACTGTCCTCCTTCGCCACAGACATTCCACTTTGTGCGTCAGTTGGTAGCGATCCGCGTGGGTCGATACGTCCATCGGAACCGTTTCGAAATCCTCCGTTTCTTGTCGGTAGATTAATAACTCAGAATAGACTTTTTTCCAATGAATCGACCTACGAGGCTTGTTAGTTTCCGCTCGCCTTCCTCTAATGAAATACGCTCTAGGACAGAACGATTCGATTTTCTTAATGCAGAGTGTTATCATTTGATATGAAAAATGTTCACGTTTTACTTCTGCAATGAGAGACGTTGATCGGTGATGTGGTTCGTATTTCTCAAAACATTTACCTTTTTGTCTCTTGTTGATTGTAATATTTCAAAAGCGTGAATCGATTTGTGTTTCTCATGCAGCACATTTTTTATATTTCACTAACAAAGTTGACGCATTCAAGTTGACGACATTCTCAGTCTGTAAAATGAAAGTAAGGTTACTTTGAAAATGTTATTAATAATTATGCAATATAAATTTTAGAATTCTTCTGTATCAGAATTATTGTAATTAATTAACATAAACATTTTTTCTCATTTAAAACTCATACCGAGGAAAATTCCACAAATTCTTGTAACTCAAATACGTTCATTTCTAACGCCAGCTTTTTGCACAGCATGGCATGAAAGTTTTGATTTCCACCGTACTTTAATTAAGAGTTATTTATCACTGCTAAAACACCCATGCACCTTTACAGCAAATAAACACAGGATACTACAAAGTGAGTTGATTTAAACCAAGTATTGAGTCTTTCAAAGGGAAACATTTTCTCTTTTTAGAGGAGCACACTTTTAATACAGCACTTTATACTTTCTTTCCCTTCGCTTACTTATCAAAGACGCCTGGATTTGTGCAACGATCAAACAGAAAAATCCCTCCCTTCCTTCTTCTTCTTTTCCTCCTGCGAACAAAGTAAGGTGCGAACTACAGCAAAAGGAAATTTAGTTTTTCGAGAAAGAAGATTTCTTTTTTTCCGGCCGTGCCTCCGCTGCTAGAGGCGCGGAACGTCCCGGCCGCCTAGAACGAAGAGCCGAAAGTTTTAATGATCGAGGCAACATGTTGGGCTCGTTAACCGTCCCAGAAGGCCCTTCGTCCTATCTTCCAGCGGGCGGAGTGATTCAACGCTAACTTCACAACTCTCTGGAGGGATTTGCGAAGAGGCTGCGCTGCCGGGAGGTTGCTCCTCTGCAGAAGGTTCTTTTAAGCGTGCGGCGAATGTTCGCATAGGATTCTGTTACCGCAGTTGGTCGTGACACATATTAAAGCAAAAATGTAAAAAAAAAGTGTGTGCGATTTTCGAAACTTCGGGAAAAGGATGAAGTTTAACAGGGAAACTATACCTCTTCTTTATCCCGATCATGCCCTCCACTTATTTCAAACATGTGAGTCTGAGAGTATTTCTTTAAGAATAAACATTTTTGGATTTTGTTTGGGACAATTATCAATTTCGTAAGTACTGGTCGTCGGCTTGACTGATTCGCAGTTCCTGTGTTTTGTCATCGACGAAAATCGATTCCAAGCGATGGAACCAAAGAAGACTTTTGGATAAAAAATTCAACAGAGAATCCTTTGCGATTTGTCGTTGAACTTGTGACAAGTTATGTACTTATTGCGTAGTTGGCCGTAGTATCATTTGGGGTTGTATAGGTTGTCTAGAGCGCATTATAGCGCAGTTGTATAATGGAAGTTAAGGCATTATTCAGTACTCAGCGTGACTCTCGAATTTTGATTCTATATTGTCCCCGTAAAAACGACCACAAATGGCGAAAGGAAAGCTTAAATTATTACTTACATTTATTTTTATCAAAAAACTTATCTTATTTCCGATGATGTTCTCGTTTTTAGTTCGATAAATATAAAAACCGTGCTTTATGCAGAATATTTACTGTTTCTAATATATTGGTTGATTGATACGTGTAGGCCAGGGTTTGCTGATCGGTCGTCCGGCGTCTTACATCGAGCGGAGTGACTGTACGCAATTTTCGCTACACTGAAAATATATGCGAGGAGAAGGTTCTACCATGCGGTAATGTCGCTCTACCCCCGAGATGTTCAATTTCTTGTGGAGGTTCTCTTAAAGATGCCACGAATGTGCACACAGTATTTTGTCGTATACTTCCTTCGGGTTGATTTATGTCAAAGAAGGTTCTGGTCTTGATGAACGCCGTATCGAACTAAAAATGGGGCATAAATAAATCATTAATGATGAAAACTGTTGGTCTGGTTCATGGTTACTGATGAGTTGAAGAGTCCTACAAGTCCGTTTAAGAACCACGGAACATTCAGATTTATTGGATTGTTTTTTAGTTGAACTCGAATCCCTTTGCAGTGTATCGAATACCTGTCGAGTGTGTTCTCATTTTTTCCTTCTGTTCCAAATCGTATTGACGAGAAAACACCTGCGCCATCAGGCTCATTTCGATTTTTTCCCCTCGGAATCCCCTCGAACTCAGATCTGCCCGCACGTCTTTGTCAACCACCAGCAATTTCCAGCTCTCCCTCCATTGCTTCAACATTACCTCTGCCGTCGCCATTGCCGTCACCGCCACTGCTACAGCCACATTTACAACTGCAGTCACAGTCACATTCATATCTAAAGTCAAAGCCACCGCCACCAAGTCATCTCTAACACTAATCGCCCACAGTGATTGCTACCGCCGCTACCACCATTCCCCGCTTCCACAGCCACCACATCCCAAATCCTCGCCCCTCCCCCGCTTCTTCATCCACCTGTACCTGCGTCACGAACAGCCCACCCTCGCAGCTTTCGACACTTTCGGCCCTTACCTGCCCTCTCGGCCCAACTGCAATCGCCAGCCCAGCCATCTGTGCGTCGACACCTGCGGCCATTAAAGCTGCCGCAATTCCTGTGCTCGCGCACTAGCTGCCAGAGCACACACACGCACACAAACTCACGAATACTCTCACGCAAACACAGAGGTAGCGGAGTCCCTGTCGCCCAAACACAGCCTCGCCGCCGGCGCCGCCGGGGTTTCGCTTCCCTTCTAATTTTTGTTGCATGTGGGATGCAACGCACACATTGTCATTATTTTAATGTCGCGAAGCGCGGGGCGGTCGTGGCGGCCCTCGTGAATATTTGAGCGCGCGGGTGGTGGTGGCGGGCGGGCGCGGCGTATGCAGGGCGGGCGGAAGGAGCGGCGGGGCGGACGGGACGCGCGGAGCGGGAGGGGTGGAGGGAGGCTGGGGAGGGAGGAGCGAGGCGGGCGGCAGTAGTTACACACTTCGCAAAGAATCCCCGGCGCCCACGTCCTCTCGTCGCTCCGCTTCCGCTCGCGATGTCCGCTGGCCCTCGTTGCCCTTTTCGCCCGCCTTTGTCCCGTTCCCTGGCGCCGCCACTCCGCCTTTTCTCGTACGCAGCTGCCGCGCTGCACGCATTAAAAACTGGAGCTGGACTGACGATGTTACCCAAAGTATATGTACACGTAATAAACTCTTTATGGACTACTTTGATCAGGAAATCTGAGACCGAAGAGATTTATTATTATTATTAAACAGGAAGCCTTCTATTTTTTTTTTAAATTTCGTGAGTTCTTTGGAACATTCAATATAATATAAAGTAACGATGAACAAATAACTCACTCACTATTCAGAATGATTGTGGAACTATTAATATTCATCTCAGTATGAATTCTATTTGTTAATTTTAATCAATAGCTTTTAGACACTTTAAAGCTTCTCAACCCATGTGATGCTTTTTGGTGAGCTATTCTAATGTCTACGATTATACTTGAATTTTTCATCGTTGTGTATAAACAATAACAAATGTTGCTTTTAAAATGCGCAATGCGCATCTCGTGAAAATTTTACTAAAAAACCTTTGTACTTTAGATGAGTTTATATCCGATAATTTTATAGTAGAAAATCGTATAAGTTAGTGCTCCTGAACGTGAACAGAAATGTTCAAATGTTTGTAAATATCACGCTGTTAAATATTCTCCCGCACGCTGCCGCTGTAAAGCAGCTAATGAATGTAGTTTAACCGGACAGTAGACTTATGCTTGTAATTACTTTAATTAAGTTAAGCGACACGAATTAGTTAGTAGCACGTTGCCTGACGTTCGCGATTACGTTTGGCGTGTGTTGCAGGCGCGGTGTCATCAGAGTTGGAGAGGGGTTTAACTAGCCCGGTGCAATGCAACGAAGTCCATCGCGCCACTCAGTTGCGAGCGTAACCTGAGCAGAAACACTAGTCAGCAACTTGATCACACGATTAGGATGAGAGTTCTAGGGCAAGTTTGAAATGTATAGCTGAGGCTGGCATTGCCTGCTACAGTTTAACGATTTTGTAACGTAGAACTGGGTGTGATGTGCCGAGCGTGTGTGTATTATTGAACTGCAGGTTTGTGCTGCACTGCTTTAGTCCTCACATTTGGCCGCTTGTCCAGGAAAGAATTAAAGGAGAATGGATATAGTTTAGTCACTGTACATTAGTATTAATCATTTGGGCAGCATTTTAATTGTAATTTATATAATTTACTACAATTTTATTATTTAACAATACTTGAATGAATATTTAATAATTTTAAATCTTATTCCGAACAATAATTTTGCGACCCATTCGATGTGCATCACTTTGAAGTAGAACGACTTTTTGTTAGTCGTGATCTAAATTTATCAAACAAATCATTCCGTGCAATGCCACCATGAAAGACATCTTAATGTAATAATTTTATTAAGCTTTAGGACAGAACATGCTGTGGAATGGTCCTCTTTAATGTAGGAAATTAATACGTTTAGTTTCTGACAACTTTAGAGCAATGTATTTCACTGGCAATGAACTTCCTTTCCCAACGAAATCGAGATATGATACAGTAATACTACGCTGCACTGTCATAATGACATTTAAAATTGTTCATTCTGTTAATTTTGGTGCTATATTTCTTTAGAGGGACGTTAAATTTGTTAAAATTAAGTAGAAATTGTATTTGTTTTATAGAACGAGTAATCACACTCAGTTCCAACTGTACTTCTCTACAGATTAAATCAAGAGAGCACATGGAAACACTTCAACATTCCACACCTCCCCTTCCAAGCCAGATCCCATCTCATTCAAATAAGAGGACTGCACCGTTACGTCGAGACTATGCATTCATTAAACCTCCAATTCTTTAGACCGCTTCAATTCTTCAGGCCTCCCATAGATCAGTCGGAAACGGAGAAGTTGTAATATAACGCTTGTTTTAAGCACGTTGAGAAAATCATTCACCGTTCCGCGTCTTCTGCGTTCTCTTTAGTAGACAAGTAAGAACACTGAAACATTCCACTTGCCCCTTTCCGCGTCAAGTGCCGGCTCATCCAGCAATGAACATTCGACCTAGAGTGCGCCTTCCCTGCACTTCCAAGTCGCCGTGCCGGTAACACGACGCCCGCCAAGTGCCGTGTATTTCAACGCGGCCCGTGTCAGCGACTTCGCTCCGGGTAACGCGACGCGACGAGACGGGACGCGGCGCCACGCCACGCCGACCTGAGAAAATGAGCATTCCCGGATATTTACGCGTCGTCATGGAAGAACTCAGGAGGCAACGCACAGTGTACACGCGTTAGACTTTAACTGGGCGTAACGTTATTTTCCTTATTTGAGGTATTCAGCTTATTATTTAGAAGTTGAAATGGTTATGTGAGGTATAAAACGTGTACATCTGAATCAAGAATAATCATTAAATAAAAAGGTTCCGCTATTCTGTCGTGTGTTGTGATGTTTCTTATTATTCATAATGTATTTGTTTTTGACGAGAGACGTCAAAATACGTCATCAGTTGCATATTTCCTTTATCTCAAGAAGAATTGCTTAAAAATGTTATTTTTTTGGAATAAATTGATTCCCTTTATTTTGACATTCCGGGATTTACAAATGCATGACTGAACTGTGCTTTTGTTTACGAATTTTATGGCAACAAATTTAATTTTTTTTTTAAAAAAATTATTATTTCTCTGCTTTGTCCGACCAGTTTTATTTCAATGTGTAGTGTTCACTATGTTTACACCTGAGGAATGAAATTTCGAAAGTTTAAAATTAAGCACGTATTTTGAGGAATTCGGAGGTCATTGAAAGCAAATGTTAAATTTTCATTTTTGAAACTTGTAGATTTTTTTTTAAAATTTGTCATTTCGAAAGAAAGT
This sequence comes from Gryllus bimaculatus, assembly GCA_017312745.1. Classification (NCBI taxonomy): domain Eukaryota; kingdom Metazoa; phylum Arthropoda; class Insecta; order Orthoptera; family Gryllidae; genus Gryllus; species Gryllus bimaculatus. Next base: position 7,088,950 of record BOPP01000023.1, on the reverse strand, counting down.
TTCTAAGACTACATATTACTTTTTACTTTTTTATTGTTCTTATTCCATCGAAAATATTAGGCAATTGAGAACATTAAGGATTTCTTCATCTCCTTCTGTTTCTTCAGTTTACTCATTCGGGTTTGCTGTTCTTTGTTTCCGTTGTACTTTGACATCCCACTCCCTAATATCAGATTACTCTTCGCTTCTGCATCCTTTATACATATTTCCCCTAAACATTACTCTACTAAACATTACTAACCGTCACCTCCTTATTCCTCGAGGATTATACTGAACCATACCCTGAACACGCTTGGATTCTTTCATTACAAATTTAAATCCTTACCAACACTTCTAATGTATTTTTTCAACTTCCTTGCCTCCCCCACTGTCCCGGGCGGGGCGCGGCGTGGCCTCCTCGGGGTTTCTAACCTCGTTGCGCGTCAGTCTCGCCCCGCGCGCGGCGGTGACAGCGACGCATTACGACGGGCGGTGGCGCTCCTGTCGGGGAGGCGGAGAAGCTGCACTTAAACAATTTGATTTTATGTCTTCTTCCTGCGCTGCGCCGCCATAAAGCTGCCCGCGTCGAGTTCTCGGGCTGCAATTCGGATGCTGATGGCTGCAGCGGTAACGGAGAACGTGGCACGCCGAGTTAACTGCGCTCGGGGTTAGGCGGAAGGAGAACGTTGTCGGGGGTAATGATGGCGAGGTTGAAAAATTGATTAGTAATTGTTTAGGTATCTTGAACTCATTTTTCCCCCTTTTCTTCCGTTGGGAATTGACCAGATTTCAGGTCATAATTCATATAATTATTCAACTTGCCAAAGTTTCTTATTTTATTATGCCTTCGTCAGGGCTATAACAAAAAAATACATTATGTGTAGCTCCCAAAGAAATATGCCGTTAATAATATGATCTTTTGAATACAGCAACCTATTTGCTCGCGTTTGTAATTTGTATGATACGAATTACAATTTTTGTAATGCAATCTAGGCCTAAAAATCGTCTTCTTTTTCACACTCTTTCTTACAGCGTAGTTTTTGGTCGCTATATTAAAGGCTTTTTTGGCTTGAAGGAATAATAAAAGACGAAATGTTGTCAAGTTAAATAATTGTGTGTATTACAAACTAAGCTCAAGAACAAATTGCTAATAGAAGTTTTTGTAACATATTTTCAGCACTCGTGCGTAGAAACTCCTACCTTCGTTTACTATCGCGACTTCTTCGTGTGAAATTGCACTTGGCGAGATGCAAATTCGCTATGGTCTATGTAATCAAATCAGTGGGCAATATAAATCAAAAAGGCCCTTGTCTTGTATTCACTGAATAGTTATACGTTTTCATGAATTTGTACTCAAATTTTTGTACGCAATGTGAAATGGTCTTTGGCACACTCATTTCAAACTACTAACCACTTTAATTCGTACGCCAAATACTTTTTATACCAATTTCATAAATTACTATTTTCTGCCAAGTGCATCTATTTTTTCGCTTCAAAGGGATAGTTCTTGCACAATGCAGTACTCATAATTATAATTGTGAATTTCTCCGGTCTTGGTTTATGAGAAAATATTCAGCTCCTGGTTGGCGCAATTCAACTGTTAAACATAGACACTTATTCAATAGAGCTCTCCTCATTTCATGAACCCTGTAAAATATAACCATGTACCTGAAGAAACATTTTAAAATATCAGGTTTTGATACTCCTGTTTACAATTCGGCTAACCGTATCCTCTTCGAATTATGTCATGTACATTAGAATTATTCATTCTCACAACAATTCTCGTGACGTGGTACAACGGATGAACGAAAAAATTAAGACATTCTGTGACTTGGGATTGTCACAAATTCCATAGTTATCACCAGTTGTTTTTTATTGTCTCTTTGTCACTTAAGTTTCTTTTTTGTGGTGTAACAATCATAACTCCAACTAATCAACGAAAACTCGTCCTCCATGCTTGCACCAGAACTTTAGTCTGGGACTTTTCTACCTTTTTGGTGTTGGGAGGAGTGTCAGGAATGTTCTAAGGAGATGGCACAAGTGCCACGTATTTTAGGGCAGACATGACGTGTACTGTAATGTACAGTTCATCTCCTACCTTCTAGGAATGTTCGTGAATGTTTTTGGATTAATGAACACTTTCGTTCCTCGCTGGTGAAAAGGGATTTAAGTGCGTTGTCTGACAGTTCGAATGAAAGGGGTAGAGCTTCTCCTACCTGCTGGGTGCGGCAGATGCTCTTCAACCAACGTGTTTGCCGAAGAAAGGGAGTTTGTATACTTTACGAAACTTGCACTTCGTTGCGCGAAGAGTAGGCAGACCGTGCTGCTGAGCGCTGCACGAGAGGCAGAAATCGTTAGCACTTTCTTAATTAATAGATCATCCTCCTTAGGTTTTCAACCATGGCATCATCCCAACACTCCATTTTGTGACGCCACACATCTGTGTATCCACACAGATGACGTTCTTGTTATCTGTATATTGACTGCCTCTTTTTATATTGGTAAGAATGGCAACATAAATCATTATATACATTCTCCACTAACGAGAAACAATATTTCACCGTTATTACTTAGCTCTCGCTGTAGAAGCATTTATGACGTCAATGACTAAGAGAGTTCTGTTAATGTAGCCCATTCAATCATCGGAAAGAAATATTCATACTTCATATTTTTGTTTGGCTGGATGAGACGTTGGCAAAAGACAAATGTTGAAAGGGTTTGATTAAAATTCTGTTAAATGATTGTCCCCGTTCCGGGAAGAGTGATGATGTCGCTTATGTTTAACTGTTCGAAAACGTACAACCAACAGCCAATAATTGCTTAACGAATACATTAATCTTGTAATAAAAAATTCATCGATTTACTACTGCTACGCATATTAATATTCTTTGCGTCGGATAACCAAAATAATTGAAATTCAACTTTGAGAGTTGTGTTAAACCTACAAGTACAATACAATTTTTAAAGAAGTTAATACTTACATGACTTCTTAACTATTATTTGTTCAGTTATACTAAAATAAGTATTATATATATTGTACATGTAATGGATTTATCAAAAAAAGTAAATAAGTTATGAAGATTTTATCCTATTCATCTGCACGCGTTGTGAGGCGTAAGCGTGCGCAAGGAATCGTTGGCTCACCTGGATGCCGGTCGGTGGCCAGGCCACGGCGCAGAGGATTGGGGGGGGGAGAAGGGGGCGACGCTGGCCGACCGCCCGCGGCGTCCCCCGGCGCGCTCACGGCCTAAATTAACGGGCGGGCGCTCGCAGCGTCCTCCATCGCCTCCGCGTGCCTCCGTTACACCCTCCGCCGCCCCGCCCTGCCCCACCCGGAGATCTCGCCCGCCGGCCGCCATGCGTCTTTCGAGGCCGTAACCTAGTGGGCGCCCCGCTCCCTCATCCACTTGCACCTCTCACGACGCACGCCCTTCCTCCCGCTCTTTCACTCGCCCACCAACCGACCTTTCATTTGCCGCCCGCCAGTTTCCACAACAATCCACCCACCAACACCGCCATGCGCCGCAGTGCCGTCCGACCCCTCCCACGCGCGCCCAATCGACCACCGGCGCCCGACAACGCCAACGCCAACGACCGCCTTGCCTGCAGCCAGGCACTCATGCCGCCCCGCCACTTCCCATGATGTAACCACCACACTTTTTCGGCACACCTCACAGCCATCGCCGCCCCTCACATAGCTACTCGGCCGCTTTCCCTCATCAACGACTCATCCTCTCAGTCGCCCGTCTCTTCTCTCTCTCCCGCCCTTCTCCTTCCTTCGCTCATGTGCTTCGGATCGTTTTTCCCCGCCTAGCACTTTTCTACCTTGCCCCCTGCGCCCGCCGGGAGCGATGTGTGGAAGGTGGCACTTCGCGGGGGAGGGGTGCGGTGGCTGGGGTCGCCCCTGCCGCCGTTCGTTCTCCTCAGCCCTGACGGCGAATGGGCTTCCAAACCCCGATCGGAGAGCGGCGATAGCGCCGGAATAAAAACTCCCACCGTCCGCGCTACTCAACACCAACACGCTTAATACTGTTTACTACACCTCTCCAGCTTCCGTGGGCTCCATTTCACGCAAGGAACCATTTCCTCCGTACGGACAATTTTAAGTCACTTTTTCTTAGGCAGTAGTTTGAATAGTAGGGTGAGACGTTTTCTTCTGTTTATTTAGCCCTCTTTGGATTTTAGTTTAACATCTAGCACCGTATTGTAGGTGTTTCACAGTAATGTCAATGTTTGTATGTAGCTCATTCTTTGTACAACACTCAAATTCCAGTTTTCTCTGAGGGGGATTGGTAGTTATGATAATTGTATGGCTTGGATGATGATTGGGGAATGGAGAGGCACGGGAAACGGGGGATCTCTTAATCAGTTATCTTCTCTGAGCATATTCTCATTACATGAGTATTATCATCATTATTACTATCTGAATTCCATTGCCTTACCTGGGAGACCATGTCGAGTTTTCTCTTTTCACAACTATCCCAAAATCGCTTATATTTAGTTAAATAATCTATTTATTATTCATTCGAATGATGTGAAGTCAAAATCATATTTTGCCCAGTTGATGTGATACAAATACGCTAAAATATCTCCATCAGCCCGCAGACTTTTGAGAGTGTTCGCGCGTTATGCGTGAAAAGGAGGGCGGTAACGTAACACGCTGCATGTAACCTCATGCGCTGCTGCTATCGGCTTTCGATATTTTAAAACGGCCGGCACGAGCAAAGTGTATTTTGCAGTAAGGAATTTCGTGCTTATAAAGTGTCATGAGGCAACGAATATGCGCCTAATATTATTTCAAAAAAATCAATTTGAAATAGTAATATTTCAGAGTTGTATACATTTCATATTGACGTAAGAAATATATTACAGCTCCATGTGTAATAAATTAAGAGGTTATCTCTGTTCAGGTCATCTATATTCATGGGTTTATTCTCCCAATTACAGACAATTTGAAGCCATATTATTGAAAGAAAAATAGCGAATATTAAACGTAGTGGAAATTTCCTTTAGAGAGAAAAATATGAAATATTAAATGAAGTATTTTTAGATAAATTTAATAAGCGTTTTCCCGTCAAACGTTATTTACAGGCCTTCAGCGCACTATATAAAGATCAAAGAAAATTCCTTTCTTTGACTTGACACTCTAAAAATAGATCTCCACTCGTTATAATAGTGATGTGAACACACGTAAGTCTCCGTTCTTACAACGTCAACCTCACGGGCATCTTTCACGAGTCCCTCGGCGATTCTCATAACACTCGCGTCCGAACATTAAAAATTCCTCAACTCCATTATCCGAAAACGACGCCAGCCGGCCTGGAGCGTATTTAACCCGCTTTCGCCGTCATCTCGCGAGCTCGTTGTCGGCGCGTATGGCACGCACCGGTAAGGTTCCCCATGCAAGGGCAGGCGGTGTTCGCCCGGGGCGGTGGGGGGCGACGCGAGGGGCGAGAGGCGGGCGAGGCCGGGCGAGGCGCGCGTCGCCCGCCGGGGGCGATGGATTCGTTGCCTTTAATAACAGGTGAGTGACAGTTGGAAACAGGTACCGTTCGGGGGCTCGAGACGGGGCGCCGCCGGCGGCGCGGTCTGTCGGCGGTCGACCCAAACATAAGCGTAGCGCCGCTCGCGCAAGCCATAATTCACGGAAAGAATGCCTCGCCCCGGGCCAAAAATGCTTCATCTTTCGTAAATTACGAATCTGTCCGATCGCTCACCCGGCCGACCGCCGCCGGCGCGTGGGAATGGTCAAGGCCAGTCGGCCGGTGTCGGGTGAACAATGAAGGGCGCCGAACGCGATAATTATTGTGTAATTTTGAGGAGGAAATCCACAACCGGCCACGAGGAACTGGCCCGCTCTGCAAAAAAACACGAGCGCCCGGGCCGTAAGTACGGTTTTTTTCCTTTCTAACGCGCTTGACAGGTTAATAACATTGATCGCGGGCCGCATTTTCGGAAATCAGAGTACGATGCTAATATATCGCGGCCCGGTGCTCCAGCAGTAATGGGAGACGCCGGCAATTATTTCTGCACGAAAGTTTAAGCGGCCGGGTTCCGGCGGCTGCAATGTAGTCTGGTGCCGGCGGACGCAGGATGGCTCGCAGCGGTCGCTCGTGTGTCGTGCTGTTCCAAGAACAGCTGGAACGAAGCGGCCTCAAGCGAGGAGCGTTCTGCACCGTGCACCTGTACGTTTCCACGTGTTCGTTAGAAGTGGCCGCGATGTTTTTGCGACGTAACCTGAAAGCAAACAGTTCGTGATTATACGAACCATTGGTATCCTTGTTTACGGGCTGATTCAGAAGAATCGTCTTTTGAAGTAGTTGCCCTTTTTAAGCAGCTGCTCCTGTAAATGTCCTTGTCCGTTCGATTGGTACAAAGGATTTGAAAATGTGGAACAAATATTAGGAAAATAAATGTAACAAATAGCGAGACAGGTGATCGATCTTGCAAGAAGCGTAGTAGATTGTTCTCTTTATAAAGTCAATAGTCGAAGAGGAATAAATGTTTAAAGGGAATGCATGAAGACAGCGTCCCAAACTGGTTTCTTTCCGAAACAAGAAACGTAACTTTCTAATGAAGGCTGACTTGAACTTCTTTCAGAAGATGGTACATGTAAGACGAGCTGAATATTTGAAGATCGATCAATTTAGTCTGCAGTAGAACACAAAGAAATTTATCAAACGATATAGTTCAGATAGCGAAAAATTTTCAACTAAGAAACATTCGCGTATGATTCATCATTACATTTATTGAAGCAAAAACTAACATAATGTTTGATTCCTTCATTTGGTGTCCCATTGTTCTTTAAATATGTCATTTTATTTTCTACTTCGGTTTAATTCACCTCAAAGTTTTTCTTTCCTTTCTTGGTGTAGCGAATAAGAGTGCGTGGAAGCAAAATATAAATCAATGTACGGAAAATAACAATAGACTGTTGTGTATTGAGGGCTGTTGTACAAGCAGCCATTGCAAAGAATTTTGTTTCCCCATCTTCCTTTTTTCAGTTAAAACTGACCACATGACCGGCTGTGCAACGCACGCGTCACATGTTTCCGATGTTTAAATTGAGATTTAATGAAATGAAACGACTCAAATTATTTTCTCTTCCACAATGATTTTGAATCTCTCTGCAACAGTCACAATACAGAAAGTTTCGTTTCATAATATAAGGAACTCGGGAATTAATCTAAACGTTATTTTTTGCCAAAACTTTTTATAGTTTCATGTGTTTAAAAGGTTATCGGACAATTTGTTCTCAAATGTTTCCCAGTAAAGTTAAGCACGCCACAACGTATTCTTTGGAAGACACTGAGCGTGAATAGGCCTGAAAGAGGTTGTGTAATAGGAACCAACCATGTGTTCTTTATCGACGTTCGGCCGTAAGGTAAAAAGGATCAGCTCATTTCAAGGAAGACCCACTTTTTTCTTGCTTTTGTCCCCATGGCCATTAGTGTGAAAACATGCAGACTACAGCACTTTCCCAAAGAAATCCATACATCTGAATGTGCGTCTCAGGCAAAGGAAAAATTTCGTGAATTAATTGTGTTTTTTACTACATCAAAGCGTGTTTCTCTTTGAAGTGAGTGCGTAGGATTCAAAAGAGGCATGGGCTTTTTTTAAAGAGTGCAACGAAAGCTTCGAGCACTAAAGAATACACCTGCGTTTCTGTGGAGATTTTTATAGACTTCCTATGATTATTGCCTTCGTCGAATGACGTGCTATACGCTAGTAATTACTGATATAATTAAGACAAATTACAAACCTGTCGTTTTTAATGTTACATTGCATGCTGTTTTTGCTGTTTTTAATTTTTTAATTTTTTGTTTTGTTTTGTGCCTGAATGCAGTCCCTGACTTTCATTTTTGGTTTTCTTTTCTTTTTTCAGGCGGTTGCGTGGCCGATCGAGTAGAAAGTAGTGGATTAATACAGTATTCAGAAAGGTGCTCCAGAGAACGAATGAAAGAAAGTAAACGCCTCTTATTACGTTCACATTTACGTTCAATTTTTTGACTTTTGTACACTTGTATTTTCGTTGTAAGAAGCTGAATGAATGAGTGTATGAATGTACGCACTCGACTCGCTGAGTGCTACTGTAATATTTGTATTTATTTTATAAATCATATGCTTGTGTATATGTGTAAATATGTATGAAAATATTATACAACAATTTTTCTCACAGAACTGTGTTTTTTCAATTTCTTAATTATTTTCTCCCTTCTTTATCCTATTAGTATTACCTGATCCTTTGTGTACACATTAATTTCTTTTTCCAACTATTGTGTAGTAATTTTATGTATAAAAAACGCCAGGTTTCAAAGTAGATGCAATTAATGTCATTGATCCCGCAAAATAATAGAAAAAATTATAAAGTGAATAATATTAAATACAACAAAGAAAATAATATAATGATTCAAAAACAGGCTACTCTGCTACCAAAATAATTTCATTTCTCAATATATCTTCATTTACATAAAAATATATTGCTAGTCTGAAGAGACCCATTAAAGAGTACTGGTATGCAAGTGGAATGGAATATTACAAATTGTTCAATAATATCAGAGATGATATTTCAATAAAATGCTTTGTATCAACGTACGAGTAATGTCTTTTACAAAAGAAAGGCATTTTCAGTTTACTTATATCATAACTACGTTCGTACACACAAAGAAAAACATTTGAATAAAATTAAAAATAAATACTACCAATGAAAGTTTTTACCTTAGAGCAGGTATAGACTTGAAATAAATTATTATTCGTGTATTATTATGAACACGTAACGTGCACACTCTTCAATTACAGGTAAAATACAGAAATGCACGAAGTTAAATTGAATTTTAAAAATATCCACACATTTCAGTATACATCGCTAATTCAATGCATTACTGTCATGATACAAATCTTAAAAACTTTTTTTCAATTTAAGTAAAAACAAATTATAATATTCAAACGCATTTTTGACTCACCTTAAACTTTTTTTTGTCATGAAAGAGTTGCATTTAATGTGCGATGTGTTGTATATTACACATATGTACGTCGCAAACTATACTATGTAAACTTCATTAACCACAGATAACCTTCACCTACAATTAAGCGTATGTGTGTTGAGTAGCGAAATATTATTGAAATTTCAATAATATTCATTTCATTCAAAGAACATCCAACAGACAAGTGGTCTTTTTAAACATTATATATTTTAAATGATTGTAAAGGAATAATGAATGGGTTACTGCTTATCTCAATCAAATGAGTTTTGAGAAAAAGTGGGACATATAATAAATGTTTATATACATCGAATTATTTTGAATTTTATTTCTGACTGGGACACAGTACTAAACATTTTCGACAAGACTGTGGCGAGAAGAGGATGGGAACCAGTAAGCGGCGAAAACAAGATTTCTGTGCTTCTGTTTACCATGATTCGCGCCATTGGCGGCTGGTGACTGCTAACAGTGGGTAAACACAAGATATATATGTGTAGATAGATGACTTACTGCAGATATTTACTCTGGCGCCGCCGTAGGTCTTTTACTGAGTCATCTGCAAAGTCGTCTTGGGGTGTGTTCACACTTAGTGAGCATGTTATTGGCCTTCCTGGCCTGCCAAAAAGTCCTCAACAAATTTCAAGACAATATTTTCTAATTTTGATTAAGTTCTTATTTATGGAATAAATTCAATTTTTATCCTGCTCAATATGATCATTATACTTAATGAGAAATGTAGGATAGATGTACCGCTTATCTAAAATATTAATATTTTAAAAAGATAATTGATTTTTATAGTCAAGCCTTCTATCACTTACTGGAATGACAATTCTCTGGAACATTTGTATAGCCAGATTTGAGCACTTGTTCAAAAGCTTCCGTATGGCCTGAGAGCATTCGTTAGAAATGTACATTTAATTTCAAATAAATACATTACATCAAATAGTGCATCGTGTGCATGATTTTTAAAAATTGCATATGGTGAGAAAGTTACACAACTTTGTTTGCTCATTTTGATGGAAATAATGTATTGAATTTTTTTCAAAAACAGCATAAAGTATCTTTGGTACGACTAAAGGAGATAAGGTGGAGTTTCTGTTCTAAAGCTTCACGTTCTCAGTTTTTATATGAAAGATAAAACTATTACAAAATAATGCGAAATAAATCATAATAATGAATTCATAATAAATATTCATCTAGACTTTTATAACAAACATCTACACAATACGTCCATACTACGCAAAATTATTATATTATTCATCGTACGGTGCATAGAACATTCATCTAAGCAGTATGTTCCTGTTCTACAAAATAATTATATTTTTTGTGGCTTTATTTCGAAATAAAAAAAATTGATTTTTGTTTTGAAATACACAGCAATGATACTACAAAATAATGTACGAATTGACAAAGCTATAGAAGTTAAAAAGACGATAACATTTGTTTATATTTCCACTCATATTCACTTAAGACAGAATTTCTACGGCATCCGATGATATTTTTATGTTAACCCTGAAATACATAATATGCGTTGTTTGCATTCTGGAAGAGACAGACAAGTGGGTCGAGCCCACTTGAAACAAGTGCAATGGTTTGTTGCTCATCTTCCGCTGTGCTGCTTTTCCAAAACATACAGATCAGATTTCAATGTATTCAATAATAATATGAGGAGAGAAAGTGATATTACCCATGGAAATTGTTGAATGTGTAATGAATGGAATGTTCCCGTTTGTATTAGTTTTTTAACGGTTTATTAGTTTGCATTTCTCATTTTTTATTTCAATTTTAATTATGTGGAGTAGTGAAAACACCATAGTACGTGAAGTAAATTGTTTAGTACTGAGCTGTCGACGTACAGATGCAGCCACCAAAGCGTTCGTACTCGACACGTCTTGGCTCACCTTGGTGACAGCTTTGCTCACTAATGTAAGCGCGAGATATATTATAAGTTTCGTCATACATTTTTTGTTGTTAGTGTCCTTGGAAACCTTGTATTTTCGACTTTTTTTTTCTTTATTTCCCCTTCTGATGGATATGGGAACGTTAATTGTTACAAGTACGTCGTAGTCACAAGGAGCCATGGATTCAGTTCCCGGTAGGGAGTAACTACTGATTGAAAAATTTGAATACGTTTGTGGCGTAGTAACAAAGAGACATCAATAGTTACACTAACTGTGTGGAATGTAGTTCTGACATAATTGACTAACCAATAAGTATCAGAAATGTCAGAATTATCGCAGGAAAATAATGAATGCATCTGCATGAATTTCTTATGCATCTTGAGGACCTTGTTTCTTTCCATCATGTTCACTACTTTATTTTCACCCTGCGTGGAAATGATAAAGGTTGCAGTTACGAGCTTCATTGAAGGCAAATGCAATGTCTTTGCCAAAAGTAATGTTTGAGATCTTGTTTCCTGCCACCGTGTTTCTCATTTCCTCGCTGCATAGATAAAGGAAGGATAATTTTCACAGGATGCTACATCGAATACAAAATACTCTCTTTAAGTTTTAATAGTGAATTTTCGGCTCTTCTCCCTTAACGTAAGGAACGTGAAGGAACTGACTCACTTCCACGAGAACGTGTCGAACGAAAACGGTCTCGCAAGCGTAATGGAGTCTCATCTATAACCTCGAACTTTTAAGGTTAGTTGACGATTCGCTACGTGTTTAGAATTTTACGACTAGGCTCCGGCCTTCAGCCAGCGTGCATAAAACATTCTTCAGCCTGACCAAGGCATAATTTTCAACGCATTTTTTTTTTCAAAAATATTTTTAGTTAATTAAAAAGCGCCATTATCATTTAAACCACGAAATGAAATGCTCTCGTTCTTCACTTTCGTTCACCGATCGCGCGACGGCAGAGTCGATTTGTTATGATAAAGGATAGGAAATTTTTATCCATATTAGGGAACTATTTCTTTCCACCGTTTTCATTCTCCAATTAACACCAGGTGAATTCCGGAGCAGTACCCTAACGAACGGACCACGGATCGCGCGCTAACTTATACGCACACATACTTACACACCGTTACATGCACTACACTATCGTACATATCAGGATAGGATAGAGTTTGTCCCGCCTGGGATGTTGCCACGCTGGTGGGAGATACCTGGATGTGGAAACACAACGTGTAAGTCGGCGCTGGATCTCACCATCCAGTGGAGGAAAATTAATACCACGCCCGCGCTAGTTGCATTACACGTATGGGAATAATGACTTTAGCCATTGTCGCGCCCGGGTTCACACAACTTTGTCAAGCAATTAGTCAATCAATCTTTGGATATTGGGGAGCTTTTTTTTTTTTTTTTTTTTTTTGTTCAGTGCAAGTTGTTACTCTGACCGACTCGAAATCCAGGTTCTGAGGTTCGAGTCCCGAAGATGTAAGGATTTTCGACCCTAAGCAGACAGACTAGGACGAATTCTGTCGCTGTCTGGAAGAGAATTCTAGCATCCGGTTGCTCCGGACGGTAGTTTTCGGTCTTTCAATTCCAGACGAATGCCGGAGAAGTATCCTACCAAACGGGTCACGCATCGCGCGCGATCTTTCTCCCCATTCCTTGCCCAACCTACTATCACCCCTTTCACACACACTTACATGCACTTACACTACCACATGCCGGGATAGTTGTCGGGAGCTTAGAGCTTGTCCTGTCAAGGAAGGTACCACGGCTGGTAGGAGACACCAGGTTAGGGAAACCCCACAAGCCGACCTATAATTCGGCGCTGGATTTCGACATCCTGCGGGGGAAGATCACCTCCAGTTCAGGCGATAAAAACATGCACCACACTTACGGGGCTAATCACCCTGACTGTTGACACGTCCGGAAACGACAATCAATCAATCAATTAATCCATCGTGTTCACTTCACGTGGACACGAGAAAGGTGTAAGTTGTCAGTAGGTATGCAAACGCCGGCATTGACAGAAGTAGTGGGTGAGCGGAGACAGTGTCCTTCCCGCCGGTGCAGTGGTGAGGAGGGGCGAGCGGGCGGCCGGCCATGCTGCGAGCGCCGGTGCGGTGTGCGCGTGCTGTGGGAAGAGGCGGGCGGAAGGCTTAGCAGGGCGGCCATAACGCGCGCAGCAGGAGCCCGAGCGCATTGTGGCTAAAATAGATGCCTTATTTGGACCAGCGCCCCGCCTCACCCACCCAACCCCGCACGCCTATGTCTCCTCAAGACGGACTAGATGGCGTTCTACTGGCTGGCGCGCTTTCATCTTCAAATCTGAGTAGCTGTTAACGTATAAATAATCACTCTCAGATCGTTTTCTTCTCTCTAATCTCTCGCTCTCGTGTTTTACATCATTATTGCGGCGGTCGTGTGTTTAAGGTTAGTTATTTTTAACTTTTTTCGCCCTTACTTTCGTGTTAGAAGAAAGTATTGTAGAGGGCAAAATTGGCAGAAAACCTTTTCTCCCTGGCATAGAAACCAAAAACGTGAATACATTTGGTTAATATGTTTAGTTACAAACCTGTTGTGTATATATAGTATGCTGTAATTCAACAAGACTTAGTATCAACAATTTCATTGCAGCGTATTTATATTATTGCTATTAAGTAACGTAAAATATAAGACAATGTGTAAAAGTACACAAACATTCTTATTACAATTGAAAAATAAAAATTTTGACGCTTATATTCTTCAAGTGGAATTCAATAGTTATGTTTGCTTATTTTTAAGTGGTGTCAATCGTTCTCGCGCTACAACCACTTCTATTCCGTTCTCCCATAGAAGGAAATTCGTAAAGGCGTTCTAACTGGGACACTCCTAACTGAATACCTGTTAGGTATCACTAATATATCTGAATTTCGAGACTAATTAGATATTTCCATAGATTTTAATCCAGTACTGTGCGATCATTTAGTTGCACGTATAAATAATACTGCTACTACACTCTACTAAGAAAGCAAGTAAAATACTGTTTTTACACTTTAAGAAAGTTACCTATTATTCTTTTTTTTGTTTGTTTGTTTTTTTTTTTTAATTTGAATTTAATGATTTGCTTGTTAGCAACATTTTAAAGAATTGTGTTGTTTAGAAGTTACTGTTGTCTACACGTTTTACTTTTATTATTGGAAGAAAAAATATTTATATCGTTAGTAACATACATAATAAATAATTGAGACAAAACACGTCAAGTCACTTCACCCAGGAGACCTAACTGCATTCTGGACAAACTAACTGTCCATTTAGAATAGAATAGTGTTACCAACACATTTTGCTGGCTATTTTCTTATCATTAATGTTTACAGACACACACGTTGACTGTATTTGTCACTAACAGAAATGGTATTTTAAGTCAAATTTTTACATTGTTAAGTATAACATATTTTCACCTTTATTATAATACAAATACGATGTAAAAATCTCTCATCAGTATGGTACGCTCATATTAAAGCATAGTTCCCAGTCTTTTTGACTCGAAACACCACGATAGCCACCACATAATTAAAAAATATATCCCAAAGGCGATAAAGAGGTTCTTCAGCAACATTTATTAATAATTAAGCAATGACATTTAACCACAGGATAAAATAAAATAAAATATAACCTACAGCTTACAATTCTATTTCAAGTTCAAATTATGGAAGAACAAAACATTAAATGTATTCTGGTATAACTATTGTTCTCCTAAAATCAAAGGACCACAACACTTGTGAAATCGTCTAAAGCTACAATTTCTCTTCCACTCTCGTCGAAAGCAGCCCTCTTTTCTCTCGACGCTGTTCTGTCTTTCTATCCACCTCATTTTTCTTCCCACGCCTCCGACTTTGGACGTTTAATGTTTTGTTTTGCCTATTCTGAATTTTGTCATCGTAATAACAGCTTCTAGCTATGATAAATTTTACCCAAACATTTTTTTTTGTTTTGTTTTATAACGGGCCTTGGAATTGGAATTGTTAGTACGGAACATAATTTAATAAATTTTACATGGCATTTTAGTATACTAATCTATTAATACAAATTTATTTACATAATCACGTGGACATGTTATATTAGCAATCTTAAGATCTCTGGAACAAGACCTCCTGACAAAGATTCCAGTTCCACTGTCGTGAGCGCCTCCTTTTATCTTTTCGGTCATGCCGCGCGTTTTGTTTCTCCTCCACCCCGCTCCATTTACCTCTCCGTCCTCCTTTCCTCTTCCACCGCCTCGTCGCCTTCACATGCTTACCCGCATCAAGCCCGCCCGTCCTGCCGCAATAACCTGGCCCTCCCGCGGCACTTTACCTCTGCTGCGCCCGCCGTTCTTCCTCGCCGTGTTGCGTAGGAGCACCACCAGGGGCCACAATCAATATCGCTGCCTCTTTACTGCCCCCGCCGCTCCCTGTGCGGGCGGTGTTCTACTCGGCGCGAGGGGAAGAACAAGAAGCGTTCAAAATGGTGTGCACCCTTCGCTCGAGAGTCTCGAAGTGGCTGCTGGGAAAGCGGCGCAGTGATGTAGGTTATGCGACAATCGCCAGCAAAACAGCTAACTATGTTTTCTATACATCGATGTTCAAAATTAAACGTCCATCGACGTTAACAAAACATCTCCCAACAACGTCCATTATTTTTAACCCAATGTTGTTACAACTGCATTAGTAACTTTACAATTATTGACTCCGAACGTGGGAATAGCAGTAGATTTGAATGACGATCGCGTTTGTGGTTCGGCGGAAGAGCATGGCCTGAGCTTCGCCATCAATAAGATATTATTATTATTATTATTATTATTATTTTATATGTTAATTTTTATAAGATTTATCTAACAACAGACAAAACAATCATCTGGACAATCAAGAAAACTTTTATTATCTCATGGGATAATTAAAAACACTTAATCCGCCACCACCTTCATTTGTCCGCCCCACGCGAAATTCAAATTTTAAAATTGATTTTTCACCTCTTAGTCATTTAATCTGGAAAAATGGTCAATTTACGGATATCTGACAATATTACTGGATTTTCATTATGATGGTTGTTTTTCATCTCAAAAGTAATATTACCTTACACTTAAAAATATCGAATAACATTGATTTTGAAACAACATTCACTTCATACTTGATGTTTACGAACATCGTAGACCGGGGTGTGTGAAAGCACAAAAACGGTATTGGAAGTAGGAGTGTCGTGGTGACAGCAAGTGGACGAGGCGGAGCAAGCGAGGTTTACTCATGTGTCAAATTAATAATAGAAAGTGGACAAATATATATTTTTTTAAAAAACGTCATTGGAAGCGGTTTGCTTCATGACAGCAGCATATCTATTTTCCGCAGTTTGGCTTTTCGCATTGCTAGCTCGAACCTTAAATAGTTTGAATAGAATTCTAGGGACTGGCTTTCTCGGATTGGGTTCCTTATCTGCTTTTTATCTGCTAAGATTGTCCTGTTATTTTTCCATTGATTCAGCAAGAGAGTGCTTGAGCACTATGAGTAGAGGATACCGTTTGATGCTTACTTTCAGAATTTGATATTAATCTGAATTGTCAGAGTTTGGTGTTGGGTTGGAACTGAAATTATACGTAACGTATTCTTGGTGTTTTTTGTTATGAAACATGAGTTTTGTGATAGGCAAGACGTATATTTTTTGTCAGTCCATTAAACGTGATGTGGCAGGCTTCAAGGAGCTTCACATTAAATAAATTATATTAAATTAACTACAATTTGCAACTACTAACTAAATATATTTTTTTTAACGAATCATCTTTATAATTGAA
>BOPP01000023.1:7053350-7066181 GCA_017312745.1 Gryllus bimaculatus | reverse complement strand
CCCCCAACTCCAGCCCGCCCACCTTTTGCTCCAGAGTGTCTGTGCCATAACCTCTTCCTCACTCCCCACCTCCACACTTTCCACACCCCCGTCACGCACCATCATCCCTCTCTACCATCACACATCCCCCACCCCCAACTCCAGCCTGTCCACCTCTTACTCCCAAGTGTCTGTGCTATAACTTCTTCCCCACTCCATCCCCTCCGTCCCTTCCACACCCCTCCACTAGCACACGCCCGCCACGCACCCTCATCCCCCGCGCAGTGCGTCGCAGTGCTCACGTGCCTTCCGGGCTTCGTCTCGGGGAATTAAGATGAATGGGATGACGCGCCGCGGACCAAATTGTGGCTTCGACATGGGCAGGGGACAGCCCCGGCTGTTTGTCTGCCACAAAAGGGCTATTTGTCGACATGGGAGGTCGCTAAAGTAGCCGCTTCGGGACACCAAATGGGGGAAGTCGGCCGCGTGGTATATGACTGCGCGGAAGCAGGGGTATAAACGTAACAAATAATATCTTTACAAAGGTAAATTACTACCCTGTAATAAATCAGTTGCCTCATATATTTTTGGGGATATTTTCATCATCATTTGCTGCTGTTTTTTGTTGTGAAGCTACGACATATTTTATGTATTACTTCAGAAACGATCCACGATATTACTCCCCGTATTGATTGCAAAACATTTTCCTATAATGTGTGCAGGATTGAGATGTAAAAAATGATTGCTCGCATGAAAACACATTCGAGTAACAAGCAAATGAAATATTTTGGCTGAAGGGGTTTTAATGGGTTACATAAAAATGACAAACACCGCGAACCACTTATGAGCCATAAATTTAACTAATCGAGTATCGCGTTGCCTAGATCACTGATGGTAAGGGCTATGTATTAATATATCCTCAAATTGCAATTTTGAGGATTATCATGCGTAACGCTCGAGGTCTTCATGTATATTTTCAGATAACAGAAAGTGTGACTTTGAAGTAAATTTCTTTTAACAAATCTCTTTACATCTTATTACTTTCGCCTTGAGCAATCTTTGATGATTATTATGATGATCATTGCCTTACAACCCCCCCAAGCGTCAACAAAGGAGAAGGTCCACATCTTTACACCTTCACCTCTCCTCGTGATCACAATGGTGATTTGTATTTGCCTTTCCCTGGATGTTCATAGAGGTGATAGATGATTGGAGAGATTAGCGGAGAACCGAACGTTTCACATGGTGCTATGAGAAGCGAAAGCCGTCGAAATCACACGGTGAAAACACGTAATCTTTACTCAGGACTGGAACTCACAACTTTCAGATTCACATATCTGACAGCGGTCTTGTCTCTTTGTCATCTTGTGTCATTGCTTCACTTGTCCCGAGGCAGGAGAATAACGTATGTTTATGAGAAGAGAATTCATTAACGTTACAACCCCTTCAATTACTCATGTCATTGAACTCCATAAATGAAGTTCTAATAAGTACAATAGATGATCGGTAATGTTAATGAGGTGAATGATAATGGATAAAGGCAATTATGCAATAAAAGGCAACAGGCAGAGGGGCAACGTAAGATTCAATAAAAACGTGCTAAAACCATTTATTGTAATTAAGTCATCAATACTTTAATTTAAGAATTCGCAAATTTCTAGCAGCCTTATATTTAAAAAAAATTAGGAACATGTAATTATTATTTGGTTATCTGTTATTACACGTGAATATCAAAGGCATTGGTAGTTAATAAATACAATCTGCTTTTTAACAGTAATAACTTATGAATCAACTTATTCATAAGTTATTTGTAAAAAAACGTTGGTTTGCAGAGAAATGGAGTCACTACTGAAATATTCTTTTAATAAAACAAGAATATTTGAGTCATTTTTTCCTCAAATTTATTTTTACATATCATTAAGTTCTCCAAATCGGACGTTGAAAATTGAGAATTATGCTGCTAGTTGTCTTAAGTTGATTGTTCTATGTATTAAAAATATTTTATCTTGAACGAATGCATATCTTTCTCATTATTCACATATGCATTTTTAAATTATTTTTACTCAGGTGAACATTGAAGAAAAGAATTCCTCGTTCCACGATTGGAATTTCATAATATTTATGCGTTAATGCAATTTCTACAGATTTTGCATAGAGTTTAATCGACTGCTGTAATATATAAACCTCACTTGCTGATAATACCTCACTTGCTGAGAACACTCAGAATAATGCAATGTTGGGGACGTGTTGGTTTTTGTGAAGAATCATGTTCTTTACATTTATTAATCTCTGCTTTAAAATTCGTCACTACGAGAATCAGTCGGGATGACCTAAGTGTGTTGTAGGTCTATTGATTGCATTCATTTTTCATTCCTATTGTGTATTTGCTCCTTTGCTTTCTCCCACAGAATAATTCTTTCAAATCACTTCTTTTCTTTGAAACTGATAGATTCAACAAAAGGAACTGAGGGTTGGAGAGGATTGATTTTGTAAAATACACTAACATGTCCAATAATAATCCAATAAAATATATAATAATAGAATATACCTTACCTAGAGTAGTATAAAACTGCAAGAGGGTCCTAAACATTTTACTTTTAATTTGAAGTGAATGTCAATAAACATTTATGAATTACGCACTTACTTTCAATTCAATGGTGATTTAATTGAAATAATAGTAGCCCGTTAATATTAATGATTTATGTGAAATGTGGGAATCAAATACTGTCGTCTTCACTGATCGACAAAGTATTTTTTGTTTTTAATTTGCACAAAATTTAAAGTAAGGCAAACGATTTTATGTTTCCTAGCTACACATAAACGTACCTACCTCACCTTTTCTGAGATTATCAGATTTTTATTTAGTATAACTGGTCGCATAAAGCAACAATTTTTGCATTAACTAAAACAGTACTGAGTTTTTTACATAGATTGATTATTTTCCTAAAATCAGAGATGTAATGAGATCGTGCAGTCGAAGTAACAAATTACATCGTTTCGCTCATCCACAAAAATCTTCGTTACATTATATAAATCAAGCTTACGCGACATAGCATTCAACTCGATCGACGAAAGTTGTACTTCGTAAAACAGGCAAGCTGTTATCATCTGGTATGAAAAGCCTCAACAACGAGGTTGCCTCGGCCTCGTGAGCTGCAACATGTCACTTCAGAGAAACCTTTTCTCTGAGACAGACAGCCACACCTTTTCTACACACATGATGCAGGCAAAAATAGTTAGGAAAACATCATCACGCAACACCGCATGAGTTAAATATACTCCATTCGCAACAGTATTCTCAATCAGATGGGTTGATCTGCATCGTTATTACTTTATCAACGAAAAAATAAATAGATGAAGCAAAATGTGTTTCTTGAGTTTATTAGGATAATAAATAATAAAGTTATCTGACGACGTACGTTTCAGCAATTTTGCAGCCTTTGTCAAGACTGCGCACATCAACCCCATAATTCATACAGCTCTTATCATCAAACCTTCTTTATTCACCCTATGAAACTATCATAAGATAAGAAGTCACCTTCATCATTACTGCAAGCCACGTTCTTACATGGTGGTGTGGGCTATATGACACATGTTGGTTTTTTCACACAGGAATGCCATTTTCAAATAAATAATTTTTTGAATTAGCAATTTCTTGCACTATGAAGTTAACACATTTAGTAATGTTGCTCCACATTTCGTGAGAAAGGTTGCCCGGCCTGCCCCACGCACGTGGCGGCGCTGCTCCATGCTGCAGCGGTCCGCGAGTCGGCGCTTTAGATCCGCGCCCGAGGCGTCGAGTGGGTATCCGCCCGCAGGCGCGGCGTCATGCAGCACTGACGGAGCGCGGCCCCGCCCACCTCCTGGGCGAAACGCCTTACTCATCCTGCGCGGGGCGGGAGGAGGACGGGGAGGGGGAAGGAGACGAGTGTAAGCAAGAGGGAAAATAACCTCGGGAAGAAAGATAGGAGCAGGAGGTGGAAGGAAAGGAGGAGGAGGAAAAGAAGTACGAGGAAGTGGAGGAAAACATGAAGGAAATAGGAAAAGTATAAGGAGAGGGAACAGAAGAAGGCGAAGTAAAACTAGAAGGAAAAGAAGGAGAAGTAAAAGGAGGAAAATGAGGAGGAGCAGGGCAGAAGGAGAATGTGAAGGAGAAAGAGGAGGACGCTAACCTTTTATTATCATCTATTACTACCATTATTTATATTTTATTTTTCTAAATAATTAAATTGAATAAATAATACAGGAAATATTACACATTCTTCTCGAAGTCAGATTCCTAAAGAACCTAAGACACATGAACCTATGACACAAATCGTCTTTTCTGTTTTCTTAGCCGAATTAATGGATTCAAATATTATCAGAAATGATGTACTTTTTAAATTTGTGCCGTAATGCGAATGGAAAAATATCAGTACTGAACAATACTGAGACTCAAAAACCACGAAATTCTCCAACAACTTGCGCAATCTTGGTTGGCAGATACACGTGTGTTGCTAGCAGTTTCTTAAGGTCTCGACCTTGCCCATGTTCAAGGATCAATTCGTGACACCTCGGAATCCGAGAACGAAAACAAAGAGCGACAGACGGGAAATCGCAGGAACGAGAGATTTCGTGACCCAGTTTTAATGTGCTTGTTAGAATCTGGAGTTTAATTTTGTGACAATCACTTCTTTTAATTTCATACATTCGCGCAAAGTTTTCAATTAGAAAAATTTAAACTAGCTTCAAGAATTCACTATTCTGCAAAAATGAAACAAATTATGACAACAACTATTTGGTAAGTATTCATTAGATTGTAAACGATTTATTATGATGTTCGATTTGCAAGAGACACTAAGAAATTCTTTTGAAAGTATTTTAGGATAAATGCTTCACTATACAAAACATTCGCTGATAACTTCATTGTAGGCCAGTATTTTCATTAAGATCTGGAATTTTCTTTGTGTTATTTTTTTTTGTACATAACAACCTGTTTGGCAACTAATTACTTGGATGTAGAATGAGTTTAAAAAAATGTGCGTAGCGCTTACAAAAGGTTGTTTTATGCTAATCGTGGAAGCTGGAGCCTCGTCATATGTGTACATGGATAGCCTTATAGTAGTTTAATTAGCCACCGCTCCCTAAAGGTTATAACTAGGGATGGTAGAATTTAGCACTTTGATTTTTTAAACCGATTTTGAAAACAAGGCTATAGCATTTCATAGCGTTATAAAAATTAGGATTGAGTATTTTGTGGCATTTCCTGAGGAAGAGGGTAAGACAGCAGCTGAATTTCACATTATGTGTAGCAAGTGTCGGAAATACTGTCACCGTCGGAACTCGAACCTTGGCACCTCTTCCGGTCGTAGGAAATGGAGCACCATCAGTTGATACACTGAGCAACCTAAGCCGGTTGGAGCCGCAGAACACAGTGGAGGTGTATGGAGAGGTTAGTGTACGGGGAGAGGGTGGACGGGGAGAGAGTGTACGGAGAGATGAGTGACGGAGGTGGACGGGGCTGGAGGCGGCAATAGAGGTGGAAGTGAGGACAGGCAGGGCTGGGCACGGAGGTGTGGGCGAGGACAAGGGCTGATGTTGCCGGAGAGACGAGGTGGTAGTGTGGAGTGGCAGCAGGACGGCGTCTAGGGAAGATGGGGAAGCGGATGTGATGGTGGCGGCATATGAGACGGAGTTGGCAGAGGCGACGGAGTCGAGAAAAGGAAGGTGTGTTTAGGGCGCAAAAGGCGAAGGACGCTACAGCATGGGTGGCACTGCGAAGACCGTAGTGGTGACGGCAGTGGGGCAGATGTCACAGCTGTGTCGGACAAGAGGAGGTGGCCCCGGCGAGGAGCGGCAGTGTCGGAAGGGGAGATGGCAACTGTGGCGTGGCGCGGGTGGGATTGAGGGCAAAGGAGGTGCCCGTGGCGGTAATGAAGGTGGATACAGAAGCGAGGAGCCGCAGTGTCTCGGGCAGAGACGGCAACCGAGGCGTGGCGTGGGTGGTGGTGAGGGCAATAGGGTGTGCTCCTGGAAAAATGGAGGTGAGGAGCGGCCGTGTCTGTGAGGGAGACGGCAACCGAGGCATGGAGCGTGTGGTGGTGAGGGCAGAGGAGGTGCCCGTGGAGGTAATGAAGGTGGATACAGAGGCGAGGAGGCGCAGTGTCGGAGGCGGAGACGGCAACCGAGGTGTGGCGCAGGTGCCAGTGAGGGCAGGGAGGGTGCCGAAGGCAGCAATGGTGGTGGATGCAGATGCGGATGAGGATGGAGGCGGAGATGTAGGCAGGGCCGGAGGCGGCAATGGAGATCGATCCAAAGACAGGTAGGGATGGAGACGGACGTGTGGGCGAGGACGGGAGATGCGGCTGCTGTTGGGGACGTGGGGTGCGGGCCGGGTCTGCGGCGCTTCCATTCGCCACGGAATGTAACTGGAGCACCTGTCCGTGATGCCTCTAAGTGCTTTCACAAGACATCGCACACGGGAGGTCGGCTAGGTGGAATACAGAGTAGATGCGAGGTAATTGCTGCGTTTCTATTTCGGTTACGTCCTCTAATCGGACATTGGACCTGGTGCGAATTAGACCAATGAAGCAACTGTATAATTAAGCGACGTATTCTGTGGCTGAGCTAACCTTATGTTAATCATCAAATGTAATTGATGACGCACTAAATTGAAGTTGTTACATTAAAGGTAAGATTAAAATTGTGGAGAGGCACTTAGAGAAATATGTATCAGAAATGTCAATAATATGAAATTATGTTACATTCAACGGGAAGGTAAATTAATTGCCACATCTCTCACTATCAAAGATTCATGGCTTCCAAATTTTTTAGTTAGTGTAACTAAGAATAAACTAAGAATAAGAACGTGCAACTAAGAATAAATTCGTATTCTGTTACAAATTCTACATGTATCCATGTCTCACGATGTCATTCACTCCTTTTCACACCAATTTCAAAGGATGGAATAACAGTTGTGTAATTAAATTTTCGGTTTTGTTTATGAAGGTTGCATTTGCCACACAAACTATTTCAAATAAAATTAAAATGCAATATTCGTTAGATACTTATGTTTGACGGTTGAATCTGGGAATAAAAACGATTTGCCATTAGCCCAAAATGATAAATAAAAAATTATGAATGTTGGATTATTTTAAGGCGTTTTATTCTTTTCTGGATTGTAAAGTGACACGGAACTTAAACTATGAATACATGTATGAAAGCGAAAAATAAAGACAAAAATAATGTATAAAGACGACGTATTGGTGAAACTAACTCTTATTAATTGGCAATTATTAATTCGTCTTACACATAAATAATATTTAATATGAGCTAGAAAACCTAGTATTCTTTGTCCAGATCTGATATTCAAAATCAACAATTGCTAAGAGTAAAAAAATAATTTATGTCGACTATACACACTGTAATGAAAATGCTATTTACAGACAGTAAATAACAGTATTTACACAAACTAAATTTACAAGAATTCTCCAGAAACGTTAGTTCGTGATTCTCGTTAGAACCACGACTGTTATTCCCCCAAATGCCTCTCAGGCCGATGAACGCAACTCCAGCGCGATGTCAGGAACCGGGGACACGAGCGTTGTGTGTTTCCACGGCAACCACAGCGTAAACAATTATGTGTCGATCACATCCTCCCATTGATTCGAGTGTGGCTGCACGGACGCAACATCAGCCTCTAGCGAGCGGATGGTTATCCAGGCGACTCACCGGGAGGGATAGCTCAGGGCATCAACTTATGTCACTGCAGTGCCACTGATCGGTTTCGAGTCACTAGGTTTGAGTCACGACGGTGGCAGGATATTCGAAACTAACCAGATACTAGCAAGGTCGAGTTCTGTCGCTGTCTGGAGGAGAATACTAGCAGTCAGCTGCTCTGATCGGGAGTTTTCCGTGGTTTCTCCCAACAATACCAGCGAATACCGAAGTACCATTCCAAATGGGCCACGGATGGCGTGCGATCTTTCCTTCCCAATCCTTCTCCTATCTTCACCCCTTACACACACACTTACATGCATTATATTACCACACCATGTCGGTAGACCAGTTGAGATTTTTGAGCTTGTGGGAGATACCTGCTTGGGGAAAACACCTCTAGTTGACGGTATGTCGGCGCCGCATCTCGGCTTGCAGCGGGGGAAAATCACCACCAGCTCACGAGAGAAAAACGGGCACCACACTTACGAGACTAATCTCCCTCGCAGTTGACGCGCCTGGAATCACAAGTAATCAATCAATCAATCAATACGAACTACTCGCGCGTGCTATGAGTGACGCAGCGGCGCACGTCACTGTTCACGGCGCGCGGTTCCTTTCGAGCGTCACGCGTGACATTCTGTACGCATCACTTGTGCTAAGTGAGGAATTACACTGGCCAACAGTGAAAATCATTCAGACTTGAAAATAGCCATTTCTCATTCATTTGATAAATAAATGAACGAAAATAACATTTAAAACTTGCATTAAGCTCTTGGTTCTAACATATACCAGATCTTTTGCGAAATTTAACGCCTGGAGATCGTGGCACATTTGAGCATAGCAGTGATGGGTTATGTGTAATTTTTATCACTTTGTACAGCTTCATGGCTGCATAACATGTCCAGAAAAAAAGGCGGACTCTAGAATTTCAGAACATCCCATCGACCGCATGGAGAGGGTTTATCCGAACCACTCTCTCTCTGGAAGAGTACACTCAACAGTCAGACGTAGTCGATCGAAGACAGTGGAAAGGTCAAATCAGCTCAACCTTGATCTTCATAGGATAAACTTCATTTCCTACATTCTCATCTGAACCTCTCCCCCATAATCTGCGGTACTGTAAGTGAATAACACGGAGAGCGATTCCACGCTGAAAGGGGAAGGGCCGACTACTGTTGGAAAGGGACAAGTGAAGAAGTAGTGACAGAAAAGAAGTACACGCAACGCACAAAGAGAAGACGTCCGCGGTAAAAAGTCCTTTTATTTGATAATAGTGAATCTACAAAACCATAGTAAAACGTACTAAACAATACCTATTGTCCCATTCATTGGTTTCGACCCAAAATTAAAGGTCTCTGCTTATTTTTAGAAAATAAAGAATTCCGAAATATGCTTTTAGTATTTATAGTTGAAATTTTTATATCTAAATAACTAGATCTCACAAAATAAAATTATTATTATCATATTAGTTTTTCTCGACCACAAAATACGGTAGTATTGCTATTTTGAGAAAGGAAAGAATTCCAAAATGCATTTTTGTGGAACACTGTAATTGCTGGAGTTTTGTTTTAGTTGTATTTACATCTTATTACTTTAATATGAGTTGCTGAGGTTTTTATACTACACAAAGTAAGGAGAGGGAAAAACCTACAAAATCAGTTTTATTTGCCACATCTACATTACAACCATCTACATTAAAATAAAGTTTGAAGCAATCTGTAGGTTATAAACAGTGATCTAGACTATATTATTTTAATATTACTACATTAATTATATATTAAAACTAGTGCATCCCATAAATCTCTCACGAACTGAAGAAAATAATAATAAAAACATTTTCTTTGAGAAAATTAGTCTCATCAAGAACGCATTAAGCTACTCCTTTGTTCTGTGTTCAAATCTATAAAAATATCATCAAGAGTGTGTCAGTCTTAAACGCTCAGCTTTAAAGACCCATCGTGGTTAAAATATTCTTTATAAGCAACCGGTTCTTAATATTTATTTCATTCCGTTTATATGGAATTGGTTCATCTTATCAATAAAAGTTAATTTAAAACAAAAATAATGGTAACAACAATTTGTTTATTAGCGACTATTACAGTTATTATACCATAATACAGTTTGATTATAGAAATTATGATAAATTAACTTTATAACATACTTTAACTAATAATAAATCTACATTTGGGAGGAATAATGTTCTATATATAGAAATGAGGTTATGTTCCATAAATATATTGATAGGCTTACAAAACATGATTATTTTATCTCGATCTTTTCGGGAATGTAGGATGGTATCATGTTTGAATTCAAATAACTGCTTCTGACAGTTATACTTGGGGTACTCTTTAAAATGTTATCGAGATCGTTTTGAATTGCGAAGTTCACACTTTTTGGAGATGATTTTTGTAATATGTAAAGATGCCTGAATTTGCAATGCTTAGATCTTATTCTTGAATAGATGTCCTCCAACCTGCTGCCAATTTTCGCTATAGTTAAATAGATATCAACAAGTTAAGAACTCTGTTTAAATTTTCCCGCTTTAAGTGAAAAATCCATGCAAACCACACCAACATAATATATAAATAAGCTGAAATTCAATGACGGTACACTATATGAATTTAAATTATGAGTATATAGATACATACTGTACGAGTATATCCTTTACCTACATGAATGTATCACAGTTTGAATTTTTATTGAAGCAAATTAAATGGTACCATCACCCACCTGAATTGGTAAAGTTTTTGTGTTGGCAGCACTGTCCAGTAAAAGAATACAAGATTCAGGTCAGTTGTAATTGAGAGACGATAGTGAGTGGACTGTGAAATATTTTGTGTATTAGTGCTCTGTGATCTCGTAAGCTGTTGTGATGTGTGTGTGCGTGAGAAGAACATGTTCACCGTACGTGGATTCTATCAACTTCGGCCACGGGTCGCACATGTTAGCAGAGGAAGGTCAGTACGCTCACAAATAAGCCCACCGCCATTCATAATTCATGTGTTTTGTTTATGAGGAACCTCCTCTTGTACATGGGAGCGCTGTAGCTAGACAATGTGCTTATACGAAGTGATAAAAGTCAGACGGAATATTGCCTAAGATACGTCGCTACTTTTGCACGTAACAGGTATGAGCGAAGCATGAGTAGTAACGACATTTATGAATTCATGTCTGATGCATTAATGAAGGAAATGAGAAACATGAACTAAGTATTGCAATTATGGCGGTAAATTGAATTTTGATGCATGGCAGGTGAACGTCCTCATAAAGCACTTGGAGAAAAAAAAATGCCATTACAATAACCATATTTCTTGGATAATAGCATCAAACACCATGCAGATGACACCGACCAAATCAAAATTGTTGTTTTAGTCTTTGTCAGATGAGAAGAATATTTATTGTTCAGGGTAAACGCATGAAAGCTATAAAATGTAATTTAATAAATATCGTTTCACGGTGTGTCACATTCCCTGCTTCAACTTTAAATCATTTTCTAAAGAAGTCCGTAGCAAATAAGACAAGAACGACTACACTAAATATTCATCCTTCTTGCAAAATGCCATAGGGCAACAGGCTTGTAGCTCTTTGTCTTTGTTTTAAACAGAATATTTCGCTTCATAAGAAAGTAACAAAATATTAGTGTTATCAGTTAAAGTGCTAAGATAACACTCAAGTGCCAAAATGTTTTAATATTACTTTCTCCCTACGGTGATTCAGTGTGAGTGTTAGCTGTCGGAAAAAACGTGTCATGTTACGAAAATGATTAAGAATGAAGTTGTCTGATTTTGATCTGGGAATACAACACTACATCATACACTTCAGTATTTAAAAATATAGTTTCGAAGTAAATACATTTAAGAGAACAAAATATTTCATCGTAGAACACATGTATGTATGTATGTATGTATGTGTGTATGTATGTGTGTAGGTGTGTAGGTGTGTATATATGTATATTTATGTATGTACTTGGCGCGGCAGCCTGTGAACGGGCTCAGGCCTGCCGGCGACGTCCCTGCCTCGCGGCCATGGGTTAAGGGAGGACGTGCGGTTAGCACGTAGACATCTACACGCCGTATTCCGGTTTCGTAGAACACTAGAAACATAAATTACGATGTATTAGAGTATGTTTATCCATTGAACGTGTAGCAGTGCGCTAGAAAAGGTACATATGAACAGCCACCGAAATTATTATTTCTCTGATCAACTAAAACATTCGACGACGAAAAGATACCGACAAAAAACCGTTAGAATATTCCCCGCACACGGCGGCATTGAAGTACTGAGGCCGCCAAAGAAAATAAAGGCGCTAAGGCAATAAAAATTACGTTTCAAATTTTACGACAGGCCGTTATGCCTTCCCCCGCTCGGCTCTTTGCCCTTCCCTTTTCGGCCCTGAGATCTTAGGCGCCGTTTGCAGCCCAGGTGAGCGCCAGGTGAAGGAGTGCGCGATTCTTCGTCGGAAATTGGGGAAGGGCAAGGAAGGCTGACCTACCTGTTTGAACTCAGCGCGCGTCTGCTTTTAGGAAAGGAGCCTTATCCTTTATTGTGTTCTACGTGAAGGAACCGACTCAATACCGTCAGATTATCCAGAATATTAACGCGAAACCGTGAACGAAAAGATGTGTTATAATTAGAGATGGTGGTTTTTAGGAATTACTAAAACTGCGAAATGTATTCGACCGCTGCAAAAATTAGTAATTGTATGTTTGATGGTCAATGTAGTATGTTTCTGAAGGTTTTCAATCTGAGATAAAATGCGTAATAGATTTCAAAATGTGAAATAACGTACAAAGGTCGTGACTTTGCAAAATACTTGCTACTAGTATTTAATGGTTTCCTTCATTTTCGTTGGTTGACCCTCATTCTTTACTTACACGTATATACAAGTACTACCACCTATGTCAGGAACCCAGTCGGGAGCGGATAGTTTCTCTCGGCTGGAGTGGTGCTCGGCTGATGGGAGATACTTGGTTGAGGAAAACCGCGCTAGCAGACTTGTAGTTCGCGGCCGGATCTCACCATCCAGCAGGGAAAGATCGCCGCCACATCCGAAGAAGCAGCATGAACTGCCCTTACGGCATAAACGACCTTAGCAGTTGCCACACCCGGAACCAGTAATCATTCAGTCAATCTAGAAAGCATCCGGCTCTACCC
>BOPP01000023.1:7041298-7052962 GCA_017312745.1 Gryllus bimaculatus | reverse complement strand
ATGAACTGCCCTGGCGGCATAAACGACCTTAGCAGTTGCCACACCCGGAACCAGTAATCATTCAATCAATCTAGAAAGCATCCGGCTCTACCCTCACCGCTGCCGCCACCCACGCCCCGTCTCGGTTGCCGCCTCAGCCGTCGTGTTCGGACACTGCCGCTCAGCTGTGACATCTGCCCCGCTGCTGCCACTGCAATCTGCGCGGTGCCTCCCTTAATCTTTTGTCCCCTCCACAGTATCCCTGTGAAGAAGGGGAATTTATTTTCTATTAATGTTTTTTTTTATAATACGCTGCTGCCTTGCGGCTTAAGCAGCTACAGGCGGGGCTTTTTCTTACAACTAACTTACAATCTAGACCTAAAGTTATCTTAATTGCACTTTGACATTACTAACTTACACTAAAATCATTTTTCTAGTTCTATTTTATATATTCTACGTAATTATTATTTTATATCATTGGTAAGTTGTTATTTTTATTTTTTTTTTCTACATTCACACATCATTCATACTCGTTTCATTATATACATAACCATTCATTCTTCCCATTCCGCCTCCCTTTCCGCCTCATCCTTCGCCACCTGCGCCTTGCTCCGCCTCCCTTCGCCACCACCTCCACAAGCCGCATTTACCAAATCCGTCGCCTTCGTAAACTCCGTTCTCAGCTTTGCCCCCTCTGCCTTGTTCTCCTTTACCTTCTCTCCGTTTTCTCGGCGTCTTCTTTGCTTTTTTGAATCAAAGGCCGCGACCTTAATGGTCATCTCCATTGCCTTGCAATTCGTCTCCAACTCTGTCAGCAGTGTCGTCTCCGCCACCTCGCTGAGTTCCGCATGGGAAGGCGGACCTGTACGTCTGTCTCCGCCACCTTGCTCCGTCTCCTCCACTTCTTTCTCTGTCTCAACCGCCTTTCTTCCATCTCAATTTTTCGCAAATGCATCCTCTGCCGCCTTTAAATCTTTCTGCGCTACCTCTTCGCCGTCCTCTTCGCTACTGCTGCCTTCATTGTCATCTCCACTGCCTTCCATTTCGATGTCTCCTCTCCCATGAGTGCCGTCCTCACCACTGCCACAAAGTTCGCGTCTTTCGCCGTCTCATTAGCAGTCTTCTGTGTAGCAGCCTGCATGTCCGTCTTTGCCTCCTACAATGTCTTCTATATCTCCGCCTACGCAACCTCCATTGACGGCTTCTCCGTCTGTCAACACAGCCTCAGTACCTATTGTCTCCCCAGGGTGGCCACTGCAGTCGCTGCCTCTGCGTCCGTCTCATCTTCCTTCACGTTTACACGACACTCTCCCCCATCCGTGGTGTCAACTTTCACATACGTTCACCGCGTTCTCCATCTCCCTCTCTCCCCCTCGTCACCATCTGCGCGTCTGTCCAGCCTCCCCCAACATTTCGTACACTTCTGCCTCGTCATCCACCATCGATTCAAACCCACACATACCTTCGCCACCATTTCGTCCAGTCCTTCACCCCATCTTCACAAAGAGCTGTTTTTGATCGCTTTTGCTGCCATCACTTACGCTTCTGTTCCTCTGCTTCCAGCATCAGTTACACCTCTCGCTGTTACTCCGCTTCTTCGCTTTCCAACCTTTAGCATCATATACTCCTTCCCACAGCTGTCTCTGCGGCCCCGCCTCCTCCACCCACTCCTTTAACTCATCAATCTCCACATCTGTCTTCGTCTGCACTACTTAGGTCCTCTTCCGCCGTCGTGTCCTGCACATTTTAATCCTTCTTACCTCTCTCACAAGAGCTTTCTCTGCTCTTCCATCATTTCCTCTTCCTCAACCTTCACATCTGTCAGTTTACACTGCCTCCTCGTCCGCCTCGTCTCCCTCTTCTACTCCTTCCCTCTTGCCCTTTCTAGAGCTATCTTTGCGGCACCGCTCCCTCTTCATGACATTCTCAACTTCCACATCTATCATCGTCTACAGTTGTTCCTCCTCCTCTTCTCCTCCTCCTCTTCTCCTCCTACTCTTCCTCCTCGTCTTCCTTCTCCTCTTCCTCCTCGTCTTCCTTCTCCTCTTCCTCCTCCTTTTGCTCTTCCTCTTCCTCCTCCTCCACCGTCGTTTCCTCCAACTTCCAACCGTCACCCCCCCCCAGAGCCGTCTCCACGACACCGCGGCTGCCTCCGAGTCTGTCTCCGTCCCGCCCCCGCCGCGCGCGCGCTGTCTGGCGGCGGTCGGCCGCAGGTGTCTCCGGCCGGACCGCCCCCATTACGGCTGAGATACATGATTAATTCCGCGCGAATTGCGTGGTAAATTCAGAGCCAGACGCGAAAGCCGCAGTCTGCCGCAGGGACGACTTCATATCCCTCCGCCCGCTCGCCGCCCCTCGCCGGGGGTGCGACACGCTCAGGCAGGTGCAGCACGCTCAACCAGAGCGAAACACCTAGCCAACGCCCTTCAAGATACTGCAGATACTCAATGGAAACGGATTTACTTAGGCTATTTCAAATTCAATTGACCTAGAATCTGCGGTTGAAATCGAGGTGCACAAGTGTTTTACACTTCATATAATTTGTGTATAACGACTGTCTTGTAAACTACATTGAGAAATGTTTGCTATAAAGTTTAAATAAAAATACTATTTCTGAGGTGTTCTGCACAAAACTGACAAAAAACAGTTAACGAAGAACGACTGAACCTGCAGCTTTATTGTTTAATAAACACTTAATTGTAAGGTGTTTTCTCAAGGTGGTCTACTGTTTTATTAAAAATAGAAAAAAAGCCTACTGCTATAAAGGACATTTATCTACGGCGGAAAGGATCCTAGAAGTGGTTGATTGAGGATCGAAATGTCAATATAAAGTGTTATTCGATTCAAATTTTCAATAAAACAAGGTCAACGTAAACTATCAATTTCAAGTCTTTTAAGAGACGCTAAGCCATACCAAAACGTACCAATTTTAGACAACCTATGTCCGTATCTCCCTTAATATCATTTGGTTTCTCGATCAATAAAACCCGTCGTCTGATCAAAAATAATAAGGAAGGAGAGAAACATGCATGAAACCAATTGAAAATCCTTCGCAGACTGGGATAAAAACACTGAATTTCAGAGAACCGACAGGTTTGCTGACTGAGAGCAGAGACAATAATTAACAAATTATTAATTATTCTCTCCAAATTTTTGTCCTTTTATCATGAATATTCATTAACGTTAATTCCATTGAAAGTTAAATTATCATGAACCTACATGATAGAAATAGTGTGTGCGTGAATGAAAAATTCTACGTAAAAATTAACGTAGAATGTTTGACGTTTCCGCACTTTTTTTAAAAGAGAAAACTCCTTTATTCTGGACCCCATCGACAAAACGACAGGGTCGGAACTCTGCACTACATCGCATATGAATTGTTAGTAATGATTCTAAGCCCTATTTTGTTTTGTATAATTCTAAAAGACGGGATGTACCCTTTAAAACTATTGTAATCTTTTGGTCAATAACCCCAACTTGATAGTTTTATTTCATATTATTTTCAGATTTCTTTGGGTCATTAAGAAAGCCCTGGGGAATGGATCCATTCTCAAAACAATGTAGATTTTTACCTAAAATAAAATGTTTCACGTTAAATAAATATTGTTTTATGAGAAACCATGCTAACATTGCTAATAACGTCAAATTTTAAAAAAGAACATACATGTGTGATACTAAATTCGCAAAAATCATTTTAGTTTTAAACAGATTTGGAGATTCCGTGTACTCAGATTATCTAAATGACACCAGTGCAATAGAATGTCCAATTTCCGTTGATTACAACCTAAAAATTACCACACAGCGGGGAGGGTAAGAAACAGGCTTTAATGGTAAAAAATGCTCATCTCCCCTATTTATCTCAGACCTATTAACGATGGTCATGGGTGTTGCAAGGTATCGTATGTTGCGTATTGCGTTTGAGACTGCTGATTTCTTCGTGGCATAATCTAAAAAACATAAGCTGGCTGATGAACTCATGGGGTTATTTGTCTATCTAGCAGAAGCCCATTTTCACCCATTTGTGAATATGAAGTCTCAAAGATTGTAAAAACACTTCGGCTTTCCTTAGCGTATTAATACGTTCAGAAGGTATATATCTGTATATATTGTATAAATGTACAATGGAGAATAGTACTTCTAGGCCATGTAGAGATCGATGTGGCTAGAACGGCTATAAAGACTCTCGCAATTTAAAATAAATAAGCAGCAATGAATGGTCATTCAATTAATAGTCTCATATTTGTTGGGCTTGCGTTTTCCGTCGTTATTAAAACGAATATTGATTCGAGAACGAGCTCTTACATCCACCAGACAGGTGTCACGTATGTATGAATGGAAACTGCATTTCATTAGAAGCAAGACTATTTGAACAACCTGACCCAGTAACCTGGTTTCGCAAATGCCAGGTGTCTAAGCTTTCATATTGTAAATAATCAATTTGACACTTTCATTATTACTCATCGTAGGTCTTGCTCAAACCTGCTCCACTTTCGACCATGGATTGACATGGAAAAAAGTGCATTAACAATTTACAAATATCCTACAGCCTCTAAAAGTCCCCTAAAACACTGTAATATTATTAGTTTAATTAATAAATATATTAATGTGTTTCAAATTAGGAATCGAGTCTTCATCAAATTTGAAGGACAATGAAATCTGGCGACATGTTTATTAATGTGTTTCAATTTGAAGTAGAGTTTTCCGTCAATTTTATCGGCCTCCGACCCAAAAGTTATCTTACAGGATAATAAAAAATAGGTATTAAATAACAACGGTAAATCATGACTTAAAAACTTTTATCAACATAAAAATCAAGGAATATTTTTATATAAGTATATTTTAACCAATTTTCTTAATAGAAACTAAACACTTTGTTTCACAAGATTTCGCCACAGCCGCCAAAAATATTCAGCCTCCAAAAAAGTCTTCATTAATATCGGCGAGCACCGCAGTTAATTATCGAAGTAGCACACATGACAGCTCTGTTTAAGTTTCAATTAAGTCTCGGCCGGGCCGTTCGCCCGCGTTCATAAAAAGCTGCGCACAAAACCGATCGCGCAACCAGACGACAGCTGAACGTCGCCTCTCCAGGCTTGCCAATCTAATATTAAGCCACGTTTGAAACAATAGCGGTGACGGCATTATTGGATGAATTATTGTATCAGAAGAAGAAGCAGCGGCGGCGGCGGCGAAAGTTTTCGGGCGTGGGTGGGGGTGTCGGAGGGGGAGACCGAGAGCGAAAGGGGCAAGAGGGGGTGGGGGAAGGGGGGTTCTGGTCCCTAGCGATCGACCGAGCCGATCTCATAAAGGCTGATTCCCCTCGGGATTCAAAAGTTCGTTACCGGGTTCCAGTCAATCTTCGGATGCGGCGCAACACTTAAGCCAAGCGTCGTTGACGGGCGCGGCCCAGAGGGGGAGGAAGGGCAAAAATTTCAAGCGTCCCTAATTGCCCTCGTTTGAGAAAGCAAAATCAGGCGGAAGGGCCTAATTTCTTCCTTTGATAGTAGGTACTTGTTCCGCGGAAATCGTTTAATGAAATCATTGGTACAATCTTTGTAGCATTCTTTTCGTTTAATTCGTTCTAAATGCTGGATGTAACATGATCACATTTATTTTCATCGGCAGTTATTCTAATGAATTTCTTTTGCGAACATACACCTAAGTAAGGGTCTAATTTCTTCCTTTGAGAGTAGATTCTTCCGCAGAAGTTGGTTAAT
This sequence comes from Gryllus bimaculatus, assembly GCA_017312745.1. NCBI lineage: Eukaryota > Metazoa > Arthropoda > Insecta > Orthoptera > Gryllidae > Gryllus > Gryllus bimaculatus. Next base: position 7,047,266 of record BOPP01000023.1, on the reverse strand, counting down.
GAAATCATTGGCAACCATTGGCAAAATATTGAAAGCATCACATTTATTTTCAACCGCAGTTCATCTAATGAATTTATTCTGTGAACTTACACCTGAGTATGACGTTATATCAGCACATCCTACTTGAATCGCAGATATTCAGATAAAGGCACTCTAAACCACTTTTTTTATACCATTTGTCTGAACATTTACGAAACGACTTCCTTCATTATGTTCTGAACTAGCTCTTGAATCTCTTGTTGAGATATCTATTAATGGCGTTTTTGGTACGGTAAGTTAAGATTTTAAATATATTTTTGAAGATTCTAAATGCCCGATGTAACGCCATTACATTTCTTTTCAATGACTGGTCACTAAATGAAATTATTTATCTTTTCAATAGGAAACTCGAAACTATGTTTAGGTATAGACAAGCAAACCTAACCATGACCTTTATGGAAAGTCATTACTGACGAGGGGATACAAACGGTAAATCGGAAAATAAATCGGCACTTTCCTATAAATTTGTTGAAAAATATGTACAATTCTGGTCTCTCTTCAACTATATAATTTCTTTGTGTACAAGATCGAATAATTAAATCATTGATATGGCCTTGGAAAAAATTCTTAATGAGAGGTTGTTAAAATAAATTTCAATTGACCCAAAAAATAAGTCGAACACGAAATTAACAGTTGCAATAAAGAGACATTCAAACTGCGAACTAAACGACGCCACTTGACAAAAATCGTTACTTTGAAGTTACGAAAATTGTACGAGTATTCCGTTTCATACACATGAAACCTCGCTATTTCGACCGCAGCAATAGGGTATTCTTCAGCGTGATATTTTCATTGTCTCTATCGCTATGAGTATCTGATACCACTAATGTGTAACACTAAGTTCTGCACTTTTCTGACTGACAATTCAAAAGTTTTTTTGTGTTTTATCTTCAGGATCGTGATACTTATCAGGTAACAACGTTTCAGTGCTTTTAGACTGGTACTTTCCATTAAATATATCATTACTCTGTAACAAATTGCTTCTCCTGTTCCACAAATAAATCACCACTATTTTACGTGGGTGGGAGTGAGATGGGGATTGGGATCTTAATGTAAGTAAAGGAAGAAAAAATAAGAAAACGAAATGTGCATGTGAAAATAAGGCCAAAAGTAATAAAAAAAGGAAGTCAGGAGGTAAAATGAAAATATAACAAGATTATGAAGATAAAAGAAAACTGAGAAAGCGTGAGAGAAAATATACAGGAATAACAGTATCACAGTGTGACATACAGTGACTAAGGGTTCAGATGAAAACTAAAAAGATGTGATAAAGCCAGGTACTTACAATACACGAGGACAGCGTCAATCCAAACTGCCTGCGCAGCAATACTGTATCATTCACCTATCGCCCAGCAGTGGACAAGGCTATCAATAAATACATATATATGGATATACACGTAGATATATTAAAAATGTCAAATTGAAAAAAATTCGAAAGGACAGGAGCCAAAACGGGAAAACTTAACAGGGGCCGGAACGAGAAGAATTTATTATTAATTTATAATTAGATCCGCGAACAAAAGCAAATTAAATTGAGACATAAAATACTTCGCTCTAAACCCGATGACATGCAGTTTCGAAGGGGAATGTGTCGTAACAGAAGGAACTAAACCGCAATACCACGTCCCCCGTCTACACACAGCAAGCAGGCCCCTCCCGCGCTCGGATGGCCCGCCAGCAGAGACCCGTGGCATCTCGCGAACCGCGAGCGGCGACTGTATCGTCGCCCCCATCGCCCGCCCGAGGGGCGACCGGTCGGTCCGTCCGACGACGCAGCGCAGCGCGGCGCGGCACGGCAAAAACTCGCCCGCCAGGTACTCTCCCACCGCCGCCGCCATCGTGTCGCCGTCGGCGTCTTGGTTATGACGCGTCGGGGCCACGGACGCCGCGAAAGAAACTGCCGCCGCTCTCCGTCCTCCACTCGCGATCAGATCCTACGATTTTCCATTGCGCAGGCGATCCCACGTTCACTACATTCACTACTTTGCGTGCACTTGTCAGCGTTATGTCGTGTCTATTCGTATAGATGGAAGCCAGGTAAATGATAATACAATGGAGTCATACTTAGTAATGTATATAATGATATACAATTACAGTATTAGTATATAATTATAGAGAATCATGTGGCATTTCCTTTAAAGCCAATGAAATATGCTTTGAATATTGTATGCAATTGCTCACAATGCTACTGCTTAACGAACTTCTGACACAAGCTCACGGAGAAATTTCGCCGCAATAATTGTCATACAGTGAAGTATTACCTGGCGTTGCGCCTGGAAAATAGTGTCGCATTCTACCAACAGTTTTCCTTTAGCTGTAGTTTTCAAAATATCTTTAAAAATATTGTTCCTGTTAATAATTAATTAGGTAAATTAGTTTACTTGTATTATGTTTAAGTGTAAGTCCTACCACCATTTCATTATATTTTATTAACAAAATGTCTACATAATTACCTTTTTATTAATTTGGTTTCGAAAAAATAATAGTACAATATGATAAAGACCGTAATGACAGGAGATTAAGAAGATAGTGAGAAAGGGGACGAGAGATAGTACGAGAGAGTGAACGAGAGATAGATGACGAAAAAGAGAGGACGAAGGAATGAGAACAAAGGAGTGAGGACCAAAGAGAGGTCGAAGGAGAGAGGATGAAAGAGAGTGGACGAAAGAGATGTCGAAGGGGAGAGAATGAGAGAAAGAGCACGAAGAGACAGGTGAAAAGAGTGAGGGGGCGAGATAGAGGGCAAGAGAGAGGACGAGAGAGAGGACGAGAGAGAGGACGAGAGAGAGGACGAGAGAGAGGACGAGAGAGAGAGAGAGGACGAGAGGGGACGAGAGAGAGGGATACGCTCCGCGCCGCCGGATGCGATGGAGTTCGCCGGAGGGCCCGGGCGGGCTTGCGGCAGCCTCAATCTGAGCGCTGCAGGTGGCGTGCGGCGAGCGAACTTGTCGCAGGAATCAGGGACGACGCTACGCGGAAAAGTGGCACGCGATTCGCAAAAACCTTCTGCTCTTCTCAGTCGCACCTGAATTCGTTGGTAGCTCAAGAGTTTGGGAATCGCTGTTCCTGACGGCCTTTCTAGGATGGAGCGTTGCGCTCGTAACCGGCGAAAGCATTCTCAGAACGAACACACTTTTCACAGCAGCGTACAAACGTTCTGAATACGTTTAAGAAATTAAATAAAAGAACTGATTTATTTTGTACGAAGGATCTCCTCTGAATGACGTTTTACACGTGTGTGTTTACGTAATAATAAGTATGTACTAATACTATTTATCTAATATTTTTATTTCAGTCACGTGGCAAATCAGCACATTTATAAACAAAAATGAGTACATGATCATTCAGTTAGTCATATCTGTTCTACTTTTTTTCATCAATTTCATCAAGAGTCAGTTAAATTCTGAATGTAGTTGAAGTAAGGCTCGAATAGCTTTATTAGAAAGAAAACATTTTCCCAAATGGTTCTTTAGAAAAATATATTTAAAAATTAAGTAATGAAATATTTCCAAATATTTATTTCGTATATATTTTTGATTATCTCACACAAACACGAAAAAAAATATCCTCGCAAATAACTATAGAGCCGTATCTTATCTGAAGGGCATTTTGAAGGTCTTAACTCGGCAATATTCTCATAATATACATAATTCATTATAATAAATAACACAAATACTTCATTACTTTACAGTATTATTTCGTAATATCTGATATTTGGATTTCCGTGTGTTTAATCTCTCGTTTAGGTTTACAACATTATAGGCAAATAATCTGATCTAAAAGCTTTACAGCATATTCAGATTGTTTCTTGAGCTCTTCTTGAGAAAGTGGAAGAGAAATACATGTCACTAAACAAGAAAAGTGACTCAAAAATCGTAATCGTGAGATGAAACACATTCTCCTTTTTCAAAAAAACTTCATAAAAATTGTTTCTTAAAATTCTACTTTTATTAATAAAAACTTCATTAAAATAGTTTCCAACAAATTTTAATTTTACTGGTCAAAACTTGAGACAAATAGTTTCCAACATAGCCGGTATTTGGAATAAACCACATTGTTTTTGTGTGCGAAATGAACTGGGTCCGCTCAGCATTAAACCATTCTGCAAAATGCCAATTTGTGAGATGTGTCTTTTAATAACGATATCTTCGCCTGGTGGGGTATTGAGAGAATCGTTAACAAGTGCTGAAGTGTCTCCGGGAAGGCTCAGAAGAGACACTGGCGGATCCGGGGTTGGTGGGGTGGGGCGGATGTGGGCCATGCCTGCCTCCCAAAAGGTCTAGTGTTTTTGTGTAGCTTCCTTTATTTCGCAAAATTGATTGAAATATTTATGTTCGAATTATATAATTATTTAAACAATAATATTGTATAGAATCATACCTACAGTACATTAATAATATACATTATAATAACAAATATTTATTTATTATTTAACAAAAATATAAATGCCTTCTCTCCCCAAATGATCGGCTGGATCCGACCTTGAGAAGAGGCCACTTTTGTTTCGGCTGGGACACCACTCAATCGTCCAGTTGCTGATCCCGACCTCACCCCAACATGTTCAGTCACCCGACCTCACCTTACCTCACCTCATTTCATTTTAATTCACCTCATCTCACCTCACCTGACTTCACCTCACCTCATTTCAAATTTTCTCACCTCACCTCACCTCACCTCACCTCACCTCACCTCACCTCACCTCACCTCACCTCACCTCACCTCACCTCACTTCACTTCACTTCACTTCACTTCACTTCACTTCACTTCACTTCACTTCACTTCACTTCACCTCATTTCATTTAATTCACCTCATTTCACCTCTCCTCACCTCTCCTCCCTTCGCCTCAGTTTTGTTCCGTCGACCCCGACAAGCCGACAGAGACGTTTCAGGCTAACGTCAGGCGCCGGTTGGCGTGAGCGGTCAAGGTGCCATAATAAACTGAAGGGGAAACTGGCATCGTCATAACAGACAGCAGTGATTAGACAGCCTGCTCCTTAATGAAACACTGGTGCTTCTGTAACATTGCCCACAGTTTCACATCACACATACGTACATGAAGACAGTTGTATTAATTTATACTTAAGACGAATACTATAAATATTTCAACTGTCTTACCGAAACACAAAGGTAATTAAATAGTTTCAAACCCAAATCAGGTAATCAGATAAAATGCGAGTTATTTTCTAATTGAATAATTAAGAAGTTTTGGCAAATTTCCCCAGTAGAGCATTCATTAGAAAACTCATTTTAAATGTGACTACAACAACTACTTGCATATACAAAAAACACGAGTTGTTGACTGGAATAAAAACACATTTTTGACCAACAAGGACAACCACGACGTCTGGAGATTACTTTTCAAATAGATTTTTTTCTCTTTCTCTATGAAGCCTGATGCTAGCTAAACAAAGAAATGAAAAAATGACAAAAACACATACTTTGGAAGTGATTTCATGCATTATTGAGCGTGCTAGCATTAATTAGACAGCATACATATAGTTGTTTAATGTTCACCATGGTACTTCCAAGTTGACTTTTGAATTACGATAATAACGAGTGAAATCTGCATATTATTTCTTTTCTAGTAATCAATTATTAAATATTCGCGTTATTACTTCATGGTTTACAAAATTTTAACGCTATTAATGTTTTAGACGGCTTTAAATAAGGTAAAATACTTCTCTTATTATTACGTGTACAGTGGCTAATATAAATGGGGAAAATAAACACTCAAGAAACAAAAATATTTAATGAATGAATACGGCATTCTCTTATGAAGTAAATATAGAAAGTGACAGATTTTCCATGAAAAACAATGTAATTCTCTCATGAGGCTGGTTTTTCGTGTAATGTTTTTTCTAGAAGCACAAACATTCCCAAAAAACAGAAATGCTATTTTATTATTCTGCACTCGCTTCGACCAAATAC
>BOPP01000023.1:7005949-7034367 GCA_017312745.1 Gryllus bimaculatus | reverse complement strand
GCGCGCACGCGCGTGTGTGTGTGTGCGTATAAAATTTTAAATTATATCATCCACAAGAGAGGTTTTAATATTTGAAGATCACTTTTGCACATTCAAGAAAAAGTGTGTGGAAGTGTGCAACACAAAATATGTGTTTCTGAGAATCCGCATTGCATCTAGTCGGCGTTTTTTTTCTTCTGGACGAGAGTGGGCGGTATAAGGCTGTGTCATCCAATCGGGAGCTTAAACATCACCTCTGTAGGTGTCATCCGCGTTCTCGATTGGGTGATACCGTGACAGGTGATTTACGTCAACGGATTTTCTCTTTAAATCGAAATATAGCTAGTGTGGAAAATCCGCGACGGTCGTGACTCCGGCCTTAAGACATCCTGAACAGCACATACAGAGGATGGGTCAATTGTCAATTTTCTGGAGCCCGAGCATTAGGAAACGATCACCATTTCCATCATCACCAAAGACGCCCACCATCATATCACCAACAACGCCACTTTGGTGGTATAAAGTTAACCGTATCGGTCTGTTGTACCCCGGTCTTCAAGTTCAAATTCGATCGAAGCCGTGAGTTATTAAGGTTGAAAACATCCTCCATACGCCTTCCTTCGGAGGGGAGAGTTGGCTGTCCCATGTTGTAGATTTACTGTATGTAAAAAATACTCGAGCAAAAAGAATCTTCGAAGCTTAATTTAAATTATAGGTTTCGTTGCCCGAGTGATATCTTCTTTCTCAGCTAGGTGGTGAAAAGAGGTTAGCGTCATTGGCATCGATGAACTTAATTAAACTACCCCTACCACCATCACTACCAACACAGCAATAACCACGTAGAGTGGGAAAAGAACATCTTCACATGTGTAGTGTGGTTTCGTCCCACTGGGGCGCAGCCGCCATGACTGCTAGCGTGCGGACGCCCGGCGCCGCGCCACTCCATCCACAGCCTGACGACGCCCATCCACCGCCCGCGCACAGCGGCAGCAGCGGCGGCGGCGGCGGCGATTGTGGCGAGTGCCTTTTGTTTGAGGCTTTTCGTTTATGGGCGAAAGGGAAAGCGAAATTGACCGCAAAACAGGCAGCTCGCAAGCACACGTGCGGAATTGCGTTCTTTGCCCAGAGCGCGCCACTGCCCACGCACGCATGCACACACACACACACACACACACACACACACACACACACGAACGCACTCCGCGCGCGGAATTGAAATTTGCGGATGGACGTTAAAGGGAACCGCCAATGGCGCAACATAATCAGAACAGGGGGTGATAACGTTCACAATTTGATTTTCAGCCGTTATTGTCTTCGGTTTGCGTACGCTGTCGATGTGTGTTGTTTAACGCGTGGATGTTACTTTGAATTCTTGCTGGTGATTATACGGGGATACGATGATGTCAAAGTTGGAATTTTAAACAGTTTGCAGTTTTGATCCCGGTCGTGAATTTTTGGATGCTAGAAAATCTGCCGAGTACCTTTCTTCGAAAGCAAAATAAAAGTAGTTGCCCCATGAATTGCGGCGTGAGAAAGGTTCTTAAGCCAAAAAGTGAAATTTTATAGGAAGTTAATTTAGAATTATAATGTTTGTGTTTTATTATCAAATTAAATTTACAAAAATGTTTGTACGAAAAAATGAGTAAATTTGATAGTTACAGTAAAAAGAATAATTTTATGGTGTTCCGTGGTGTAGTACGTAACCGTATTTTGACAAAATAAACTAAAATTCGATAAAAATGTATTGAAAGCTATGTGTTTCTCGAAATGTATCTGTATGCAATCATATTTTTATCTCTGAAACTTCATTCTCAAAAAGATCTTGCTTTAATTATTTACTTATACACAATCGTCAATAAGACCAGATTTATCACCGTTTCTAAAATAACAAAACAATGAGAGAATTTATTCAATGAAGGATCCTTCCCTCCTACACATGTCTCATTGTTGCTCCAATAAAGATAGGTAAACAGGTAAATGACAATAGAATACGTCCATTCGTAGTTCGGATATTGCGAGAACCCTACTATCACATATCCATTGAAAGCAGATTGAAAATAATTAGTATTGTTTCCAAAACGCGTGCATTTCAATGGCGTGCACTCAGCCCCCTCTGATACCCGCTGAATCCAACGCGGTCCCAGCCGTCATGGTGTCTAGCTTTTTGTCGTGCTCCCCGCAACATTGTTATTCTGTCCAGGATGTCAGGAGTGGCAGCGCACGCAAGATAAATAATGTGTGTGGTGACGTTCTGCCACGACCATTGAAATAGAAGCTCAAAAATGTCGTTGGGAGAAGGAACGTTTGCAATTTTCAGTGAGCCTGCCTGTGAAACTGATGGTTAGCATGACAATGTAGTTTTTTCACAACTTGTGAAACATTTACTTTTTGGTTAATATTAATTATAATTGTAACGCGACGATATTTGGATTAGTGGAAGCGTCCGTTAAGCTAATAACGCTTTAACACCAGTACAAAAAGTGGAAGAGTTTACATTTGTTCGGGATATACGAGTCCAGTAGGAATCAATACAAACATATTACAGTTTAAGAGAAAGAAATAGCACAAGCGAAGGATTTAACATTTTTTAAGCAGCGTATATTGGAACTGAGTTTCTAATAAATACATTATAATGGGCATTTGTGACTACGACTAGAAAGGAATCTCTTCTATCTTCTCAGTCAGAATTGAAAATGTGAAAATTAAAACTTAATTAGGGCTTAATGACGTTGGTATTCAAATAGAAAGTTATGGCCAATTTAAAACTAACGTGACACTTCAAATACAATGAAGAAATGGATTACTACGAGTGATTTATTTTGCTCCTTTTACAAAGTGACAAACGTTTGAAAAGTTGTGGAGATGAGAATAAGGACGGAATCTGCAACAATCTGTAGGCCAATGATTAGCACGAGACGAAGGGCGCGATGGGGTAAAGGTCTATGAGTAAGCGAGTGCGGAGTGCGAATATGGATTCGTGAGCGAATACGAATTCGAATACGAATGGGAGAGTTAATACGAGTTTGAATACGAGTGCGAGAGCGAGAGTGAATATTTGAGTTCGAATTCGAGTGCGAATAAGAGTGCGAGAGCGAATGCGAGTTCGGATACGAGTGCGAGAGTGAATACGAGAGCGGGAACGAGAGCAAGGGGGAGTGAATACGAGTTCGAATACGAGTGGGAGAGTGAATACGAGTTCGAACACGAGTGGGAGAGCGAATACAAGTTCGAATACGAGTGCCAGAGCGAATACGAGTTCGAATACAAGAGCGAGAGAGAATACGAGTGCGAGAGTGAATACGAGTTCGAATACAAGAGCAAGAGAGAATACGAGTGCGAGAGCGAATACGAGCGCGGGAACGAGAGCAAGAGGGAGTGTGAGTGCGGCTGCGAGAACTTCAGCAAGTGCTTTAGCGAGCCAGCGAGCCCGTGCGAGCGAGTGCGAGCCCGATGTTGAGACGCGCCACCGAGGGCGGGCGCGGGTGAGTCGGGAGGCGAGAGCAGGTGCCAAGCAGCGGCGAAGCGGCGCCGCCGAGCGCGAGATTCCACACAGCGCCGCGTCTGCCGCTCGGGTGCAAGTCGCCCGGGCGGAAGCACACGGCCGCTCCCGCGCACCGCCTACCCCCGGCGCCGCTAGAATAGCTCAGCGGGACACGCCTATTTTGAACCGAAACTCCAGCCATTCTACTCGTTGCTTTGTCGTCTTTCTCTATTCTCTTTCGAATTTAAATCATCTTCCTCTCCTCCTCCTCCTTCTGCTATTCTCGCTCGTATTATTTCTTTTTGGGTTTATCATCTTCTTTTCTTTCTTCTTTATCACATTCTCTTTCTTCTTTTCCTTTATTATCTTCTTTCTTGTTCTGCGTTTTTTACCCTTATATAATTCTTCTACTCCTCCTCTTTCTTCCTTGTGTTCATCTTCTCTTCCTTCCATTTCATCATCACCTTTCTTTCTTTCTCTTCATTCCCTCTCTTCTTCTGTTTCTTTTTTTCTCTCCTCTATCACTTTCTGAAGATTTTCAATTAGAGCTTTCTCATTTTTTTTTCTTTTTTTATTGATCTCGACTTAGTGCTATAATCTTACATACAGTAGTTCAACTAATAACTAAATAACATTGAACAACTCTATTAATGAATTATTCAAGTACAGAAACTGTAATTACGAATTCAACAAGCGAGTTTGCAGCGACTGTTTATAATTCATCACAAAGCATATGAATCGTTTAAAACATTTATCTATGAATTTATTTCTAATACCCGAACCATGTAAAAGCTCTAGAAAGGACTTCGAGAAGACTGAAATACGAGATGCGCTTGGGCAGAAGAACCCCGTTTGATGATGATGGGTAATTTCTATTTGAATAGTTTATGAAAAATGTAATGGAAATAACCCAAGTTCGTTGGTCTCAATGAAGTGGAAGCCTTTAGAATATATTGATTTCACATTAGTAAGATTGCCAGTATTCTGGTCACGGAATAAGGAGGCTCGTCGCATAATGCGCCCCTCATACGCCATCCACCGCTTGCGACCGGGTTCGATCCCCGAACAATCCATGTGAAATCGTGAAATAAATCGATTGTTTGGTTAGTGATTTCGGGCGCTAAGGTTATTAGTTCCGTAAGTGTACCGTTATGTAATGGTATATATGCGGTGATATTCCCTCGTTGGATGGTGTGATCCGACGCCGACCTGCTCTTAGCTGTGTGGTACTGAAGTGCATGTACGTGTGTGTGTAAGTAAGGGTTGAGGATAGGACAAAGAAGAGGAAGGAAAGATCGCGCGCTGTCCGTGTTTTACGATATTGCCCCGGTATACGCCTGGTGTTCTGAAAAAAACATGTAAACTACCTATCAGAGCAGCCGGCCGCCAGAAGTCTTCTTCACACAGCGACTGAATTCGACCTAACTATCTATTTAGTATCGAAAATCCTGTCACCGTCGGGACTCGAATCTAGAATCTCCTGGTCATAGGTACTGCAGTGACATCAGTTAATGACCTGAGACATCATTCCCAGTGGAAATAATCGAGCCATCGGCTATTAGCCCAAATTCTTTTGTTTCCCCTGCCTCTTGTTCTGTCATTTCTCCAACATCTACTTTTTCATTTCATCAGTATCATATCGTTTTCGCTATCATTTACTCATTAGACCATCACTCATAGGCCTGAATGATTACGGACATTAAAGGGCTCGAAAAGTACACAAGTAATAAAAAAAATTCAAGGAAGAATATAGCGACAGAAATACAAAATATTGTGGGCTGACATGAGCGTCAATAATTACCACCATTGTTTTCAAAAGTCGAAGATATAAGCGTCTGTGTTCGCTACACCTTCGAGCACGTCACATACAGTGTTTCAGGGAGCTCTTCTAGAGCTCTTGCCCTTGAGAGGACAAGCCCGTACAACCCTTCAGGGTCACCCGGGAGCCCGGACTGAGGTCACAGCTCTGCGGTGTGTCTGAGGCCTCACGGCTAAGGCAAACACCTCTCCAAATCTCTTTATGAGTGGACAGCGGGTATTTCTTCTCCACGACTGTTCGGAGCCTTTGACAAACCTCAGACAGACGTACTTCTCCAGAGATTCCTCTGCACCTGCTAGGATCCTTTTGCGTTTGAAACGAGCTGCAAAAAAGTGCACTTTACCATGCATGCAGTTCGTGAGATCTGCCACAAAGGAACGTTCCCTCACACATTAGACGCGCAGAAATGTTACTGTGTGAAGAAACCACAACAAACTCGGGAGTAATTGTAGAGAAATCACGAAATATATTCGCTTAATGTGGCTTGCAAACGTGGAAATGATTTCATGCCACGGAGGAAACAAAAAAGCGGCGGTGACTCAACCGAACTTTTGATGAAATACAAACTCTCCTTGATGTTGTGCTCGCATGTTTGACAACACTTTGTGAAGCGTTAAGTCAACTTCCAAACAGTCAGGTCATGTGCGCAGGCTTGCGTCATAGGTTCCTCCTATTTATTAACGAATTTTTGAAGGCAAACACCGCGGGGCGTGGTCCCACGTGGAGGTCGATGGTCACGTGAATGTACCGGCAGAGGGACATCAACTGACGTCTTTTCAGTGCCTCTGACCGGGAGGTCCTAGGTTCGAGTCCCGACGATGGCAGGATTTCTTATACTAGCTGCATAGCTAGGTCGAATTTAGTCGCTGACTGGAGGAGAATTCTGGCGGCCAGCTTCTCTAGTTTTCTCTAGTTTTCCGTGGTTCCTCCGATCAACACCAGGCGAATGCCGGAGCACCAACAATCAGGTCATGGACCGCCCACGGTCTTTCCTTCCTCTTCCTAGTCTTTTCCTCATCCTTACTTACACCTTTGTAGTATTTTCTTGTCATACATTTGTGTATACCATGGTGTTTGATATCCTTTTCTGAGTCATAGTTGGGTGTACAAGTAAATGACACACATAAAAATTGTCATTCTTTAATTAATGGAATAAATACGTATAAAAATAGTGTATTTTATCAGTAAAAATAAAATTAGATTTATTGATGAGGTGGGTGGTGAAAAGCGTAAACAACGATGTCCTTGTCATGAAACAAATTACTCCGTTCAAAATGAAAGCTATTGTTTGTTTTTTATGTGGCGGCGATTATGAATTGAAAAAAGGTTATTCAATCTTTTCGTATAATAAATGTTAAATGCGAATCTGATTGACATGTTTGTTTTTACTTTATTATGTATATTTATCATTTTGCTCTACATACGTGATATTTTATCTAGTACAATGATAAAATAATATCAATCTTCACTTTCTCACATTGCCCTTTCTGTGAAATAATGTTACTCGGTATAGTTTCGCTGATAGAAAACGTGTGTTTGACAGACTCAATTGTTTTGTCTTGTTCGTCATGTGCTGTTGTGTATATTCTGAATTATTCAATACAAGCCTGTTATAGGTTAATGATTCTAAAGAAAAAAAGGAATCAGAGACGCACTTCCTTGGAGGTAGTAGATAGTGTTAAATAATAAAATTTTTATTAGATATACTCATGTGGCAAAATCATAAAAATTAACACTGTGAGAGTTTAGAAGGTAGTTTAGAGGTGCCTACGGTTTAGGAACGCGCAAACGAAGAAATTATCCCAAACCATGTGGAAAATTGCTGGCAACAACGTCAGAGTTGATACACTTAGAAAAGCCATAGACAAAGTTAGTTCGGGTATCTGGTAACAAACATATTCAATGAATCGCATCTAAACATCATTGCTGTTCCACTTTTTTAGTCTTGTTTTTGTTCGATTGCTACAACTGCAGAGATAAGGGAGATAAGAATTACCTCGAAATTCCGGTGTGGAGTTCACCCGAGATATCTCATCATTCCACGACCGTTATAGTGCGAGCAAGACACGCAAGAACGGAGTCATAACCATCTACTCACACTATCACTGTTCATAAAACATCGGGTAGCTCAATGCGACCTAGGAATTGTAATCGCCCAGAAATTTTCTCGTGCCTGCGATAGTCATTTGTTTCATTGTTTTTCTCGTGTGCTTTCTTTCATGAAATGTAAATGCAGAGTTGTGTGCTGAAGCTGCCTTTCAGAAAGCTAGGAAGGCGATGTTTTTGAAACGGTATTCCGCTTAGCTGTCATCCTCCTCTGTGACGTCAGTCGAGTGTTCAAAATCCGCGCACGAACTTTCCGATTGAGTTGGAAGTCAGCGGATAATACGTTTTGGATTTATAATCAATACTGATATTAAAATGTATAGTGATTATCATGTGGGGTACCGATTCCAAAAATCCCGATTCAAACCTGGTCAAAATAAGGTGATTTTTGAGGTGCCAAAAATCGACAGCATGCATGCGGACGATTGTCGGCGTGTTAAAGAGATCCCAGGAGAGGCACTTGGCCGATCCTGGGCAAAATTAAATTTTCCAGCAATTTAGCACCAATCAGAGTTTCGATTTGAATTCCAGGATAATTGCGGATATTTACACCTAGGCCTGCGCTATTCGGTATTCAAATCAAACGTCAAAATTGGCGCATTAGCGACCCTAGGGAAAGCAATGGCAAACCACCCTAGGTTTACTTGCTTTAACCAATTCTCACAAGAAGGCGCTAGGGGCTTTTGAAGTCTAGCCTATGCACTATAAGTGTATGGAAGTAAAATATGTTAAAATGTATGCGATATGTAAAAACAAATATACGTAAACATGACTCCACTGGATTTCATTTCCTTCAAATTCTACCACGTGAGAGCGCAAATCAGTCGTCATAAAATACTGAAAGTTATAAATATTAGCAATGAAAGAAATTGAATGTTACCTTAAGTAAAATGAAGATTTAGTAATATTCTCAAAAATATTAGTTTTGCATAAATGACAGAAAAACCAACGATAAACTTTTATTAAGACGAGTTCTGTGGTCTCGGAAATTAGTAGCTAACGTAAAACATTGAATGTAGGAGATGAATTTCATTCCCTTCTCGATTTTGGTGAATTTTGCGATCTTCGGTAAGGGAGTTAGTGAAACGCAAGGAAGGAAAAGTATTAGAACAATGTTCTACATAAATACAATTGGAGTGTCAGGCTGTGATTTCAAAACAACTGCCTTTTTAAAATCTCGTATGCGTATTTAGATTAAATAAAACCAAATAATGTGTTTTACGATATTTCCTGTCTAACTGCGTGTCAGTCATTACCTAGAGTAATCTCTGGAACGGCTGAAGCGATTTCAATGCGGTTTTTACTGAACTTGCGTGTATTTGGTCGGACTGAACGTTTGTTTGTTTCATACAAATCTATTGTTTTATTCCACCCTTAATGAAATTTTATGCACGAGATCTTTAAAACAGAAAACTGAATGATTTTGTAAAAATAACCCCTACGACTGCCCTTTACTATCTTTCAGAAATGTATTTAATTCTGCACTATAGCAGTATATCGCGTACGTCTCGAAAACGTTGAAGAAATTCTCAAAAGTGAATTAAACTATTTTTAAAGTCCATACAATTTTATTCTAAATTGCTTTGGATTAATTCAGATTAAACTTTTCACATAATTACACTTGCGTAAACAACTGTCAACATTAATGCTACATGTTTGCTGGGAGAAGGCCCCAATACATCTGTTAACAGCCATCAAGGACAACGATGGTGTCAGCAACGGTAATTGAAAAAAACGCGACAGGGCGAGGCGTGTCGGGGGAAGTGGGGGGGGGGGGGGGGGGGGGAGTGCGATGCAGGTTCAGGTGACAAAAATCCAGGCGAGGCTTGGCAGGGTGAGAAACGGCAGGGTGGAACTGTGTAGCTGGAAAGGCACAGAGTTAGATCCGACGAGACGGTTATGTCGCAATACAGGGCCGATCACGACATGGTAAGGCGGATGTACACAATTCATAGAATTTTTTCTAGTCCTCTCTAAGGATTTTGATTAATAAATACCCAGGAAACACCAGGATACTTCAAGTCTTAAATCAACTCTGGACTCACTTTTTTCCTTTATAATGAAGTTTCCTCATTCTCTTGTGACTATCGATTCTTTTAACTTTTTATTCGAATTCGTCCTAGAAAAGAGCAACATCAAACATGAATGAGACTCCGTTTAATCTCATTTATATTCTATGATCTCTACAGTAAAACTTTTTTGATTCGATCGAGAGAGTAAGAGTTCAAAGTTGTTCGAGCGACGTTTTGGTTTTTATATCGTTGTGGTACCTGGTGTTGAAACCTCGAGTTGTTGAGGCTGACTGAAAAGTGGAGGCTCTATAGAGTTAACCTAGAATCTTCAGTGGTGCGTTTCCCAACTGTTTAGTTAAGCAACCAGACGCTTAATTCTTTGTGCTTACAATTTATTCTTTTTTTAGCTTAGGACTCTGTGTCCCTGATATTTTATTCATTTTTTCATTTTGGTCACGTGGCATATGTGATGAAGGCGTATGTGGCGTTTGCGCCATGGCGATGAAACCGTGACGACACCCTTCCCTTGTTTGAGCGCTACTAGCAGGTTCTACTCATAATTGTTATTGACAAAGTAAAGTAAAGTTTAAAATTACTTTTTCAATCCCCAGCTTCATCTATTTTGGTTGCTTTTTTCGAAAAATTCTTGAAGGAGTCGACAACTTAAGAAATTATTATTATTTTTACTTCTCGCCTTACTTCGTCAGAAGAGAAAGTATTGTATTCGTTCGCCAGAAATCGGTGTTTTTCGACTCAAAAACTTTTTATTTAAGGTCACATCAACTTCTAAGTCAATAGCCACCACCATTGCGGTAACCGTATGGTAACTATGAGGATGACACGATATGATGATAGGAGGTGAAAGGACGAACACAATACAACCATGCCCGAGGCGGGACTCGAACCCGCGATCCTGTGGTCGGAGTTCGCTGCGGCACTTAGCACAGCCTTAGCGATCTCGGTCATCCGGACCGGCAAAAAAACTCTTCTTGTTGGTCCATTGTAATAAAAAATAGAACAACCTTTTTCCTGTACAGTGTATTACTTCTCTAACACGTTGTGTAATGAGAATTCTCGTTTTGTGGATTCTTGATACCGAAATCTCGATTGACGGCAAAATGCCTGTCCGTCCGTCCATCTGTGTTTGTCTTTGGTCAACGCTAAAGCTTGAACCGTTAAATTTTCTCCAAAATTGGTACTACCAATCGATCCGAATGAAATCAAGGCTCATAGCGAGTTTGAAACGCATATTTTGATTTTGGAGTGTACTTTACTCCAAGCTTCAACATTTTCAAAATTCTCTCTCAAATGGTTCCAAATGTTTGTATTTAACTTTTTATTCTGGGTCAACGTGTCTCTTTGCCGTTGAAATCCCTAAGGTTTTGAAAATTGCAAAACTTCAGAACTGTTTGGACGTCACCCTAGAGACACAATACTCAAGATAGATATATTTTTCTTAATTTTAATCCGTTGGTCAACGTTATATATTGAAATAAGGTCATTTAAAGCATTTTGAAAATATGAGTAGTTTTCTCGAGTTTTGGGGTTAAATATAGGGATTTTTTAAATAATTATTTTATTAAAAACTGTTAAAAAAATTTTCAACGTAAGGGGAGTTAAAAACGGCGTTCGTTACATAATTGGTGAACTCTATGTATTTTCTAAATTGCAAAATATTAACACTACAAAAGTTAAATATTAATGGAAGTGACTTTTTTCTTAAATAAAATCTATTCTCAAAAATCAGATCATTAAAATGGTAATGTACAACTCTTTGAAAACACTGTCTTATATTTATGTTGCTTGCAATTTCGACAATATGCAAGTGGTCATGTATTTCAATGACAGTAGAATATCGATCTTATCTCCATGACTATTTTCCCGCTTTCCATCCTCATGACGTACATTCTATGCTATTTCTATCCTCATGACTATACATACATAAAATAGATACTGGTGGGCTGTATAAGCGAAAATGCTGCTGAAAAATCCACTAACCATTGTTCTCCACAAAATATCACGCACACTGCTAGAGAATAACAAGTAAAATACTCTCGGATAACACTGAAATAAATAAAATATTCGGTCTAAAATGAAGTTCACGACAACCGCAATAACATGTCATAAAAGTAGTGTAAACGGATATACATGACAACAGCTATTAACAAATATTTAATGACGGGCATTCTCTTTCTTTGAGTCTTGCTGTCGCAATGATGTCAGCTGCGTTGTAAGCAGCGACGTAGTGCTTATGAGAATTCAGTCGGTGCGCGCAGTACGAGAATAGATGAAATCAAATTCAATTCATACATCAATTATTGCATGTATAGAATATCACAATCAAATATTGCATCTTTTAGTCGAATTCCAAACTAATTAATGTTTTTAGGATATTTTTACAATTCTTGAGTATCTAACGAAACCATAGACACCTATTACAAGGAGAATGCATAGTTTCATTTGAATTCCTGTTCGCGTTTGCATCTAGTAATACAGATTTATCCGCTGCTCTACCTTGCGGTGCCTATTCCGCGGAACTGCGTGCTGCGTTGCCATTAACCTCTCGTGGCGCGCTGCTGCTTAGATCGTAGCCCCTCAGCCTTCACCGCAATGCTTCACGTCCCTGGAAGCCCCGACCTCGGAGATGCTTTGTAACCTCGCCGCGAACTGCGTTTGTCGGATCCGATCTCCGATTCCGCCGCAGCGGTGGAATAGCTTTGCGACCGCCCCGCCTCCGTCGCGGTGGAAAGGATGTTGCGCTGAAAGATGCAGAAAGCCGCAACACTGCTAGCGGGACGTACCTGAGCATAGAGAGGGTGATCCATGATTTATGAGCACTGTGGGACGGGCTCGCTCCAAGCCTCGCGAACGCTGCTCCTGTCTCCCACACTGCCCCATCGCCCTACCGCCCGTCTGCCTTGTCGCTGCTTTACCGCTGCCTTGCTGTCGACTTGCCACCGCCTTGCTGCTGCGTTAACTTGCTCTGCCGTTTCTTTGCCTCTGTTTTACCGCCACCTTGCTACTGCCTTGCCGCTGCTTTGCCGCTGTCTTACCGCTGCCTTGCCGCTGCCTTGCCGCTGCCTTGCCGCTGCCTTGCCTCTGCCTTGTCACTGCCTTACCGCTGCTTTACCGTTGCGCTTCTGGCATCGGGCCTACTTTCCTGCTACTTTGCTCGTGATAAATCGCTGCTTTGTCACTGCCTAGCTGCTGTCTTGATGCTGCTTTGACGATGCCTACACGCTGTTTTGACGCTTCCTAATCGCTGCCTTGCCGCCAACTTGTCGCCCCCTGGGTTTTCGCCTTCTTGCCAACGACTTGCACCAACTGCACACAAAACATTTCTATTTCCTATTTCTATTCATCCGCTACAGTTATCTTTCACTTTTTACTTAAATCATCTCGCATATACGTATTCCTGAAACTTACGCCAACCTCTCAAACTTTTGTCTCCGCTCTATCCAAGTAAAATATTCGAAGGAAAATTGGAGCCAGCATTGAGAAAAAATTTTAATTGCCTAAATTTCAAGCAAAAATTACGTGAAATCGTCCCCATTAACGAAAAAGTCTCTATCATGAATAGTTGAGTTTTGCAAAGTCAATTGTTCACAAATTTCGAAAATAAAGAAAGTTAACTGAAAACAGAACCTGGACCAGTTTTAAATACGTTCTTTCCTCTATTCAAGGAAAAATTAAACAAAACATTTGGAGACGTTTTTGATATAATAATTGGGTCAAACATGAAATATTTCACGTAAAATAGATACCAATCATATTTTCGAAAAATTGCTCATGGCCATATATAATGGTCTGGTTGTGAAGAATAGATTTCAGTGAGAACAAATCTCTGTATTTAGTACTGTAGTTGTAGGAAGCCACTGAAGAAATGTTGAAGTTTTGGAATTTTACAAAATTTAGAAATCAACAAAAACGAGTGCATCATGATTTTTAAGTCTTCTTAGCTCTGTTCGATGAAAATAAAATAATTTTAAAAAAGGCGTCATTTTGTAGACAATTGCAAAAATTAAGGCATTATTAAGTATCTCAAAAGTCAAAGTATTCGTTTCAAATTCTCAGGACCTCAAGTTTGGCCAGATTGATCGGGAATATCAATTCTACAGAAAATCGTCTCAATGGCGTACTGAATGTATTTAGACGCTGGCGTTGACCACAGGCAAATAGACGGATGAACAAGCTGCCTGACATTACCATAAACTAATATCGCGGCATCAAAGACACACAAAAAGTGGCTTCACAACGTGTTGGACGAAGTAATTTACTGTATATAGGAACAAGATTTATTCAATTTTTCGATATCAGGGCGCCACAATTCGAGATATCCCGTCGAAAAATCTCCACTTTTCGCCATATCATTGCAATAGCTTTGCAATAGCATTGCATAGCTTTGTCTTTACTACGTAAGTATTTAGTAAATAAAGTAAAAGTCTTATAATATGTGAAGAAATTAATTCATACTACTTAATTATCCGGGTGTGGCGTTACCACTCATTAGTATAAGAAAACAAAAGCAAGCCATCATTCTTACTCACGTATTACGTGAAATGTTCCGTGCGTTATGGCGTAGATGATGGGAGTATGTTGGGATACTTGCGAAAATCACAGAAGTATATTGATGAGAATATTCCGAATGTCTTTGTGAATGTTTTGTTAATGTACGTTTGGGTGAATATATGAACTAGGTATGAATACATATACAAGCATTATTCTCATGAAATAACATCTGCTGCCGGTGTAACACGCGCCAGACCATTTTCTCTGCATCAAGTATATTAGCATGAACGAGCAAGTTGTTCAGCTACAGGCTCCTACAAAAAATACGTTGTTTAACAATCTAACTGGTTTCTGGAGTGGTTTTGCATGAGTACCCTCCGATATGGCCAGGAATCGTACCACAACAAGGGCGTCCTTGTTCCCATCTCAGTCGGCAAACACAGCAGCAACCACTGACAGACTTCAAAAGCAGAGGTTCGGCAACGCTCATGCTGGGCCTCACGTAGCAACTGAGCTATAGCACAAATTTATTCATTCACACCCCCATCCAGCCACCTACACACCCGTACATCCAATCACCTACCCATTTTGTCCGTCCAACCACCTGCCACTCAATTACCAGTAATGCCGGCAGTCCAATGTTGTAGATTTACTGCACGTAAAATAAAAGATCCTCAAGCTAAAAAGAAGCATCTGAGCAACATCAAATCGCCCGAATGATCCCTTCTTTTTCTGCTAGATGGCGAAAAGAGCGTAGCGAAATTTGCGTGGTGAGGTACAAGAGCAGGATTGATGGCCGGAGCAACGCCGCGTAAAATAAGGCAACATTGATATTTTTTATTGACCTCACCCGCCATCCCCACCTGCCACCCTCGCCCGCCGTCCTCGCTCTTTTCCGTTCTCGTCCACTCGCCCTCGCCGATCTATCCTCTCCACTCAATCCTCCCGACTGCACTGGTGTTTAATATGGATCCAACTTCACTGTCACAAATTTTCTACGATGTAATGTTTCAGGTTAATTCGTATCGTTCCTAGTTCATTATACTTACTAACATAACCTTGTATATCCTTTAAAATTCTTGATTTCAATGCACTTCAATATTCTTTGACTTACAATATCTATTACACTTCCGTATTTTGCATGTTACAATATTCTTTACCAATCGTTGACTTACTACAAAAATTCTCACTGTCCTCATTGACAACATTAACGTTGCTATTGTAATCAATCAAATGAGGAACATTATTCCTTCATTGTATTCGAAACTATAATAAACACGTACGATACCTATAAATGTGATATGTACATGCAATTGTATACAAGACGTTACATCACCCATATATCCTCACCCACCCATCATCGTGCACTTGACCCATCCAACCTCGCTCACAGAACATCGCCCACCCTACCTCGCCAACCCAAATTCGCACCCCTCCAACCTGACCCCAATTCTGACTCCCCCAACCTTGTGCAGTCAACATCACCAACCCAACTTTGCCCCCCAACCCATATCGACGTCCAACCCACCAACCCCACCTCGCACTCTTAACCTAGCCCACGCCAACCTCGCCCACTCAACCTCGCCCAATGCAACCTCGGCCAATGCAAACCTCGCCCACGTCAAACGTCACCTCACCACTTCCAACCTCTCCTAGCAACCTCGCCCCAACCTCGCCCACCAAAACATCGCCAACCCAGTCTCGCCCACCCAACCCTCGCCACAACCTCGCCCACTAACCTCGCTCACTCCAACCTCGCTCACCCAACCTCGCCCACCAACTCGCCCACCCACCTCTACCACCCCCAACCTCGCCCACTCAAACTCGCCCACTCAAGCCTCCCCAATCAACCTTCGCCCATCTCACCTCACCCACATCAAACCTCTCCTACTCCAACCTCGCCCGCCAACTCGGCCCACCAAACATCGCCAACCAGCCTCGCCCACCCAACCTTCGCCCGACCCAAAACTCGCCCACTCAACCTCGCTTCAACCCAACCGTCGCCACTCCAACCTCACCCACCCAGCTTCGCCGCACCGCTTACATCCGCCGGCGCCCGCTCACCTGCAAACCTTTTCCCAGCGGCGCGTTTTCCGTGGCGAACTCGCTCGATGCTCCCAAAATGGAATTTCGAAGCGCCTCTCCCTCGGTTTTGCCCAGTGTAAACTCGCGGATCCGCAGCGGCGCTTCTGGAGGCGCGCAGCGCCCCGCGATCTGCCTCCCAGCCTCCCCCACAGCAGCCGCCAGCACGCCCGCGAGTCGCTCGTCCACCCATCCATCCATCTGCCAACCGCTCGGCCCCGCTCGCTCGCCCACACACCCCAAACACAGACGCCAATCTGCCTAATCCGTTCCATTTACACAGCGCGTAACTTCCTTCCTGCCAGGCTCTCCGCCGACCATGAAACTCGCATTTCGATATTTGTACTGTATGCCATCATTTACTCGTCCAAACTTAATCTCAAAAGTTTACGCGACGAACGACGAAACATTGCCGCCAACGACTCGTTTGCTACACGATTCTTCGGCGTCTTCATTTAAATAGGTGCCGTTAATATGCGCTTCAAAACCCACCCGCACTGCTGCCTTCGAAGCCATTCCACAGGTTGTTTCCCTCAGTTGCCAACAAAATCTCTCGCCCTCGTGGCTACTTAGTCCTCTTCATCACCCGGTCTCGTGATTGCGTTCTCGCTGAGATGCTGAACCACTCTTTCCTCTCCGTCACAACACGACCGTCTCAATGTGAAGGATGACTATCGCAATGCTCGAATACCTACATCTTCACTGTCTCTTTCTTTCTGCCACTACTATTGCTACCAGTTCCTCCACCTCCTCGACGCTCACGCACTCTTTCACATGCCGTCCCACCTCCGTGTCCCCTCTGTGGTCCACATGCATCCCAACTTGCGCCCGTCTTCCAACTACTTATTTCCGTATCCGCATTCGTACCCACCTCCTCCCCGCCCGTCCGATCCATCTCTTTCCTCAGTCACGTGCCCCCGTCACTGTTTCATTATCCACGCTCTCGCCTCCTCGCCTCGTCTCGTCGCCCTCGCCTCCTCGCCCTCGCCTGCCCCTCCCCGCCATCGCATGCCCTCGCCGCACGCCCCCCGCCCTCGCCCACCTCGCCCCCCCTCGCCCGCCCTGCCCTTCGCCCTCGTCTCGCCTCGCCCTCGCCCTCGCTCGCCTCCCCTGCGCCCCCGCCATCGCCTCGCCCTCGCCCTCGCCCGCCCTCGCATGCCATCGCCCGCCATCGCCTCGCCCTCGCCCTCGCCTCTGCCCTTCGCCCTCGCCGCCCTCGCCGCCCTCGCCTCGCCCTCGCCCGCCCTCGCCCTCGCCCCGCCCTCCTCGCCCCCGCCCTCTGCTCTCCTGCCGATCGCCTCGATTCTTCGCCCTTGCCTCACCTCGCGCCTTGCCACGCCCCACGCAAGCTGCGACGCGCGGTGTTCCGCTTTCAACTCCTCCTCCGGTTTTACATCATTCCCGATTTCCCGCCTACTCCTCTCCGCTACTCGTCGTCGCCCGGCCGCCAACCGAGACGGCTGCCGCCACCATCCCTCCCCCACCGCGCCCCGGCCCCGCTGCCGCCACGCAACCGCGGGCGCCCCACTGTTTGCCTCCGCGGCAGCGTCTCCGCGTTCGCATGTTTGCTCAGCACGGCAAATACGCGTTCGAATGCGCGAGAGAATTTCGTGGCGCGGCGGCGATGGCGGTCGGCGGGCGGTGGAGGAGGGTTCGATGGCAGTGGAGCGAATGCGTTAATTATGAGGACAGCGCGCGCTCCTGTGGAGACACGTGGCAGCAAGAGCTTGTATGGAAGACGGTGGTGGGGGGGTGATGGCCTGGTGGGGAAGCGTCACCGCAGTCGGTTACGGCTCGGGGGAAATATGGCAGTTGGTGGTCATGAACGGGCGTGCTGTAGTTTAAGTAAGGACGATCGACGATGGTGGTGAACGTAGAAACTGCACCGGTGGGATAATGGAGTAGCAGAAATATTGGTAGGGCCCAGTTTACAAACATTTTGATGATTAAAGTGTAAATTATGCTGGTCTGAAGTGTAAATATATAGCACTATTCTGGAATATGATAAATGGGTTCATTGACGTCATGTTATTTAAGTTATTTGTAATTTTTTGTTTACAAAAATTGTTCATTAAAGATGAGAATAAGGTTCAGAAAAATATAATAATAAGGTACACTAGTTTACTACAGCTGTTATTGGAGCTTTCTTTATGTAAAATTACGTTTCTCCAAATTTTATTACAGTATTCTGTCTTAATTTTGTCTCTTAATAATTTTATAGACCATTACCACATTGACCAAGACAAATTATCTGATTTAAATGGTTTATTGATAGAATTCCCACATGATATATGTGCACTCGGCGACCATTTAAATACGAACGTTAATTAACGCTTATTCAGTGCATAGATATTTTCCGCGATATCTATCCACTCGTATTTCATTAAATAAAGTTTTAAACTGAGGACGTATACTTCGATTTTTCTATAGTGGCCGATTACATGAGGTCATCGTTACACCTCCTATCTTATAAAATGAATATTTTCAATTAATTCGCGAACGTCCTTCTCAACGGGGTTCGTGGTTTCAGAAATGTGCTTATCACTGTTAAATATATTTATTTTATAACGCAGGAGGTGTATCAATGATCAAATGTCATCGGCTACTACAGAAAAATTGAAATATAACCTATCATACGATGAAGCTCTTAATTTGAACATATTTCTCATCTAAAAATCAAATCATTTTTGACCCAGTATATTTTATGCAAATTTAATAATTTACAAAACCTCGTTTTTTAGGTACGATCGTAGATGCGCGGAGTCTAAAGTAAGAAGCAAGCCTAACTATATTTTGGTATTCTGTATTTCATTTAACTTTTCTGCTTGCAAGTGATATATTATAATAGAAACCTAATAAAACATAGTTCAAGGAGAATGTAATTACAACTTTAACCCTTTGACTGCTCTAGACGAGTTTCTACGCAAAATATTTCCGTGCGTGGTAACCTTTGAACGAATTATTACGCTGTCAGACTGTCGCTGGGAGCTTCTGGACGAGTTTGCTTTTGCAGACGCGCTCTCGGCTATCGCAAAGACTTACTGAGATGTCTTCCGTGGTATCTATGCACGAGCGAGCTCAGCTCACAAAGGGGCCCGCAGAGAGATGCACGACCCAGATGCGTGACAGCCGGCCCGCCCGTAGCAGTTAAGGATTAATGACAATTATTAATAAATATTATTGATATTATATTGAACCATTTACAGCGTTTCCAAAATGTCTTTCAATATGTAAACCAATTCTTCAAATTGACAGGTTAAAAAAATCAGGGTTTGAACTTATTTGCGGAAATACTTTATTAAATATGTCTACAGGAATCTATTCAAATTTTTCAGGGGGGTCACGGCCCCCTTCTTAACTGTGCACATGCCGGTACCTGTACCGGGTAAGGTGGCTCAGGTCATGCCATTGCACAAACTATTGTTTAATTTTGCCCAAAAGTTTGTACAAATTATCTTTTAGATTCTCCTCAAACTTTGTTATCGAGACCTCATCTACACCTGCAGCCTCTGGCCGGGAGGTCCTAAGTTCGAGTCCTAACCGTGGCAGGATTTTCGACACTAGCGTTACATCCGTTCAATATTTTACTATTTGAAATTTAATACAATATTTTAGAATATACTATACTTTACTGAAATTAAATTACTATTTTGGAATTTATATCCATTGTTACGTAGTATACCCAGAACAAATGTGTGTTAAGTACTGAAGTAGATTCAGTTGAAAATGATGTATTTCATATTGATTAGAGATTCATTTCAATTAGTGGCTCATCTCATCTGTCGTTTCTTCTTAATCCATTTCATCAACTACATTATATCCATATATGTCCACTCTACTACACCCATCCAGCATATTAATTTTTAACTCGTCAGTAATTGTGCAGTGGCTTTTATTAAAATAAGCGTCCACGTTTTTAGAACGCGCGGACTTCACCCAATACCATAAAAAAAAACTTTTCCGCCCGAAAGTGCATCGCTTCTTTATTACCGAATGGGCCCTTTTCTCCCTGAATCCACGTCACCTCAGCTGATGGATAGAGCTACACCTGAACCGCTTTCCCGTCCCCCTCCCTCCACACTCCACGTACCACACGGCGCACGAGTCGCTTCTGAGGTCGCGGATTAACCGCCGCCTGCCTCCCGATTTTTTTTTTCTGTGTGGAGCAATTTTATTTCCATATAGTTCGCTCAGCCCGCCTTTTCTGTCAGCCACCGCACGCCAGATGAAGCCACGCGAAAAAAATTATAAAACACCGGGGTGTGAGCGCGCAAGTGAGAGAGAGAGAGAGAGAGAGAGAGAGAGAGTGAGAGAGAGAGAGAGTGAGAGAGAGAGAGAGAGTAGGAATGAAGCGGGGTGAAGAGAGAGGTTTGGGTGACGTTTGTGTTCGTGCAAAAAGCGCTCTGAAAATGCGGAGAGAGCAGGATGGAGAGAGCAGGATGTGCTGCAGGTAAAAAGAGATGCAACCAGGTATTATGAAGAGGCGTTGCCTGAAAGGGGCTGGAGGGCGAGCGGGAGGGGGTGAGGTGAGAGAGGATGTGGGGATGGGGAAGGTAGATATTGTGAGAGAGCCAAAGTGACCAACGTGTTCATGCGTTTACATTTCTAAAATAAGTGGGAGTGAGAAAGGAAAAACAGGTCAAGCAGAACGTACAAGTAATGTGTATCACTGTAATGCCTAGGAGAAACAAACCGTTCGATAGAATCAATAGACCGAGATTCCTCAGAACAGATAAAGGCGCATCAAAAAAGAGAGATATACAGCTTGTGAACGAATATCTGAAAAGTAAATCAAGAAGATGAGAAAAAGATAGGTTAACTAACAGAAAGAAAGATTAGAAAAACAAAGAAACTAGAAAAATTAAAAAGATATAAAGATTAAATTAGGAAACAAAAAGAGAGATAGCCTTTAAAGCAGCCAAAGAGGAAGAGATATTGAGGCAGGAAATTGCAGGTTTAGGTAGCGAATCAAAGGATCAGATAGGATCAGAAGAAGCAGGGAGACAAACAGAAGAATATAGCGAAAGATACTCACACGTACAACTGAAAGGTAGAAAAGCAAAGAGAAACTATTTGAAAAGAGGAAGGTAAACGCACAGGGTGACGTAAAACTATGTCACAAAGTGTCAGATATAGTGGAAAATAAAGATTGAAAAAAATTAACCAAAGGAATAGGAAAATAGAGTGTCTCAAAATAAGTAATAGACAAATAAAGGAAACGAAAAGCGTCGTAATAGAAAACGGCCAAAATAAAATACAGAATCCGTACTAGAAACAGAAACTCCAAAGCCAAGCTAATCCAGTACGAACAGTTTCAGAAAATATTTGATAGGAAGGGGAATTTTTAAAAATTAAAGGAAACAGTTTAAAGATTGAGAGAGAGAAAGTTAGAGAGAGAGAGAGAGAGAGGGAGAGAGAGGGAGATGAAGGGAGAGAGGAGAGAGAGATGGGAGAGAGAAGGGAGAGAGGGAGGGAGAGAGAGAGGGAGAGAGAGGGAGAGAAAAGAGAGAGAGGGGAAAAGAGAGAAAATACCTAGAAAGGAGAGAGAGAACTCCAGAGAGTGGTAAGAAAGGGGAAGCAGAAAAGAGAGAGAAAGAAGAGAGAGGTAGCCCGCCTGCCCTGATGCAAACGCGAAGCAGGCGCGCGAGAGAGGTGCCGAGGCGAAAAAGGGAGGGGTGGGAGAGCCTCCCTATATACCAGCACAAAGCGCTTGTCTCCTGCTGACTTTCAAATTATTTTATCTGTTTCATTGTTCGCACGAGGCCGGCGCGGAGCTGCGCGGTTGCGGGGCGGGGTAGGCGGGCGAGGCTCGAGGTGAGAAGGGGGCGGGGGTGGTGCGGCACCCGCTGGGGAGCCCCCAGTGGCTCATCAACCCCTCCAGCCCGCCACTTGGAGCCCCCCTGCGGCGCCGTGGCACCCGGGGACGTACACTGGGTCCGAATGCGAGGAAGGAAAAAAGGAAAACTTGTTATCTCATTTTTGGAAAGAATTCAATGGATGTTGCCAAATAGCGCCAAGGAATATTGATCGACCGACCGCTGAAATTATGAGAGGATGGATGGAGGACGTAAGACGTACAGATGTACAGACGTACAGACGTACAGACGTACAGACGTACGGACGTACGGACACGGACGTATGGACGTACGGACATGAAGACGTACGGATGTACAGACGAACAAATAGACGGACAGACGGACGGAACAACACATAAAGGAACAATGGAGGGACGAACGGAGAGGCAAATGGACACCCAGTCGGATAAGTAAAAGGCGAGACGGGCAGATGCACACAAAGACGGACGGGCAGACAAATGGCCAGTTTGATAAATGTTCCTTTTTTTGCATCAGGGAGCCCCAAATGCATTTCCGTGGAAGACCTGCTGAGCTAATTTTCTCAAGATTACTCTGCATTTTTTAAACATTTATATGAGAAGGCAGAAATTAGGGAGTAAATTCTATTACCACGACTATTTTCATGTTGTTTGGAGAAAGGAATTTGCAGTTATTTTAAGAGGTACTGAAGATTATTCTAGGTGACAATAAGGTGCTATTATCAGCTAAAATAATGTATAGCTCATAGAATTGAAGTGTAAGTTCAACAGTGAATCTAAATGCCTCAATTGTAATTTTAAAAATTATATGAAAAAAAACACTGCACAAATGAATTACTTTTACTTTTTTCGTAATGTACGTAATTCTTTGGTGAAATGGAAATATTGTTAAAAGTGACACTTGAATACTTCTCAGAATCAACATGAACAATGTAAATAAAAAGTGATCTTGCAAAATATCCGGACACAAAATATTCCTATTTCATATTATTTTAATTACAGCCCGTTAATATTAATTTTTAAAATATTACTTTAAACATCTTTGTAAATCTGAGATTGCTAATGCACTGATTGGACCAACTATCGAGAATTTCTTTTCCTTCCCTTAATATCCGGCAACATTACATTTTCCCTCCAAATCTGATTTCAAATTCACTCAACCAGGGACGGCGCCACTAACGGACAGTTATGAGACAGATGATATGCACGAGTAGATACCTAGCAACAAATAAAAACAGTACCACGTTGTCGAAAAACATTACTGGACGAACCAACGACCGCAAAACAACTAGGTGGTTTTGAAAGTAGACAATGAACATGTTTTTAGATCCAGACGTTAGACTACAACAATGTTTTCTTTCCCCCGTAATACAATTTGATAGGTTGCACTTCTTAGACAAAAACCAGACGATTACATTTCGCCATCTTGGGGTCAGACTGACGTGACACATGAAATGTTTGGAGATAGACAAATATCACACCTTTTACGTTCCCTTTCACTCTAATAAAACATACAATTTTGTAAAAACGTGAAGCCCTGACATCTATAGTAACATACCTAGTGATCTTTGTTGCAGAAATAAGTTCTGATTCTGGTAATGGTTGTAAATGCAAATGGCAAAAATTGTAGTTACGTCAGCCTGCCTCTAAGGTAGCGATTTGACACACGATTCGTCCCACTGTGCGAAGTGCTTCTTTTCCATCTTCCTCTCGACGCTCCCTGTCTCTCTTTCTCTCGCTCTCCGCACCTGAATTCTCTCGCGCCCGCGCGCTCTCTGATTTATCTGGGAGTGCGGTCTTGCGCCTCAAGCCCTCCCATCCTCCCGGACGCCCTCTATCTTCCAGATTGGATCGTCTGCATATTACGGAGGTTACGACCAATCGGCGACGCCGCGAAATCAGAACGCCTCTTTTTATTTTGTTTTTTATTTTACTTTTTTTTCTTATTCTTCTTCTCCTTCTTCTCTCATTCCGAGCGCGTCAGTTTGCAATTACTTTCTCCGACTCTGTGGCATTGCGAGTTGAGGGCTGGTGTTGCGAGAGATGGCGTTTTGAAATTTTCGTGTTTGGTGTTGGGTTAGAGTGGTGGTGGATCTCTAAGCTGCGAATTCAAAATTCGAAAAGGAAGTTTAGTGCTGAGAAAGGAATTAAAATGTTTTGTGTTGTTGAGTGACGATGTTTTTAACGAGCGTGTAGGAATGGAGCGTTTAAGGGGAATGTTACGAAAGAAATTTGAAATGAAATCTCTGAGAAAATTGAATCGTATTCTCTTGACGATCATCTTCTCTTCAGTGGTCAGGTGGTAAATTGGCCTACCTTAAACACTCCCTGGTGATTTTTTGTGCTATCTTAGACTTTTTTATGAAGTTATACAATTTGTTAATGTGAATATTCCTCTAAAAATAGTGTTTTATATTGTATTGTCACTTCTAACCGTTTTTGTAACTTGTAATAAATGTGTATCACATGTTATTTACGTAATATCTCGTGAATAAGAAATTCACGTTCATAGAAAATATAAAACGTAATACTCTTTTGGTGCCTTGAAATTATTATTTCACTTCACTTTATTTCATTTATTGACGTGTTCATTGATACATTTAAGCAGAGAATTCAAATTGATTATTAAAATATTAATTGATATTACAATTTTCATTGTATATTTTCATATGTTTATTAGGTGTTATATTTTCCCGCATAGTCTCACGTTCTATTCTTCTCCATACGTCTCGTACGTTGTTTTCTACGACAAATAAATAAAATTGTAATTAAAATTGTAAATCGAGAGGAAGTAACTTTGTTTTGTTGTCGACCAGGTATTGTTTCCTCCCTTTTTTCGAAGAAACCTGGATTTCGTAGCGAAAACACACACACACACAGTTTAGGACGAGACCCCCCACTTGGAAGGAGACGAGAGAAAGGGCGTACGTAAGTTCAAAACCCGCGAGAGCAACGTGGGAGGGGGAGCAGAGGATGCACAATCGAGAATATTCCTCAAGCGACAGTGGCGCGGCACGGATTCGCTCGGCATCTCCGGGAAGCTTTCCCTCCCAAAGAGGCTGTCGCTCGCGGTTCGAAGAACTGCACAAAAGCGGCTCGGGGAAAGGAAGGACGATTTCGCAGAGAGGCATGGAAAACGCGTTTTAGTGAAAGTGGTGCACCTAAAGTTTATTGTAGCTGTCTGGGATCATTACGCAACGTCGGGATAAAAAAGGATTCGGAAGAAATTAAATTAAGTACTGCTGTATTTTTGAAAACTTGTAAATTTGTTTGAAAAGAAAACTCACGAGAATTGATGTGAGTATAATGCGTATCTGTTGTGTATATGATGATACAGTTGATACGCCTATATAGTGCATTATTGTTTGCGGTTGCTAGTTAACGTTTATATTTTCTATTCAAACTATTTATTTAAATTATATACAACAGCAACATTTTGATCATCATATAGTAGAATTAGTCTACCTTGCCATGCCGTAGGAAGTTTTTTAATATTTTGAACGTAACTTAAACAAATGACTGGCACAACAATTCAAAACAAATGGGAACGTATGCAGCTATCATATTGTTGTTTGTGTACACTCATCTTTTAATATTTATAAACAATCTTACTTTCTTCATTAAATTGGTATTCCGTGTAATAGTATTACATCCACACAAAATAGCTCGGAAAAGAGTAGACTAAAGGTCAGACGCAGATTTAGGTCGCGTTCTAAGAAATATTGGCTTACGAAATATCTCATTTTCGGATTTCCGCCTTTCTTTATTATTACGTAAAGTATCCCGTGACCTTTGTGTGAAGCGAATATCAAGAATACAGGTCCCAACCGCTGAAGCTATTCTCAGTTTCTCTCACAAAAAACTGCTGGCGCATTCTTTCGAGGCTACGGGAGCAGACGCGTCCCGGAGAAGACGTTCAGAAAGTCAGAGAAGGAAGAATGATTTATAGCATAAATGGCGAAATAATTTCGTTTCCATGACAAAAAATAAAATTTACTGGGCGATAATTTGGCAATTAATTTTCTATTGGCATTAGTGAAACAGATGTCAGAGTTGATCCACTGCACGTCTTCTTTTTGTGAAAGTGTATAAGGTGTAAATGAGCACGTCAGCCTTCAGAAAGTTGTTCTGATTCAGGTTTCAGACACGATATGCTTTCTTTAAAACCGTATTAATTATTGCTGGCATTTTATATAATTACACTATTTAAGTCAGTATGTTGTCATATTGTGCGAATTTATTGTCTCAACCTCATAAAATTAAATGTAATGAAATGTGTATTTACAAAAATTTATTATCAGAAAAATTTGAAATTCTCTCAAAAATGATAGTGAAGAATAGTTGTGAATATCAATTAACAGATAATAAAAAGACAACGTAATTATATTTTAGTAACAAATCTTGCATAACTTCTAATTATAAGACATACAGCAATGGAGTTACATTTGTAAGTTTTTATGTGATAGGGAAATATAAGAATTTGTAACGTATTAAATACCAACAAAATACCGTATTTTTCATATTCAATCTGTCTGTCTCTGTCTCTTCGTCTCTCTCTTCGACTCTCTCTCTCTCTCTCTCTCTCTCTCTCTCTCTCTCTCTCTCTCTCTCTCTCTCTTACGTGCGCTGTCACCCTCTGTGTGTCTGCCTCCGTCACTCTCTGCATACCTCCGTCGCTTCCTGTCTCTCTTCGTCTCTTCGGTGCGCCCACAATGAAGCTTAGGTCGCATTTTGAATGGAAATTGAATTAAAATGAAGCGGAATTTTGTCCTGCAACGCCAGGTAATGGAGATAAAAAAATTAAGAGCACATAAACCTCTTTAAAAAAACACCTAGTTATGTCAACTTTCATGGAGATCGGTTACCCCCCCCTTGTCGGAGTTTACTGCTTTTAAATATACAAATATACCAACTTATAGATTATTATAATAGAGAATAGAACGATAGTATAACTGAGAAGGGACATTAGAAATGATTTCACATGGAAGTAGCATTATTGCACATTCAAATTCCTTGTAACGATTAAGCTAATGGTATTCACATTCACCTAATTAAACGCAGTATTTAATATATAATGAATTGTCTTTTCAATAAATGCAGCATTTTACTATAAATTATTTGCCAATGCGTTTTGTCATTTTAGCTTGTCACATTTACGTCTATGTTGCTTGTTTTTCAGGAAATAAAACACTTAATTATATATTGTAATATAACGGAAGGAAAATAAATAATATTCCACCACCAAATTAAATTACCTAATTATATTTCGGTGTGACGACAACTAATTATATTTCGGTATAGTATTGTTGAATCCACTTACTACAACCAGAGAAATGATACACCACTCTTGACAGTGCGAGTTCGTTACGAATAATCGAAAAGAAGGAACTGTAGCTAAAGAGGGTGGGATAATTATATTTTTATAAGAAATTGGTTCTGTGAAAAGTATCGAATACCACACGACCGATAACACAAGACACTATTGGTTTGGTCATTTGCTGTTTATCGGCCATGCGACATTTATGATTACAATTTTAACTTGTTCCTCTGCAAATCTTCCTGAACATTTCTTAGCCGACATGCCAAGTTTCATAATTTCTACATCATTCCGCGGATGACATTCTCTCGCTCCTTTCTACCAGCAGCGCTCCACTTCTTCGCAAAACCCAGCCGTTACCTCTCCATGGCCCACATCTCAAACGCTCGCTCCACCCTGTCGGCTAAGCCACGCCCCCCTCGCTTTGCCACGCCTCGCCCCTGCCCGTCCTCTCTTACTTCCGTCCCACTACGCCGCTTCTTGCCTCGCCTTATTCCTCGTGTCTTCTCACACCCTACCCCTTCATCCCTCCACCTCGCCCCGGCACTCCCACGAGCCTGGCGGCGCCCCGCCCTGGCAGCGTCATCCGCCCCGCCACCGTTGCCATCGACGGCCGTCGCCCGCCCCGTCCCTTCACCCAACTCGCCTGACGTCTTCCCCTCTCAACCCCGCACTCTCCAACGTCTCTCACCGGGAGGTCCAAGGGTTCGAGCCCTGACAGTGACAGATTTTCTAAACAGTGACAGATTTTCACTGGTGGGTCGACACTGGATCTTACCCTTCCACGGAGCAGAACATCGCCGCCTCCAGATATTAAAACATTCAGTTTACTAATGGGTGTATTGACCATAGTAGTCTACAGACCCAGAAAAATCGATCTATTATACCGTATTCCCATCTCTTCGCCCTACCATCCTGCCCGCCCAGCGGTGACCCTTTGTCCAACCCGCCCTCTCGAAGACTCCGTCTTACCCCATCGGCCCCTCCAATCCACCCCTCGGTCCTTTGTTCTCCCAGCCCAATCCGTCGTGTCCTTTAGTCAACCTCGCCCTGTCCTTTAGTCCACCCTGTCCTTCCCTACTCCCCACCCAATCCCTCCTCGTCCTTCGGCTGACCCCGCTTTCTCGTCCACACCGCCATTACCTTAGTCCGCCCCGCCCGGCCTCGCCCGTTTCCTTTAGTTCACCCCCACCCTGTCCTTTAGACCACCCCGTCCTGTCCTTTAGCCCACCCCGCCCCCTGTCCTTTAGTCTATCTCTGCCTGTCCTTTAGTTTACCCC
>BOPP01000023.1:6981558-7001561 GCA_017312745.1 Gryllus bimaculatus | reverse complement strand
GTGGAGGTGGAGGAGGAAGGGCAATTGTGGCAGTGGCAGCGCCGGAGGCGACGAAGGCGAGGGCGGAGCGGTGGGAGCGAGGACAGGGCGGGGAGGGGAAAGGCGGCAGCAGAGACCGCCGAGAGCGATTGTGGGATAAGGACGGATGGGAGGCCCGCGGAGAGGCGGTGTGCAGCATGCGGATGTACCGAAAGCAGAACGCGCCGCTGGGAGAGTGAAGGCCGTGGGAACAATGTGAGAATATCCGCCCGCGAAGGAATTTGGCCGCAGAGGTTGTTGTGCCATTGAGAGCACAGAAAAGTAAAAAAAATGTGGGAGGAAATGTCGACGAAATATATTAAGAGGGAGATGGTAAAAATTATTCAGTCATGTACATATTGGGAAAGGTGAGAGAGAATGATTACATGAAAGGATAAACTGCGAATGTGGATATACAAGAGCGAAGGAGAATGATTTTCCATAAAAGGGTAATGATTATAGATAAACAAGAAATGAGTAAATGGTGAACATATGGAAACCTAATAATTAATTTCGTAAATTTTTTGTCTAACTGTCCATCTTACCACATTTTTTCAATAAGTTGATAGAGAGATACATAGACTCTTTAAAAATCAAATTAGGTGAGTAGAGGGCGTAGAGCAAGAAATATAATGGAATAACGAAAAAGGAAATGAGAAAAGGACATACGAGATTCTAGTACAATCAGGAGGATGTAATAGGTGAATAAGAAAGAAAATAAAACGATATGAAAGGAGGAAATCCAAAGACAAGTGGAGCAGACTCGAAATGAGCAACGGAGAGCGAGCGACTACGTGGTACGACGGCCTTCGCGGGAGCGCCGGGGTGGGCGTTGACGTGGCGGGGCTTACAAGGCGACGGCGGCCGAGACGGTGATGGAGGCGGGGCGGAGCGGGGCGGAGCGTTCGACGGCGCAGCATGAGCAATTACAGGTCTTGATAACTCCCCCCCTCCGTGTCGCCCCGTGACCTCGTTGGTGGCGCTGTCGGGTGGCTCCTCCGCTTGAATTGCCGCCGTCAGCGCCACCGCCTTCGACGCGCCCTTTTTGTCGCCGACAGCCCCGCGTCGTGGAGGGCACTGGGCCAAAATAGGCGGAATGGGCGCATTAGCTTAAGACGTGGCAAGGCAGAGTGCTAGTATTACAGTCGCGACATAGTCACAGCGAGACACAGTCTGAAATACTGATTGATAACTACATTTTAAATACATCCTTTTTCCGCCTGGATTCGCGGGTTCAAATCCGATCAAATCTACGGATTTGCAAGGCTGAAAAAAATCCTTCGTGTGCTTTACTTCTGAGGGAAAGTTAAGCTGTTTGTCTGATGTCGTAAATTTACTGCACGTAAGAGATCCTCAAACCTAAAATAAAGCACTTAACAAAATATAAATCGCCTTTCTTGTCGCCAGACTGGTACCTCATATACATTGAAGTGTTTCAGTGCATTGGATCTTTACTATCAAACGGAGCGAAGAGGAATTTTCGTGACCAGGCGAGGGAGCTGCCATGATGGCCTGAGCCTCGTTTTATAAAATAAGGCATAATTGAATTGAATTTAAATATTACATACCTGAAAAGAATAATACATTTTGAAAATTAGATCGCCTGCCCAAAATCTCATTTTTTGACAGTTACAATTTTTCTCAATGCCAAATGTTAGGAAGGAAAAGAAACCTAAAGCATTAAATAAGAACTTAGCAAATGATCTCCAAAGATATGAGGATAAGAGGACTACATAATTTAAAAGTCTGAACGAAAAAGTTTGTTTTAGAAAATAATACAGCATAATTTAAATAATACGGCATGACTCATTTTGCTTCTTGGCATATCATGCATTAAAGTGTTCAAAATTGGCTGAAATGTTTCTTCTTCATGAAAATCACATAAATGTCATCGAATTACCAGGAAATATTTTTTTAATTAATACACTACTATTTCAACTCTCAGCAAAATGAAAATATTGAAAAAATAGCGAAGGAGCTTCAATTCTGGAAAGATGGGGGGGGGGAGAGTATGAACGCATGATCTTTCAGTAGCCCTATTAGGGTCAATTAGGGCTTTATCTATTACCCCAACCCACAAAATTTTGAAGTTCTTGGTATGAAGTGAACGATGTACAAAATTGTGCTTTAAAGAATTGGATGATCAATTTGTAGTGGATCCACTTAAAGAGAGACTTACAAGAGAATAAAATCTGTAGAGATTATATATTTGTACCGGTAAAATATAAAACATATATACAAGAAGTATGTGTGCTATTCGCACGACAGCAAGCATTCGTTAATGGGACGGGACATATTAGTTTCAAATAGTTTTTTTTCTTCATCCACTTTAAATGAGCCAAAGGGAACGTGAAATGCCTTCCTCCTTCATTTCCATTATCGTCTCATTCTTTATCTCTTTTGAATTTTTTTCTATCTTTAAAGTACTTTCATATCCTTTTCCTGGAAAATCTGAAATTTTAAAACTAGTGCATTCTTTACCTCTTTTTTTTTTGATTTATCGATATTATCTGTTTTACCCCTATGATATCATTGATCCAAATTCTTTGCGTTTTAAGGTATTAGTCCGAAGAATTGTAAACATTTTTCAATACATTTGTGACGCCGTTTTATTTTCTATTTACTTTCCTTACTCTTTACGCCTCTACAGAACTGCCATTAAATTGACATAAGGCAGTTGCAGATACATCAAGAGTAGAATTAGCATAAGTTTTTGATTTTCTTTTTCTACCAAAACCTCTTCATCCACTCAAACTAAATTTACTTTTACATATTTTTTATTTATTTTGATTTATAGTAATGTAGAAGTTTTTGAAGTATTCGCGAGCTGTTTTCATTTTTATTTGAAGTTTTGGATTTAGCCCCATTGTGCACAGCTACTGCGACGTTCTCATAATATGCCGGCTGGGTACGCGTTATCCGGAAAGAGCCCGTTCAATTATAGATCTTATTATCTGGCTCCTCTCAACTCCTCGACTTCTTTCCATAGTGGATATTTGAAAAAAGGCTATTATCATATGAAATACGGAACGTGTTTGGTAGGAAATATGCATTTCTGGGAAACCCTCATTATTTAATTTTTTTTCATGTCAATGTTTAATTGAAGATAATTTTCTGCGCCGTTTCTTGGTGCAGAAATGTGGTATAAATTTTAAATACTGTTTGTAGTTGATAAAAAATAAGTAATTCAGAACGCAGAACTATTATTGCATTGCTTTAATTATGTAAACTCATCATAAGTCGTTCAGTTAATCCATTTTATTTGTCTTCTTCTGTATTTAGTAAGTAATAAAAGTTGAATTTCGGAAAGAAAATGTTCTAGAGAAATCAAATTTCACATGTTCTAAAAGCTCAAAAACAATCACAAAATTTTCTTTCATTTTACTAATGATTGTTTCCACCATACCGTTGGAATGTGTTATAATGTAGTAAGAAGACGGAAGAATTTATACGTAATATTATAACATTTATTACAAAATTATTCAAATATTTTCGCGTGAAAATTATTTGAAGGTTTTGACTTTAAACAATATATTTCGTCTTGATATTTTCTCATGAAAATGTAGTGCAAATTAAATTGTATACGAGTAAATATGTACTGAAAGTTTATGAATAAGAAAGTAATGCAGAGAAGTTAAATTGACTTACCTGATTACAGAGAGTTTACTCATATAAAGGTACATGCATTTAAGAAATAATCGTTAGGTGTGGTTATGAACTGGAAAATATTTATTTTGGAATCGAAGGTCGGGAAGTATTATTACTGTTCCAATAATGGTAATAATGACTATTCATAAATAAAAATATTTTCACTAATAAATACATAATTCAAAATCAATACAATATACAATGTAAACAATGTACGTTTGAACGTGCAGACAATTATGTCGAGTTAAAAAAAACTGGAATCTCTTTAATTTTTATGCTCGAACAATTAAATGTAATCGAATGTAAATTTACTCTTCTGTATAAGTTAAGTGTGTCAGAAAATTCGTCTCCGTATTCCTTTTATGTATATGTACTCTCTTCTTCCCCGAGAAGTTACAAGCTCGCAGCAGTCTTCCTGGAAACAGCAATAAGAGAAACCCAAACTTTAGAGAGCACGATTTCATTTTTATGTGCCACATTTCCTTGTGACCCATATAAGACTCTTATCGCGCAATGGAAACACATTTCTAAACGAATCTTTTTTTTTTTCTGTCAACGTCAGCTACTTTTGCTTAGTTCGTGGAAGTAAAGGCTTTAATGGTTTTCAATTTCTGAAATATTTTGACGGTAGGGTTTTATTGCTCGGAAAGGAGATAATAGCAATTCGCGGGGTGCTACAGTCTCAGCTGGCCGCTCACAGCCAGCGTTTCCTGCGAGGAGACGTGGTTGAGGAGAAGCTCCTGTCTCTGGGCAGTACGTCCAGCACACAGTATTTCTACATGCAGTACACTCCGGAGAAAAGTAGCAGTGCATTCCGAGGCTTAAACAATATTATTTAATTTATGTTCTTTGATATACAATTTTTAGAAATGATTTTTTTTTAATATCAATATTCTCTTACAATTAATTATATTTTTTTAGAATAATTAAGATTACATAGCTTCATGGTACTGTATATTCACTGTTCATCAACCTGATCCCAGCAAGTACTCTCTTGAGAAAAGCTTTTTCATTGAACTAAACACATTTTATGACGAGAGTAAGTCTTCAACATAATTTACATGGTCTGTAATTTTTTCAAGTTGAAAAGTCCAAACATTTCTTTTCTCAGTATGAGTCTATCAAATAAACTTCATATCTTCTAGTTTGGTACTTTCAGTAAGAAGTTAAATATTCTCTAAATTAGTACTCTTCTGATAAACTAATGATTAGTAGAAAGATAGATAAAGAGTGTGATCACTAAAATATATTTCTTATGTATTATTATTTCAGTAGGAAATACACACATTAGCTTTATCCTTATTATACACTGCCGTAAAATTAATTATCTCCAAATCAATAACAGACACCTTCCGCTTTAAAAACTTGACTGCTGTGACCCCCCCCCCAAAAAAAAACTGAATGAGAGCAAAGAAAGCTAGAATCGACAGTGCGCCGTTTGAACAGGGCGACTTGCATAATGAAGCATCCGCACGTCCCGCCTATCAATGGCGAACTCAATATTGACTTACTGCTGACGCGAACCCGCCCTAGGAACGACTGGGCGCCTTGGGTGGGTACGCGAAGACGTCCTCATCGGTCGAAAGCAATCGAGAGAATCGACCCAGGAAGAATTTCGAGAGCTTCTTCTGGGAATTCCATAAAGAAGCCACTTACATGCGATGTACGTGCCTGGACATATTACGTGCATTATGCTTGTGAGGAGAGAGGTTATAGGCTCGGGAAAGTATTGGCTGCATTTCGAATTTCATTGTGTGCTCGCTTGGAGTAATGGAAATGGGAGGTGAGAAGAATCGTGGAAGTGAGTGCAGGTTTTTAATGAGTAGTTGCATGGGTATGAAAGGTTAATGTGCTTGAGATCAATGGAGGTTCATCAATTCACTGAAACTATGTGGAGCTGGCTTAAGATTGCAGAGATGGTACTTATTAAGTAAAAAATGTTTCCTCACTCTTTCTTCACCGCTCAAGAAAAAATATATATCAGTAAAGCCCAAATGTGGACATTTAAAATTAATTTGCATTTAGTCCTTTTCTCTTTATTTTGAAAATACGTTACACTTGCTGTTACTTTTATTATTAGAATGATAATTTTAACTTCCTAGAAAATAATGTGATTTATATTCCTTATTTTATTTTATTTCTATTATTAAAACAAACAATTTACATTTCTACAGATAATTTTGAATATTTCAACTACCTTACTTCATATTAACTTATGTTTTTTGGTCCCTTGAAAAAGATTTCTATGCCGAAAAAATGTATTGAAAAAAATACTACAGAATATGTAAATAATACGTACATAATGTAAAGGAACAGTATGTCTTTACCAGCCCCTTCCAAAGTCGATGTCCGAACATCTGACATCTGGCATTGCGGCGTTGTCGATCATCATATAGAACGATTTTCTTAAGAATGGGATAAAGTGACAGTTCGCGAAACAAGTGAACATCACGTGTACTTCAAAGAAGTATCCCTCCGCCGCGTCATCTGTTTAGTTACGCCCCTTCGTAGTGATTGTTTACGGTTCACGCGAGACATCATTAAAGAGATTTCTGAGTTTCGCTTATTTATATGCACGTACGTGAGTCCGGAAAATATCGAAATTTATTTACATATATGGGAAAATGTCTTAAAGTGATCTCACATTCAGGAAAAGAAAACTGCCACAAATATAAATAGAAAGAAAATTGATTTTTCAGGGATCGTTCAAATACCTTTTCTGGACGTTTCACAGCAAATAGCTCATCCATTTTTGTAGTGAAGAGGGTGGTTTATAATTATAACACCCCGACTATCAAAACTTGGTACTATGATCTCATAACTCAAATGTTCAGCATGATATCACGAAAAGCTCCCAAACACAGGTCGCCAGTCGCCA
This sequence comes from Gryllus bimaculatus, assembly GCA_017312745.1. Classification (NCBI taxonomy): domain Eukaryota; kingdom Metazoa; phylum Arthropoda; class Insecta; order Orthoptera; family Gryllidae; genus Gryllus; species Gryllus bimaculatus. The sequence goes on along the minus strand of BOPP01000023.1, from coordinate 6,995,017 downwards.
CATAGCGCAGATGCCGGAAACATGTGTACCGTCACAAGTACGCATCTCACATTCAAAATTATTTTAAAACAAACATAATACTTATCACATAAAAACTAAATTCAATGTATTTTTTATAAAAATAGAATTTTTACAAAAGAGCGCAAAGCTCTGCACTTCCTAATTTCAATTATTTCTCGTGGCGCACTATATTTTCGTCGGACGAGAACATCAAAACAGGGAGCGTCGAAACTATTTACAAGTTAGCCAACTGCAAACAAAAGAATGAAGGGAAGATTCTAATAAGTTCAAGAACACAACGACTACAGAATCGTCAGTTGTGTTGCCAGCACTAGCTGTCAAATCATCCCATTCTAAAGAAAACCGCACAATACTAATTGCAGCTAAGTGCATGAAAGCATTTCATGTCGAATTTTGACTGCAGTTTTACTTACGAATGACTTGTGTTCAAAATTAGTCCGTAGATCTCCCAACAATTACGGAGCTCATTGGGGACGTGTGCCTGCCCTGCGCAGACGCTTTGAGGTGCTGGTCGGGCTCCGGTGTCTCTTTCATTACGCGCAACCGCCGCCGCGTCGCCGCTCGCCGCAGCTGCCGCCGCCGCCGCCGCCGCAGCCTCCCTCCGGTGTTTAGACGCGCGCGCGTGGCGGAATTGTATCGTCTGTGCGTAATGGCTTTGTGTGGCCGTGCGCCAGTTACTATATCATTAGTATATCCGGCGGTAATGGCGCGGTTTCCGGTCACGGGGCTCGAACACGGGACGCCTCCTATTCAGAGCTTGGCCGTCTCCAATGCGCCCCTCTTGACTCTGCCCCCCCTCCCCCCTTCGTCACCCCCGCCCGACACGGCCGGCTCCGACGCCTGGGGCGTCTGTTTCAATAGCGGGTTCTGCACAGTGGACCGCATGTCACGGGCTGATTCAGAAATTTCTCTGAAAGGGGGTCATTTTAAGGATTAAAACTAAAAAATGTCTAATTAAATTTATGAAAAGTAATAACTGTTTAACACACACATTAATTTCATTTTTAAATTTTTATTTATTATTATATTAATTCGAAATTATAATTTATTATTTTAATTCGAAAATCAAGTATCTCAACCAGCTTTTTCCTTACTTTAAGGGTGGCAAGTCCATTTTGCAAATGTTACTACAACAGTTTACCCACCGCGGTAATTCATATTACCTACTCAACCTAACAAAGTTATATTGTTACCGTTACCAAATATTGCATGATTTATTCATTAATAGAACGTGTATGCAAAGGTTTTCTTACCCTGCACTTGCTTTGGTTCATTGGAATTGACAATGTAGGCACAGACGTGAAGTTTATGCTTCGCTGCACACAAAAATAAAAATGTTTGTTCATAGAACATGTTTTGATGCTCTAGTCGACATAAAGAATTCTTACATTTTTAATTAATTTGATATTACACATTGAAATTGTATATATTTTCACTAATGTATTATTATTATTGTTATTATTATTATTATTATTATTATTATTATTATTATTATTATTATTATTATTATTATTGTAGTGGAATAGACAGCGCTGAGAGTAGTCGAGGGATTTTCGTCGAAGTTTTAGTTGTTAACTCAAAATTTTGTTTATTGAAACTATCGACCCCAAGAAAGTTCAAATCAACCCCAGAAACTCTAAATTGATATATTTGGGCTGATCTAAACGACGTTTCTTAAATCTTTCTATTAGAATTATTTTTTCTGAACGAAATAGTTGAAATGAAAACTAGAAAATGTTTTAAGTATTATATTTTAATGTTAAGAACCACCAGTAGTTCTTGACACAGGCGTTGTAAAATACACTAGTTCATAACATTCATAATTTTAAATTTTGTGATATGGCTTATATATTATGCACCATTTCTGATTTTTGTGGTTTTCTGTTTCAGGTGAGTTTTTGCTGTCATCCTAACATTGTGCTTCCCCTTTCTTTGAAGCTGTTTCCAATGTGCCAACATGGTGAGTTCTATAGCTTCCAGTTTTGCTATTAACATTTTATGAGATCTATTACATCTAGATATATCCTCCCGCACATCATTTAGATATATTGTTCCTTTAAATTAATATTTGTTCTATATGTCAAGAGAAGAATGCTTTTTAATACCTAGGCGTTTATTCCACGTCTTTGCCAGCAACGACATCTGACCAGAACCGTTTCTAATTTAAATTTTACCAATTTTTGAAAACGCATTTATTAAAGTACCAATTATTATATCTCAATACATTAATATGCCAGGTTGACATATGTCATCTATAGTGACTTTCACTGGTATCTATTATGTTAACAAATCTGACCGCCCATTAACTGATCCTGAAGGTGTTGCAGACCACTAGCTGACGAGGGAATGAATGCACTGAATAAATAGCAATTCACTTGTGATGACTGTTCACGCAGACAAAAGCTCTTCCGGGTTGCCATGAAGCACTGGCTGAGTAACTGCCACCCTCATTGTTTCTCCTCCATGAAGGAAGATGATTTAGCGTCCGCGTAATGAACTTAGTTCCGACAAAGGAGGGGTGGATCGAGGGAGCACTTTACAGCTCCAGCAACTTCTATTCAAATCCACAGTTTCACGCGCATTGTAAATACGCCCCTAAGAATTCGAAGTATGTTAGCTTTCATTATTTATATTATGTATGATCAATATAATGATTGCGAAATGTTAAACTTAAATTTTAACATTTGTAATTTAGTTATACGTCACACCCGAATCGTATGAGCTTGTTTAGGCGATGAACTATTAAGATCGCAATACGAAACCTCATTTGGAAAGAGTTTCTGTTTCTCTTTCTTCCGTAGAATAAGAGAATTGGAAAATAAAAAAATACATAAAAAAGTTTTGTTTTTTATCGCTTTGCCTTTTGTAATTCCGACATAATGCTTATAATAATTCACCAGTATTGATATGAAGGTTGTCAAATCTATTCACAATATTGAGAATATGTTTTCCGAAAAGCTCAAAAAGTTATATTCTTTATTATTCCGAATTATTTTATTGTTATTTGTAGAATAATTAAACATTTTCCACATTTGAAATAGTTTTTGAACTTTTACAAATAAGTGGGTCAGGTGATATATTTCTTAAGTATGGATATTGCATTTTTATAACCAGAAAGGTGCAAATAGCAATTTAAGTAAATTATCTGGAAATTTCGTGTTCAAAACTTAAGAAGTGAAAATGTTATTTTTCACTGTCTTTAATTCTACAAACTACCATCACTTCAACTTAAACCCATGTGAACAGAACTTAAATTATAGCATAATAGAGCACTAAACTCTGAGAAATAGAAATGAGTTCTATACTTCGACAAATACAAAAGAGCATTATATAAAAGTATGAGATATTTAGTTCGAATTTGAATGCACACGGAGATATTTTTGGTGTCGAAATGTAGGAGCGAACAAGGGAAGATCAAAAAATAAATATTGAAAAAAATGGTGCCGAAACCCGGGAATGAACAATGGACGAACAATATTGATTTCGTGCGCGCGGTTGCAGTCGGGCCCACTGCTTCTGTTCCGCACCGGGCGCGACGTCACCGTCAGAGGGGCCGTGCAGCCGCAAAGCGCGTTGCGACTCGACTCCCGGGGAAGATGATTTACCGTCAACTTAATGGACTGCGCCGGTCTGGCGCAGAGCGGGCGCGGCGGAGTGAAATTTCCGGGCGTTTCCGGGGGGTGGCGGAGGTGAGCCGTGCCTCTCAGCCTGCCAGCAGGCCCGCCAGCCACCCCTCTGCCGCCGCCCGCCGCCCGCCCTTTTCCCACCTGCGTTCTCGCTCCTTCACCCATCGCCCATTGCACCCCCGCACGGCGTCACCCATCCACCCGTCGTCCTGACCTTTGTCTCTGTCCTTTCCTTGCTTTCTCGACATCACTTCGGAACCCTCTTGTCGTCCTCCTGTGACTTTTTCATCGCTCTCCCAATTTCTACCTTTCCAACACCCTTCCTTACCCTCTCCTTCCTCCGTAACCCACCCACGCCCGGTCTCGCTCACCTATACCCCTCCTATCGCCTTCCCATCACCCTCCCATCGCCCTCGCCTTCGCCATCCCTCCGCCCTCCTATTACGAACCGTCCCATCGCCTCCCGTCGCCCTCCCGTCGCCCCCCGTCGCCCCTCCCGTCTCGCCCTCCGTCGCCCTCCCGTCGCCCTCCCGTCGCCCTCCCGTTCGCCCTCCCTCGCCCTCCCGTCTCGCCCCTCCTATCGCCCTCCTATCGCCCTCCCTTATCGCCCTTTCCTATCGCCCTCTATCGCCCTCCTATCGCCCTCCATCCCCTCCCGTCATTCATCCATCGTCCCCTCCTATCCCCACCATCGCCCTCTCATCGTTCTCCCGTCGCCCTCCCCTTTCGCCCTCCCATCGCCCTCCCCATTCCTGCTATCCCCTCCTGTTCCCCTCCAACCTGCGCTTTTCGTCCGTCTTTCGTCGCCTTCCCTGTCCTCGTCCGTCACGCTCCCCCACCCTCCTGTCTCCCACCCCTCCTGCAATCGCCCCCCCCCTCGCCCGCCCACCCGTCACCCTCCCTACCGCCGGCCCGCGCAAGTTTTCTCATACGCTCACTCCCTTTGTACACAACGGCTTTAATTGGCTGTATATCATTCTCGGCTGCGACGACCTCTCCCGCTCTCCATAATACGGATGTGATTTACTACCGCGCGTGTTTAGTGCGAATTAGAGCGTTCCTTTAATTAGGTGCGTAGGGCGGTGCTCGCGCACGCAGTTGCGTTGTGGCAACGCCTCAAGTGCGTGCTCGAGGGCTACGCGGCTTTCAGAGGTTTGCTGCACTCGTTTCATGTCTCGATGATCGCAGTTTTACGGGCAGAAGCGCAAGCTACCGCTAGTGAGTAATGTTACTTCTGGACCGGGTTCGCAGTGAAACGTACTGGGGTTCTCTCATTAGTTTAACGAGCCACACCTTCTCGTACGATGTACGAGTTTGCTGGATTATATGAAGGTATTGAATTTTGTAATCATGCGAAGACGTTATTTTTGTTATTGCTTGAAGAAACTAAATTTATTTTCTTAAAATTTATTCTGAGCTGAATTCTTTCACAGAAAACGTAATAAATGAAATGAATGGAAAAATAAAATTGAAAGTAGACATTTCAAGAATGCAATAGGTTACATAAAATAAAAAAAACGGTTGTTTTTTTTTTTTATTTCAATGTAACGATCTACCTATTAACTTTACTTCTTTGCATACAAATCTGTTTGCTTTGTTACTTGTGTACAGATAGGTGTGGTACTATGATATTTCTTCGATTTTGTGATATCCATCCCCATGGTCTTTTAAAATTTTATATTCTTTTAAAAATCCTTCAAACTACTTTTCCATTGTATTCTGATCCAAAAGCATGAAAGCATGAAGAGAGTGCCAGAGAACAAATGTCATACATTCAGAGAACAAGTGTCATAAATTCAGAAATGATAAAAAGGAAGTGCGAAAAAAAATGGACTGAAAATATATTTAATAATTCAAGATTACATTTTTCTAAACGTTTTCCGAACGGGAAGAAAATAGATATCCGTCGTATTTTTAGAAAGAAAATGGACTTGACTTGAGTTTCCGGAATAGTAAAATGAAAATATAATTGAAATATTACGTGTCAAACGCGCCACAATATGATGAGATTAAAACTACCAGAAATAGAAAAAGTTGAGAATACTCGTAAAGATTTCAAATTAGTGGAAGTGTTTTAATAGCAACAGCTATCTTAGGTGTTTCTGCTGATTTATATATCCCTTAATATAACAGTTCTCCTGTACTTTACGATCAATAGATGGTGTTCAGCACACATGACCCGTGTTTTTATTTGTTTAGTACTTTTATGCTCGAGGTCTTCCTTTTGATGTGCTGTTGCCCCAGGTTCGATTCCAAAAATGATCGCTCAAGCCCCTCCCTCTTATTATCCCTATCATTCCTGTTTACAGTTATCCCCGCGGGCACCTACATTGACCCAAGACATTTCCTCCATCCTCAATGTTGTCACATCGTTTATCTTTAACCACGTCGTCTCTTCAGACCAGCACTTTGTTCTTGCTTTCTCCATCTCCACTTCACTTCTCAGCTTCTGACTTTAGTCGCACCTGTAGACCTTACTTCACCTGGCAATCTCATTCAGGTATCTTTCCTTCACTAATACCTTCCCCACTAAACAAATATTTAGTTTCATCTATTTCTCACCACTTCGCCAACACATCCCTGCTATACTTACGACACTCTGACTGCTCCATCCCACAACTCTTCATCTCTTCACGCCCTCCCTTTACATTCATCCGTCTATTTCTATCCCCCGTCTTTCCCACCCATTCTTGTTTCATCCACACCTCCCCACATCACCATCACATCCTCGCCTCACCTACTGCTATTCTCTTCATACCTGTGTCATCTCATCCGGCAATCTAAATCTCTGACGCACCCACACATCGACTCAAATTGTACAAATGACCATACTCTCTATCCTCCCTCACCTACATATTGTCTTAGCATATGATCATCACTTCATTTCCGACTCACTCACTGTTTCCCGACCTACCTACATTTCGCCATGACAGATTCCCGCCCCGCCCACATTTCCTCTTCTTACTCTCACATTCTCGCTTCACCCACGCATTTACGTCTCTCCCACATTTCCCCGCCTGACACCCCCTCTCCGCCTGAGGTTCTTCTTCCGACGCAAATCGTTAAACCGAGGCCAGTAAAAACCCTTCATCCCTCCGTTACGATGTGTACTTTACATGTGTGCGTTTTCTGTTCTGAGCTGGGTTTCGAGCCACAAGCCAGCTTACTGTCGGGTAATTCCTGGGTAAATAACTAATTTATATTTTTTGTGAGGCTCAGCGGGGAACTATGTGAAACGCCGAGCATTGGCGAATGTGAGCGCTTCGCCATAAATAATTAGCCATAAAAAGGAGATTTACAGCTACATTAGAAATGGCTAACGGAAACATTGTACTTGCAACAACCCATCTAGAAGCTCCAAGAAATTCTGTGGATACAATACACATGGAGAAAACATGTATATCGGAAAATTTAATGATTACACGTAGTATTTCAAATTTTGTTACCTTGAATGCAGAGTATCGACTACATCAGAATTGATTTATGTGGGAATCAACAACCGTTTTCTGTCCATTTTGTACATTTCTGCCTTGATAAATCGGCCAAGTTTAAATCATTGACAATTTCTCATGAAAATGTATGATTAAAGTCAATTACGAAATTAAACTTTGAATTAGTGCTGTCTAAATTGTAAACTACAGAAATGTATTTTGTGCATAAATAGAAGAATCAATCAATGAAAATTATATTCGATTCCTGACCCAGACTACTCACTATTTGTTAATAACATTTTCACTCATGCGTGAGTGAACTAAAAGTTCAGTTAAACTAAAATGCACATTTACTTGGAGATAAATTATAATATACTTATTCTGCGTTTGTTTAATGTCACGTAAAAGTTTTGTTTACCTTCATTTTCTTTCATTAATATTATCCAATATAAATTCCTCACAGCTGTGTCAGGACTTTTACTTCGTCAACTTTATTCAATATAAGTGCCTCCCATTATCTTCTCTTTATTACAATGCCCTCCTCATTACCTTTTATTGCATCCCCCCTTTTCCCTCATAATTATTGTTCTGTCATATTTTTTTTCCTTTTCCCTACAAACCACTGCCTCGGAATAATGCAAATACCGCACACCAGTAAACTCCCTTCATAAGCGTAGCGTTGTCCACTCGTATGACACAAGAGGACGCTGTACCATGACGGGGTCAGGATCTCTGAATGCGAAGTACTTTAGTCAGAGAAAAAGCAGGCAGGTTGCTGCACCATGGACGGTGTGTTGAGAACGAATGAGGATATATTTTGAATGTGTGGGTAGCATGGTGAAAATGAGATTGATAGGTAGATACGGAAGTAGAGAGATATGTGGATATATTAATAGGTACATAGGAAGCCGATAGATGGATATATAGGTAGAGAGAGGTTTGTATAGATACGAGGTCGGTAGATATTATTTCTGAAAGTAGATTTTTTTGAAATATGGCGGCAGAACACTATACTTACATTACAATTAAAACTATTCATTCATGAATATAATATAACAACTTTGTGGAGCAGTAACAATAATGGTAATAATAATAATAGTAACAATAATTTATTATTATTATTATTATTATTCAATACTGAAAGTTCGAAATTCTCGTCGGTAGATAACAGACGGTAAATTCTCGACGGTAGCGCCAGAAACAGTAGACCACATAACGTCATGCACAAACTTGGCATGCACAGAATACCTAAGCCGACACAATCTAAGAACAAATATCATCCATCAAGTCCTTGCAGTTAAATATAGTCTAATATCACCTGACAACATATACTATATTATTTGTATAAAGCCAAGACAGTATTGAAAAACCAAAATTACAGGATGTGCTATGACATCCAAATACATACGGACAAAACCATTGCAGCTAATAGACCAGATATTGTAATTCACGACACTAGAGAGAAAAAGGCCTTCTTCATTGATATCATGCATCAATATCCTAACACTGATAAGACTGAAAGAGAAAAAATCACCAAATGTACCTCCTTGGGAATAGAATTCAGAGAAATACATCGTCTTAATTCTGTTTAAGTTACACCACTTTTTATTACAGCAACTGGTCTGGTCAATAAAAACTTGAAATAGTATATACAAAAATTGCAAGTAATCGCTAATTCGATAATCCTTAAAACTCAAAAATTTGTCGTCTTGAAAGCATGTTGAATAGTTTGCATTGTGTTAAATTTCACGGGAGCTGTAACCAAGTCGGTGGTCGGCCAGTTGGCCCCACACACCTGAGAAAACCGAATGGTTTTCTGAGACTTTAGACAATAATAATAATAATAATAATAATAATAATAATAATAATAATAATAATAAGGGAATATGGTGGTAGGGACATTCTGATGGAGACAGTCTGCCAAGAACGGAGAAGCAGAAACGAAGCGGCAAAAAGATAGTGGCGGAACTTGTGACGGTTACACAAACGAGCTTTGCGGCGGCAGAGCTGTGCGACATGCTGAGGCCGGTGCGACACGACTGGGATTGTGCTGCGAAAGCGTCCAAAGGGAAGACGTGCCAGGGGAATGGCGAGAAAGGCGAGATGAGATCAATACAGGAGAAACGAAACGTCAAGAACGAAAGAACTGGGTGGATAGCGGAGACTGGGTAGCAAGGACGAGGCGACGAAACGAATGATATACAAGAGTGGAGACCGAGAAGCGATAAACCGTAGGCGGGTGGACAAGCTTCCGACGAAAACTTCCGAAGGGACAGGGCGCGTGCGACTGGCGAGAGCGGGGGGGCGACGGAGGGGCGACCGGCGACGGGGCGATCGGGGCGACGGGGGCGACGGGGGACGGTAGCCGGCCGCGAAAGCGAGAGGGAGTGAGCGGGCGGGGAGTAGAAGTGGGGGCGAGTGGGCGAGCAGTTGGTGCGGAGAGGGCCTGAGGGAGGGGGGCGAACAACGCGTGGAGGAGAAGGGCGGGGGGTGCCGGCAGGCGGCTAGCGCTGGCGGTGAATCCTGAGAACGAAATGCCGCGTCCGCGGCGAGTGCGGCTGGGCGGAGTCGCCGCCGATAACGGGATGACCACTAATGTCTCAAGCGCGGCGGGGGGGGGCAGACGCGTGTGGGCGGCGCAAAGGGGGGGCCGAAGCGGGAGCGGAGGCGGGCGATGCGCCGCAATCGGTGGGCGCGCCGAGCGCTGGAATGCTGCGCCACGCGCTCCCGGGCCCGGCTCACACCACCACACACATCACGACACGCGCGCGTCACCACGCCGCACGCCTCTGGGCGTCTTCATCTGGCGCTCTCACGCGCCGTTCGGTATTGCGATGCGAATATGCATACAGAGATAGCGGAGAACGTATGTATTTTCATGCTTTTCACGGGGAGTATTTACGGACGTATTATTCGCTTCGCGATTTGAAAGCTCGCTGCAAAAAGGCTTCAATTACATCAAAGGAATGGGAAAAGAAAAAGTTAATTTTATACTTCTTGTACATTTTACACTGCTCCGTGTGCACTTAAATTAATAGTCCAATTTGCAGAACCTTTTAAGATTAATGCATTATTAAATAATTTATTTTTAAAATTGTGATGTTCCGAGGAAAATGTCAATATGTATTTATGGTAATATTCGCCTTCAAATGTTACACTTGGATATATATTGTATACATCTGCATGCGAATGTATATTCACCCTAAAAATGATCAATTTTACAAAATGCAATTGTAATCCCTATGCGCTTTCAATTAGTTTCGGTATCAATCATCGTCCATTGCTTTCGGTGAGAGGGCATTGTAAATCAATCTGTGTTACGGTTTAGCGTATATACTAGCTCAGGGGCGCAAGAAAAATTGTTTCTTGTTGAAATATTGACTGATGTGTCACTGTAGAAAAAGAGACGTAGCCACAAAACCTTTTCGTTCTGAGCAATGATAATCATAATTCTAATTGTTACTGGTTTCATTGTACTAATTGAAATGAATTAAGATATTATTCTGTTCATTCTTCCTTAAGAACATCTGGTCCACTCTCTACTTAAGAAGCATGGACAGTAAGCTTCGACGAACCAACAGAGACAATAACAACGTAATGCCGAAAGTTATAGGAATCATTGAAGAAGATACATTATACGAATTAATTTCACTAACTTCTGTTCCTCATCTCCGTCAGAAAATCGTAACAAACTTCTCAATTTCTTCGGTACCTAAACAAATTTTCAGACTTTTCATTGAATTAATCAATTCGTTACCCTTTCCTATTAGCAGTGTTCTAAATTCATCTCGTTCCGTTCCAGGTTCCATTTGATGATATCAATGACCCACGAGTTCAACGACATCCTCTGATCAAGAAACTTGTCACGACGGCCGCTTTGATTATCAGTGTCATTCTCATTCTATGCTAGTTGATGTTTGTGCTTGCGACTTTTATTTCGACGTCTCTTCTGTTTCTTTTCCCTTAGTTGGGGGCGAAGTTGGCTCTATCGTTCGATCGTTTCCCCACGAGTCCCCGTCGTTTTATCCCGAACGTACTTCCTCCCTGCTGTTTGCTCTACCGCTTCATGATTAGTCATTAAGCCTATTTTTTGCTTTTACAGATTCTTTGTTATAGATGCTTCATTATCACGTTTGCGGCCTTTGCTGCTGCTTCGTTGAATTTTACATTTGCAAGTTAGATGACATTATTTACGAATCCATTGAGAAAACTGTACTTCTCTCTATGTTGTCTATAATACGATTTGCTAAAAATTTATAGTTTTCCTTAAATAATGCGCAAAAGGCATTACCGTAAAATCCAGAATATGTTTTTTTATATAACTCAAAATCATCATTCATGCAGGATTAATACGCCTTGGAATAATATATTAAACATATGAGAAAAATTCAGAAAAATTGCAAAATAGAACATGAAAATGAATTATGGGTTCCCTTGGATCAAAACTTCCTTATTTCTAATAGTATGTATTGTTTTTATTTATAATCAACGAACCCCAATACTATTTCAAATTTCCAATTTCTCAAGACTTATTCCAAGACTATATGAAGGACATATCTATAAACAAGTGTACATTCTCTTCTTTCAAACTCATCTTCTTTCTCTCCCTTTTCTATCGCGTTCGATGTATTCCCATTTTGTGACTGCTTGGACTTTCCTCTTCTTTATGGTCATGGGATCATGTCTTGCCATCTTTCCTGATGTTCTTTCGTCGGATACTCATTTTTCCATGATTTAGCGGCACTCTCACTCTCACGGCAAAGCATAGTAGCTGCAATGCTTAAGGATCGCTTACCTACTCGAGATGTACATGCTCGTCCTTCCTTTTGCTCGATCCCATTCACTCTTCTTACGGTGTCCATACCAAACCAGCATATGTGTGTTGGCATAAGGATGAGAATGTTTGCTCTTATAGAACGCGATAAAGGTTTTCAAAAAAATCCTCATATTTGGCTTCTTCCAGCTATTAGTTGCATTGTGCATAACCTCATTGTCATACGGCTCAAACCTGATTCCACAACTGAACCTCACTTGCTTGCATTATCTCTTCGCTGTACAATTAGTAGTTCTCCTTCATCAACTGCTCCCTTTCTGTTCATGCTTTTCGATTCAGAGTGACCCGGACGACCGTTGTATTCCCAACCGAATATTGCGCTTTTCCATCCATCCATATCTTTTTTCACTTCCCATATCTTCCCATCATGCCTTCAAGTATTGTGTCCTCTCTTTACCGACTGGTTGAGTTAAATCAGGCAACAGACCGTTGCCACAATGCAATGACATGGACTGCGCAGCTATATTTCCTTCGTCTCTAATTTACACACACAAACCACACACACTGCATACACCTCGCTACACTACATGTGGAAGGTCAGCGGCGGCTAGAGTTTGTCTCAGTTGATTCGGTCCCATTGAGGGCGGTACCCTGAAAAGACCAAAGCTCCACAAGTCAGCGCGCCTGCCAGCGTTGAGGGCGGATCTCACGGTCCAGAGCGGGAATACCGATCAACTCCGCTTATATCAATGTACAACAACGTAGACACTAATACCTTCGCATTGACGTTTCGAAAAACACCATCGATCAGATCATATCTCGCTTCTCGCGGCTCTCAATAACACATGCTCTCGATTATGCAGTTGGCAGTTAACTAAGTTATTTTCTTGTCTTCATTTTTCCCCACATCATTCACGTTCATGCCTCACACCTTGTCCGTCATTCTGACCTGCTTCTCCCCCCACCGCCCCAGCCTGCTCGAGCAACCCCGTGTCGGGCGGCGAACCGGGCGATAATAGGGCGCACCACGCCCCCTCCCCGTCTCCCCCACCCCCGGTGAATTAGTGAGCGTCTTGCGGCGGGGCATACGCGGCCCGCGAGGCGCCCCGCCGCGTCCGACCCGGACGGCCAACATCGGACGCTCCACGTGGCGCCCCTACGCACGCGGCCCTCGCCTCAGGTTGCGTCGCCCAGCGCCTCCGCCCCGTCACTGGTCGGGCTTGCTCACGCGTGGCTGACGCTGCCCACCGCTGTTTGTCCCTATGACCACCATGCCTCCGCTTCCCCATCTCCAAAATCTACAAATTGCTGTCGTCTAGTTCATGATCTTCAAATTGCTTGATCATTGAATAGTTTCATCCCTTTACTGTCCATCCCCTTCTTCAGAGCTAATCTCCCCCCCCGCGTTTTCATCACTTCTGGACATGTATCACGACAACCACACCCACATAACGCCATCAAAAGTTCCACAGCCCCATCTCCTCGCAATGGTTCATAGACTCCATCCCCATCACCGGTTTATAGGGGGGGGGGGGGGGGGGGGGGTATCTCGCCTATCAAACATACGACAATGAAGAATTCACTAACAATTGAAAACTCTTAGTAAG
>BOPP01000023.1:6939717-6969531 GCA_017312745.1 Gryllus bimaculatus | reverse complement strand
CATACCCCCCGCCCTCGTCCTCCGTCCTGCCTCGGTTGTTGCTCTTTGCGCGTGGGGGGAGCTGTGGCAAGCCGCCCTCGTTCACTTCGTCGTCCCGCCGCCCAGCGCACCAGCCTCCCGGCGTATTGCTACCATCCCGAGTCTCACCGCCCCAAGTTTTTTAAAGCCGTTCCGTCCAGCCATCGCGCTGCCGTTTGACCGCAATATGCAGTCAACAAGCGGAATGTTTGGAGAAGCTGAGACTGCAGGGTGCTCGGGAATGGGGCGGTTGGTAAGAGCAATGGGGAGATCTTGGACAGGAGGTGCGACGACCGAAGAAGACATCGGCGGAAGGGCGAAGAAGAAATGAGGACCACAAAGCATCGAAAACCATGGATTGTGAGTTTGAAAAGGACAGCAAGGATAACAGCGAAAAGGGCGAAAGTGGCAGGAACAGGGAAAAGGGTGAGATGGCGTGACGATCACTGGCGAGTATTGCACATATTTCCGGCACGTTTTTATAGCGCTCTCCCGCCGGACCACCGCCTCGCGGGCGGGTGGGCGAGCGGGCGCGCCCGCGCTCTCGCGGACTAGGTGGCCGGCGATAAGAGACGCTAGATGCGCTATTTTACAAGAGCCGCTGTAAACGCGCGCCGCCTAGATAACGCGGTGGGCGCCAGGCCGGCGCCCGGCGGGGGAGGCGCGGCGGAGGGGCTCAGCACTTTATGGTATCGCCGTAAAAAGCGGCCGGGGGAAAACTGTTAGGTGGTGCTACATGAACACGCCGCCGCCCCGCGGCCCCGGGGATAAGGACGGGGGTGGGTGAGGGAGGGGGATCAGACCAAGGGTGCTGCTGGCTGAGGGGGCGGGAGGCGATAATTCGGTTGCGAGGTGGGGGAAGGGTGCAGGCGAGAATCATTGCTACGAGGGTAGACGATCTGTGGTGTGGAGGTCAGTCTGCCTACCTTTCACCGGTAACCACGGTTTGAATCTTGGTCGAAACTCCTGATCTCTCACATGAGTATATGTTGAATCTGTCATGAGTGGTGTACGATGTCGTCTGCCAAATCTTGATCTTAGTTCCGGAAAAATTAATTGTATCATGAATACAATGTAATATTTATTACAATGCATGAATGCCATGTAATAATATTTCATCTCTTCGTCTTATCTCTTCGTCTCTGTTTTGAAATACTTACATGGATTCTGCATGGGGTCTTTTTAGACTCACAAGTTGTACACAATAGTTTACAAGCATGTGATGCACGTATGTAATTTGTAATTATTAATTGAAAAAGTTATTATATTTATTTGCTTTGTGTATAATATTACACCAAATTAAGAATAATGCTGTTTGCAGAAAAACAATATAGCATATCCTCTTAACTATACATACGAGTGTAACTATCTTACCAGCATGAGAAACACAGCTACCAAATCGTAATAGACAAATACTCCATATTATCACTTCGAAACCGCAATATTATACTACAAAACAAAAATGAATACGTTTTGTAAAATATTATTGTTATAATTTAGTTAAATGTTTTCGAACAACAAAAAAAATAAAACACTGAAAATGTGCGTACTACATATGTACTACGTATGTTTCATGAGTGGCTATCTTCGCATGAAATGGCGGCTCCAGACATTCACAACGATTACCTCTGACTGGTGGCCGTTGAGAACGTTGTGTAACGTGCTTACTTTAAGATGCCCGATGAAGCTTTCACGTCTCTTCAGGGAGTCCATTTGGGCCTCTCAATGTTTTATTATCATCAACTCAGCTACGTCTGGGACTGGGCCGCCACAGACACCCTACAGGCTCGGCTTACACGGAAGCCTTACACTGCACAATGTAAATACGAGATAATAATTATAAAATTGCAAAATATAAAGTGAGTCCTATTATCTAAAATGGCAGTACCAACCATTTGAAGACACCGGGTCGAATCATTGCTTATGCAGAGGAATATATTTAATGAGATAAATTAGAGTCCTTATCAACCGCAAATGTCATAGATCATACATTAAGATTGACGAAACTAGCTCTAAATTAATAAAAGATATCAATTCTTCAAGAATGTACATCAAATACGACACTACAAAAAGAAACTATTTTACTCTGGATGTAAAAGGAAAATAGCTGCTCAATAAAGTGGATCCCATGTCAACATGAATATAGACTTTGAAATTGAATAGATAGATACCTTTAAAGACTTAACAGAAAAACTAACATGCATTTTCAGAGAATTCCACGATTGTGAACAAAACTTAGTCAATGTGTAATACGACTGGAAAATACACGGTAACTTCCTGATTAGAAAAAATATTTTATAATTGTCCTCAAGCTATACTTTTACGTTCCATCTTTTTCGTTTTTAAACCTAATTCAAATGAGGTGAAACCCAAAATTGAATTCAACAATATACATAAAATAAGGTTACATACATTGCAGAAATGAATGGTTTGTATCCAACATCATAAAAAATTTTATTTACTTATAATTTTGTTTGCGTTTTTCTGTTTTAGTACAAACGAGTGTATGACACAGTTATATATCCATTGTAATGAAATTTCTCAGGTATAACGCTTGTCGTAGAGACAGATAAATATGAAGTAATTCTTGAGTTTCAGTTGAAGACAGTTCACGAGTGAACGATATCCAAAAGCTTCGGTACAGCTCGTAAATACTTTGGCGACATGTTTAGTGTTTCGTTACACTGGGCGTCACTTAGAAGGTGGGATCGTTGGAGGGAGAGAGAGTAGGGGGGAGGGACACGGGTCGGGGTTCGCTATCGCCTCGCCGCGAGGAGGCATCTGGACGGACAAGGGCTGCAGACGGCGCTTGGAAGCCTCCCACACTCCGCTCCGCCGCCGTAGACGTCCACGCCCACGCACGCGCCCACATCCACACCCACTCACCCTCACCCACACCCACTCACCCTCACCTACACCTACCCTAGCCCTCGCCCTCGCCCTCGCCCGGCTCCGCCCCGCCCAACCACCAGTCCCTTCCAGCCCCCCCCCCCGCTCTCGCCCATGCCCAGGTCTTGCTACCCCGTTCCCTGTGTCAGAGCCCGTGACCACTCATAACGCTCAATCACGCTTGACTCTCGACGTCTCCCACTCACCTCCTTCGTATTTCGCTTGCAAGCCCTCTCTGCGACTAATGTATTTTATCACAGGTAACTAAATTGAAACATTTGGGTCAAGTGGGTCATTGCATCGCGTTTGATTCGATTGGGTTCAATAGGTGTTGGGAGGAAGCTGCTCGGTTTGGATTGGATTGGATCGGATCCAATCGGATCCAATCGGATATGATCGGATTGGATCAGATCGCATCAGATCGTATCGGATCATATTGGATTGTATGAGATTGGATCGCCTCGGATCGCTTTCCATCACTTCGCATTGAAAGTCTCTCGCCAATCGCTCTCCGCCGCAAAGGCTATTCTCATGCCTTACGTCTGCTTGCGCTGCAGTCAACACCTCAATGCACTCAGCTTCTACTCACGCTGTGAGAGTGATACTGGTGTGATGAACGGATCTCCTCTGCTCCCGCCACGTCACCTCTCACGACACTTCTCTCTTCACCACCCACTACTCATATCGTCGCCTCCACTGCTCCCGCCGTCCGCGCCGTCCCCGCCGTCCCCGTCTCTCCCGTCAACCACGCAGCTCGCCTGGGCCTCCTATACCTCGCACCAATCGTCATTCTTTCGTCGCCATCGTCTCCGAAACCACGGTTCCCGCCGCCCCCTCACCTACTGCTTCACCCGTGCTCCTCGCCTCCCTCCCCACCCCCGCAGTGCACTTATCTCGCCAACGAGTCCGTTGCACCGATGCTCTCGGGGCAGGAAGCTTACGACTCTTCCATCTGTTGCCAATGCACCCCGGAGTGGTTAAGTGCCGTAACAGGCAGCGGGAGATACGCTCAAGTGCTTCAGATACATCTGCTTCGCGTTTCCCTCGATTGTGTTCGCCGAACAGACAGATGCCTCTGATAGTGCGAGAAATAATATTTTCTCACTCTCGCTATCTGTTTGTGTTTTACCGAACGGAAAAGTTTTAAGAATTTCTTAAAAGGGTTTGTAAATATTAAAGATATGTCTCAAATATTTACGATCTCTTCATTCGCAGATGTTCTTTTCTTTCCACGAAAGTTTTCGGAAGATAACACTTTCCTTTCCATTTAATGACTCAAAACTCTCGTGAGACATTTTAACAGTCTTATGTAGTTCACGCTGTTTCTTTGTACAATATTTTAGAAAAGTTTTCTTCTCCTCTTGAACAAAACTCAGCATTTATGTCAGCAATCCTCTGTTGACTCCGGAGGTACTCTCGTGATATGTAAATGGGTATGGTCAGCACAGATCAGGGATTCCCTGGATCCCTTAATATGACACTTCCCCACTCAATTCGATAGCTTATTTACCAAGTGACGAACGTTCATATCCTTGTGTTTCCTAGTTTTATTACGTATGTATCTATATATTCTCATATCGCTATTTCAATATGCTGTCAAATATAGTGGCGTTTCTCCAACGTTAAACAGTACCCGAAAACGATTGATCCTACCTTGAACTATAAGGCTGAATGTGAACACTTTCTTTTCAGGAAAAATTGTTTCTAGGAGATTCGTCTCTTTGGAAATAATTTTTTGAATTATAGAAGGTGGATCCAAACATCCAGTTTCCGTGACCCGTAATATTCTCAAACAAATATATATCATTGCAAAACGATATGGAATTAAGAATTGTTGGTTTAAAGGATCTGCAAATGATGTAAGTTCACAAAGAATTTCAAAGATATTTAACGACATTTATCTCCAGTAAATAAATTTTTTCCGTAGAATAAACATAATTGTTCACTTCGTACACATATTCAATAACACTAATTGTAATATCTTAAATGCTTAAAATAAGTTAATATATTTCCTATCATTCTGTGTTATTATTAAAGAATATCAGCATTCATCGTTCAAGAATTTTTCAGGCCAATATATTGGTATTTATGATTCGAAATGTAACAGTTAAAAACACAGAATTAAGTTCAAAGAAACATACTCCCTTTATGATTGTTTTGATGTGCAGTCATACGAAGATGGATGGAGACAAAGAAGCACATTTCCTGTTTATTAAATAGTTTTCTCAACACATGAACCCCTACGGAGACATAGACCTCTTATGACCTCTGTGAGGTTTATTGCCCGATCTCTTGACCTTGTTTTCACGGAACCGTCACAGATGTTGCTTGCGGCAGCACGGTCGTAAAAGTCGCTACGTCTCATTATTCTCATGCAGCGCGGCCTGCGGTCTTTCTTACGTTTGATGCGTGGGGAAGCGTTGCTAAAAATGTTTAATTGAGTAAACATATCCACGCATGGTATAATGTAATGTGTACAATGCAATATGCTTCCGGGTTCATAGGTTCACAACGGCAACGTTAGAAACTGGGAAAGAAAGTAGGTTGAAATATAGAAAACCGATTATAATTTTAGTATCGTAACATTAATTTTTAAATTTTGGAGGATGTTGTCCAAATTTTTACTCTACTTCTTAATTTATTTTCTATATGAAGAGGACTCTAATTAGTTCATTCTTTTTTTTCAAAATTAGTGTGAACACAAAATAAGTTTGAAGAAGAAAGTATTATTTGTCGAGAAAAAAAATTACCTTAAATTAAAAAATATCATGTAATTAAATCTGCCTCAAATATTACTATAAGTAGATTTATCAAAGATATTTCACACATTAAATCAACAATCGCTGGTACAGAATTGTGAGGAATTAATATTAATAAGAGAAGAGGTTGATAGATAAATTGTGATACCAATTTTTACCGTACTACGAATGCAATTCATACATGAATTTGAAACGTAGAAAATTAGTATGAACTAGAAGATAATGTACACAGTTCTACTAATAGCTGGAGACGAAATAACATGTTAACTTTTTCGTTATTCTTAAATTTAAGTTAATGTATTTGCCTGTAACTTATTTTAAGGAAACAAACAAAATAATGTTAATAAAATCCGATAACGAAACCCGTGCATTAAGAATCCGTGGTTGTTAATCAGTGTTTAATAAACAACTGCCAGAAGAGAAATCCCATCTTTTCAACCTAACCTCTTTCTTACTAAAGTACTGCAGACCAACTGACGCATTCCGGCAGTATCGAAGTTCTGCCGCTAAATGTGGTTTCAGAAAACATTAAAGAAAGAGACAAAAGAAAAATTAAAAGAAACATTCTTTACATATTTATTTTGATAAAGACTAATGAATTTATACATTATATTTAATTCATGTCTTTCAAACAAAGTATTTGAAAAAAATAGTGTTAACGATATTGCATTCAGTTTTTTTCCAGGAATTTAGTACTATAAGTTACAAAGTTTTAAAGCATTAATTCTTAATATATCATTTTTATGCATATTTATAATTGTATAATTTTTTATTAACATTCAAAATTTTCAAATAGGGGTGCATCTCCTTTTTGGCACCCTTCTAGAGCCGCCTTTGGTTGTCGAGAACTTCCATCATCGTGAGCGATAAGCTATTTGAAAATGGTTGGCCAGCAGATTGCCGGGACCTAAGGAAGGAAGTTGCGACATTGTAGAGAAAGAAAGAAAGAACACACGTGTTCCGTGTCCCGTTGTGAAGGTACCACTTCAGCATCCGCATGGAAATGATTAGATTAATCCACGGAGGTGATTAGTGGGAGCAATCCTTTTCTAGAAATCTCATTCAGGAAGAGACATTGTGGAATTCCCCAGCCACCCAGAAAAGACACAGAATTAAAATTCCCAATATGGAATAGGGCCTCCAAAGCTATTATTTTTTGTTCTCTCTTCATTTATGTTTTCCTTACTTTCTTACGCTTTTCGTTATATTATTCCTTGTCCTTCGTGTTTGACCGAGATACTAGTGAGGAAAATCCGGAACAGTTGGGATGGAAACTTAGGACTTTCCGAGTTACAAAGCTTCATTTAGTCTGTATTTGTGTACTTACAATAATAAAATACCGTTTCCTGCCCTTTCTTTCAATAATTTTAAAAACAAACACCAAAACGTGCAATTCGGTAACGCAAACGTTGAGTGGTAGGCCTCTGCTCATTGAAAAACCACGATTCATTATCCATCCACCGGTATCCGGAACCCGGACTTCCAATCGTAATCATTTAAAGCATTGGCTGCGGCCTTTCATGTCGGTCAGTTTTTAGTGATTCAGAGGTTAATTACGGCTGGGAGCGTGAATCCCCCGAAAGCAAGGGCTCGCCCGGGCGGAAAAGGTTTAGCCGCGGAGGCGTCGGTCGACTCGACGGGCCGCACACGAAACGCACATTAATAGGAGCGGCCGCTTTAAAAGTCATTAGGAGGAGGCAGCGGGCGCGGATAAAGCGATCATTAACCTTTTATCCCGCGAGGGCTGGCGCTCGAGGTGGAGGAGGTACTAAAGCAGGCCGCGGGGACGGCAGACGCCGCGGGGGTGGTAGAGCGGAGAATTAGCGAGGACTACGGGGACGGTGGGGGAAGCGGGGATAGAGAAGATTAAGAAGGTGGTCTACGCTGAGGGGATGGAGATCGTGATAGCGAGGGCAACGGGGATGGCGGGGATGGTGATGTTAGTGTGTTGCCATGCTGGGGTGAGGGTGGGATGACAATGCGATGGTTTAGCGAGCGTGGCAGGGATAGTAGTGGTAGCGGGATTGGTAGAGGTAGTGGGGATGGTACAGGTAGCGGCGACGGTAGAGGTGGTGGGGAAGTTACAGGCAGCGGGGATGTAGAGGTAGCGCGGATGGCAGAGGTTGCGGGGATGGTAGATGTACAGGGGTTGATTGATGTAGCGGCGATTATTGATTTAACGCAGGTGATTGATGTAGCGGGGATGGTAGAGATAGTGGGGATGTCAGAGATAGCGAAGATGCTAGAGGTAGCGGGGATGCTAGAGGTAGCGGGGATGCTAGAAATAGGCAGGGTAGTAGAGTAGCGAATTAGCAATGACTACGGACACGCTGGAGGAAGTGGGGATGCTGATACATCGAGAGAGTGAGGACAACGAAGACAGTCCAGGCGCAGGGAATGGAAGAGAATCGTGATAACGAGGGTACCGGGAACCTCGGGGACGGTGGGGATAGTACCTGGCGACTGCGGTTTGTCCTGGCAGGTGGAATGGCGAGGGCTGCAAGGAAAGTAAATGACCGGAGAGTGAGAATGACAGGATGAGGAAGACCCAGATGATCGGCGATGTGACATTGCGAAAATGAGAGCGAAGATAGCAGAGGGGATAGTGTGGATGTGAGATGGGAAGAGGTGAACGCGGATGCGAGGGGCAGTGGAAGAACCGGGGATAGTGCGATGGTGAAATAGTCAAGGCAACGCCGGGGCACGAGAATGGCTGGTTGGGCAGACCGGGGGTGGAGGTGGGGTGGCGACTGAGACTGTAGGAGGTAGGGACGCCGAAAACAAGCGAGGGAGTGGGAGCAGTGAGACTGATAAGACGGTGTGGTGTCACCGTAATTTGGAACGGTGAGAGTAATAATTGAAAGACTGCAAGATGCGGAAGCAAACTAGAGCGGCCGCAGAGGCGAATGACGAGAGGCGAGAGCCGTGGGTGCGGCGAAGTCGCCAGGAGCGACGGGGATGTCAGGATCGTCGGAAGAGCAGGGAAGTGGATGCTGAGACGGCGCCTTAGTTGGAACCGTGCTGCAGGAAGGGTTGGATTGGGAAATAACTTACACTGGGGTGGGGTGGGGAAATCGTTGAGCCTAGTAGATGAGCGAGGGGTTGGAGGCGACTAATAATATGGAGGGGATGTGGGAACGGCGGGGACATCGGTAGGTGAAGACATAATAATAATAATAATAATAATAATAATAATAATAATAATAATAATAATAATAATGTCTTCATTAATAGCGAGGCTCAGACCATAGGGCCTGCTCTTCCGCCTAACCACGAGATGGCAGAGTGGTGAGTCAAACAGCAATAATGGGACCGCGAAGTAGCGTGAACTCAACAAAGAGAAATCAGTTAAGAAAGCGCGACGTACGTCCGACGAGGATGTTGGGATGCAAAGGACCGGGAGAAAGCGGAGACGCCTAAAGCAGCAGGGACGATGAGGCAGTAGCTGCAGCAGGCAGGCTAAACGTCATGGGGGTCATGCAGATCAGTTAAGGTACCGCGGCCGCTACCAGTTGGGACGGTGGGGAACTTGACGACGGAGAGGACGCAGAGCGCAGAGGGGGTGGTGAAGGACGGTTGCAGAACGTATGGGGGCGAGGAAGAAATGGCGTGGAAGAAAGGACGAGGCAAGGTGTGTTAAGATGATTCGGTGGATGTCTGGCAGTCGGTTGCGGCTCCAACGGGAGAGAGGCGCAGGCCAGGAGGTGAGGGCGGAGGCGGAAACGTACTTGTTAATGAGGTGCCCCCGCAACGCCGTATGATTTCCGCGCCGCACCCTTCATAAACGCACGATGCCACGCGAGGGAGATCAGCCGAGCACGAAGGTCAGTGTGGGGTCCAGGTGTGGGATGGCAGAGAGCGGCGTATGGTAGATGCCCGTCAATGATCTCACGGGAAAAGGTGCTTCGCGAATCGTCTTCCCACATTGCTTTTAAAAGATGAGTTACGTCGTCTGAAAATGATTGAACGATTGCGAATTTGACCAACGAATACTTTAAGAGGTACATCGTGTTTGTGCCTTCATCATTGCAGCATGGTAATAAGTAAGAAATGATTAGAGATATGTCATAATTCTAATTCTTAGTAAGTGAAATTTCAACAAACGACGTTTGTAACTCATCCTCAACAAACTAAAAAACAATTTTAATTACCGTACAATTTTGTTCAGATTAAATAGTAAACGAAACATGTATGGAACATTCAGAAGAAGAATATTTGAAGATATACCGACTGTGCACGCATATATCTCAATTCATTTTGCAATTTGTTTTGTATAAATTGGAACTGTTTTCATCATAAATGCACTTTTAACACCGATGATCATGTAGTGGGATAATGATAATGCGATGATGATGAGTCAAACAACGACGCAGCTCTTTGTGAAGTTGTAGTTTAGTAAAGATGTAGTTTCTGAATGTGAAAACTGATGAATAATAATGTATGATTGGACGTAATGTATAATATCGTACTGCTCTTTCCACACTTTAGTATACTCAGGTAACTCTATAAAATCAGTCATTATTACTTTCCACATTTCCCGTGAGTTCCCCTGATTTGGTGGTGCATCTTCTTCATCCTCTCGCCTCTCGAAACCGATGAAAGAGCGTTAAAAAAGTCTGTGCGAAGTTTGCGCCAGCGCGGTGTGTGTGCATGCGTGAGTGTGTGTGCATGCGTGAGCGTGTATGTGCGTCTGTGGGAGAGTGATGGAGCGGCCGTAGCGGCGCTGCCTTATTGAAGGCGGTTTAATATGCGCGGGCGATGAGTCGCCGACCTCCGGCGTCGCGCCGCAGACGGACGCCCGCCCGCCCTCGCCTCATCCACCGCCCGCGCGCCGCGCTCTATTATGTATGGCCCCGCCCCCCTAGCATTCCACTTCCCGGCCGCACAGGCCCCGCTCCGCCCGCCCCGACGCCCGCCCCGACCCCGCCCCGACGCCCGCCCGACGCCCGCCCCGACGCCCGCCCCGACGCCCGCCCGACGCCCGCCCCGAACGCACGCCCCGACGCCCGCCCCACGCCCGCCCCGACCCCGCCCGACGCCCGCCCCACACCGCTCTCTTTGCCAACCCGCCCCTCGCCCGCACGGCCACGCCTCCACTTCAAAACCCTTCGGGTGTCCGTCACAGCCCCTGGCGCACGGCGGCCCCACCTCCTCGTCCTTGCCGGTCCTAGCGATCTCGTTTCTGTCTGTTCCGCTCTTTCCTGCCTGGCGATTTTCTGTCCAACTCCGATGCTCGGTGTGGTTTCCCAGTCAGCCCTGTCCTGGGCATCTGTTTCTGCCTCATATTCCCAACCCTGTCCCCGCTTACTAACCACCCTATCTCTGTCCCTTTTCCGGCTCACTATCTCCACTCCTATCTCTGAACCCCTATCCGGCCGTGTACTCACCCGAATTCCATCTCCTTCCCGTCCCTTCCTCTGATATCGACCAAAGAACCCACTCCTTTCCCGACCATTGTCCCTTAGTTGTTTCCACTGCGTCTTTTCGTCTAACCACGTTCCCTTTTCTGTCTCCGTTCCCGACTATGTACCCACACCGGCAACCACTCTTACTTCTGCTCCCTGTACATACAGTACTTTACATTTACAACAACCTCTTTACCCGTTGCTGTGCAGATACACCATTGCCTGCCAGAACTGTTCTAAATACATCGCAACGCTCAGTTGTTCTTTCTCATTCACGGACTTTTCTCCGTTCGTCCTTCTCGTTCTCTCTCTCTCTCTCCTCCTCTACCGCCCTTTTATCCCGCCACCCCGTATTACCTGACCCCTGCTTCCACCCCCTGCGCGCCGCTCGCGCCGGCCCTTATTCATTTCCGGCACTTCGTATTTCCCGAGCGACCACCGCCGCATTCGAAGACGCGTGAAAAATGCAGAGGGCCATTTCCCTGCACTTGAACAGAGCGTTTGTCGTCTGCGCTCAGTTGGAGGGCGTAACTCGGAATATTATCGGCAATTGTTCGAAAGTAGTTTCCCAGTAATTTTCTCCTTCGGGTAAATTTTCCAAAACTCAGGTGTGTGAGCACTTGATAATTACTACTAACCGGCTTAGATGACACAGGGTGGCAGAGAACCATTTTCTTCGCAATAGTTGTGTTGGTCACATCCAGCCGCTGACTGAGGCAGAATTATTCCTACCATCCTGATCCACTGTTTTCCGTAGTGTCGCCGATTAACGCCTGACGGGTGTCAGAGCAGTACTCTAAGCTATTTTTCTTCCTCGTCCTTGCCAACCACACATACACTCACATAATGACATTTAGCATTACATTACCGCACATTTTTAAAGGGGGAACCTCACAAGACGACGTGTGCCGATTTCACTTTCCAGCGGGGGAACAACATTGCATCATATCCGTATGTAGTATGTCCCACAATTGCTGGACTGGTGAGCATAAGAGGTGAGGCGCCAGGAAACAAAATAACTAATCTATCATTACAAAAGAGGTTTCCAATGTTACTCTCTTAATACTATAAAAAATATTCCCAAAACTAAAAACACATGTACACGTTAAATAGACTTGAGAACATCAATATTTGCTTTAACATAGGCATAAACGTATTATTCACAATTACCATAATAATAAACGTGAAGTCTGACACTTATCAATAGTCATTCAATGACTAAGAATTCCTCTATCGTGAATGTAAAGAGTGATTCTATGAAGCGTTTGATGAGTGCTGAAGTTGAAGTGCAATTAATGTTGATCACTTTGACTTTGACTTATTTAAAAAAACGTCAATTTTGATTGATTTTTCCTGCCCTAAACATTAATGTTATTCTCATGGCAAATCACATGAACATGAAAGTCTAAGCTTGGAATTTGCAAACATATTTTACGTATGTTACGTAAATGTTTACATTTGCGTTTACAATTTTGAATGGTTCTAGGGATTAAGATATCAGTTACCGTTTGCATTCACGTTCCATTTACATTTTTTATGTAAACAAACATTTATAGCCTCCAATTTTTAATATTGAAAATTTATTTCATTATTAAATGAATGTCGTATTTAAATTCACAAAATATTCCGTGTCTCTTGTAGACAACCTTCATCATGTAGAGAAAAAGGCCTTCTGTATTTGTACTTGTTAGTATGTTTAATTTAAAATTATTGTTCTATAATATCATTTAACACCACCGTTGATACCACATTTTAACGATTGTTTGATTAATAACTATTAGTGTTGAAAAGACATAATTTTTAATTAAAAATTAATTTCACTTTCAACATTATTACACCAATTCTTCCTACATTTTAGAACCAAATGATTTTACTTCAAGCCGTTGTAAACATTGAATCTTGAACTTCATCTAACCCCTATTGTATGTTCCTCTTTGTTGCAGTAAGGTTCAAACTGATCATACATTTGCTCCATAATATTTCCTCAACCATCCCTCCAATAAATCTGCCGCCCCATGAATCATACAAAAGGCCATATTGCACTGCGAAAACCCACTGTATGTTTTTGCCGATATCTCCCTGAACACGCATGAGCCTTTCCTCGCAGACAGCGAAGGTGTAAGCATGCACATACGTCCATAAAACGCTCGGCGAGCATTGCCCGCTGTAAAGTATATCCGCATATTATGCAGATACGCATCAAGGTCGTTTCAACCCAAGGGCTGCAGATCGATGGCTCTTGAGCCACATGTGGCACTTTTCTGGATGAAAAAATATACGGTGCTTGTTGAATGGAAGAACAGTTAAACATTGGTTGATTAAATATAACAAATTAAATGAATAGATCATCCACTTCTTACAAACTACCGAAATCTACGAATGACCTACATTATATTTAACAGATTACAACCATTTACTTTGTTTATTGATAGTTGGAACGTTTGTTGTTGTGATTTGGATGGTTTTCCTGTTGAACATTTTATTAAAACTATTTAAAATAATCTTTGGGCCTTCAAATCTATTCGCTGCCACAAATCGACATCAAGATACCGAGGTACGAGTATTACTTACGCTGGGGAATTATAGTATTATTTAGGGTGGTAGAACTTCAGAGCAATTCCGTATATTTTGGATGATGTGATCGTCATAGTTACCTGAAAAAAGATGAATTCTTCTATACAAATTGTGCAGACTGTAAGGTCTGAATTATAATATGGAAATATAACTAATAAAGTGCTAAAAGTTCCTTGCTTGGAATCAAAGCAAGATTTCTTCTGTATTTTATTGACCTCTTTCAAATATTGATGTGACAGCAGTACTGCAAAGTGAAGATATGTTTTATATTTGTATGTACCGTTTCCTCGTAACATTGCTTACAATATTATCGAATGTTTAGCTAGAGACTGTCTGCTCATTTTAGGCATTGAAACAATTATGACTCACCGTAGTTCTTAATTAACTGATTTCTAATTTTCTGGAAACATTAACTTAAAATAGAATCTCCTATTAAAACACGCTTCACTTTAAAACATTTCTCTGTATGGGGCACATTTTTTTGAACATATTTTTTCATACACAGTACTTAATACTCATGTACGCAAATCTATAAATCGATAACTTTTTCGAAAAAGTGTTGTAAAAGTAGGAGTTTCGTTACATCAGGCGGCTGGTAAAACTATTTCGATAGAGCCTCTCTTATTTTATTTGCATGATTTTCACTTTTTTTATCAACATTTATCAAACTCTAACGAGTGTCAAACTAACAGTTCTATTCAAACGTTTTTCGTAGATGCACTTAATAGACACCTAATGGCCACTTTCAGACGTTTCTCCGCTTCATTGCCCGGTACAGAATCATCTTAGCTCCCGCATCCTACATGTTTCGAAGGTTTTTAAAAAAATATTATCTTTCAGAAGATGATTCCCCACACATTTTTTTGTGAACTTCAGAGAGGGAGAGATAGCCACATTATCAACATTTTCTCAACATTGTTTTAATTTTCTCCTTGCTTCTTGTGTCGCGTTTTGCTTGAACATCGTCAACCGCTGTACAGCCACAGGATGGAACATGCAAGAGCCGCGTGTGCCGGAGGCTTTGCAGGCTGGCCAACCGTCACCTCATCCCCTAGTCCGCGATTAATATTAGAGCATCCGGAGATTGCGTTCTCGTGTTATCCGCGACGTCACGTGTGGAACAGATGCAATATCCACAGAAGTGTTCTCTGTTGCTTTAGAACTATTACATCGTATTTTCAGAAACACCATGCGTAATGAAGTAATTTGTGCATTATTGATGAGATTGCTTTCGAACGATTAGTCATAAACTCTTGGTATATATCTGAAAATTGTACATTGTTTAAATACTCTTAAAATGCAGTATTTATAAATATATTTCAATACTCGAAGATTGAGTATGCCAAAGGAAGGCATTAAAGTTGTTTTACGTACAAAAGATATCTATTGTTGAAATAGTTGTGAGGTCATGTTTTTATTAAACATTGCTCTCTAATAGCGTAAAGGATGCAAAAAATGGTGCAGGTGTCATTTTTATTGAAAACACCGATTTTTTGAAAACTGAATCCACATCTTTAATGAATCCAGCGTCTTTATTAAAGGTAAAAAGTAAAGCCTGTTCCTTAACAAAATATGCTTTCCAAAGATAGATACTGAAATAAGGTTTCAATAATATTTATAATCCGTTTTTCATTAAATTTGCCTCTCACATTTATAGAAGGATGGAACAATTAACATTTCAAAAGCATAGTATTGATTTTTGACTTTAATGAAATCTATTTAAAAACTCATAACTTTACAAAAGCCCATGAAAAGTTTTCTGAAAAAAACGATCAGTTGTACTGAGACATTTGTTTTTTAAATGTCGGCAACAGTGAACGGTCATACGGATACGATAAAGTGACTTCAGAGTACTCGTGTAATGACGCAGCGCATGGCAAATTAACTCCCTGAACCTGATTTCAAGTCTTGGCACGGAAAAATTGCTGATTGGAAACACTTTTACAAGTTCATATAGTCATGCAATATTACGGAAACGTTACAAACAATGCAAGAATGTATGTTCTGCTGTACCACTATATTTATTTTTATTCCAAAAGATAAAAGGAAAAATCAGTAAAAAAATAAAATATTTGAATTCAAGACGGCAGTAATCAGTTCTAGCTCTTCGCATAAGCTCCAGTACTTAACGTTCCTACCACGTTAATTAATCCTCGTTTTAACTTAGCAGGGAATAGTTAACTATGTTCTTATCATTCTACATAATTACATTGGCACCTGCAGAAAAGGCCACATCGATTTAGCGGTCATATCGGTTTGCGGCTACTTTTAGTAAAACCAATTTTTTCATAAACCATGTGTAAATATTCCTCCTTTTCAGCGGGGACCTGATTAAGCAGCCAAAGATATGGCACATTTCCTAGATTAGCCTTTATTAAGTGGTCATCTCAAGCGATTTTGAACTATTGTAATATGAAGAGGAAACATTATGATTTAATATCTCCTTGCGACGGAACGAATTGTCAGATTACTTCGAACTGTGACACACAAAGTAACTTACTTTGTAGAGAGATTAATTTGTGTGCCGGAAGTCAACTGATGATTTCATTAAATATATCTTAATGAAGCAACAAAGTGTTTGCTTCTCTCATTTCTACCTATGGTAGAAACTAAGAGCATACCTATGGTTTGGCAACTCGTCCTTCCCATCTGTGGGAATGTTAAAAACTCGGCGTATGCGATCCAATCTAAATGACATTCGATACCTCGTCAGACGTCTCTGCAGTAATGTTTCTAGAGAACAAGAATTGCTTCTTCAAGTACCATTTATTCGATTCTGTGAGGACGAAAATGGAGTTTCTCTATTAAGAGAATTATTGACAAGTCAAGAAAGTGTTTTGATATTAGCCGACCTCTTTCAAGTTGTATTTTGTAATTTATCGCAATTAAAAATGTTAAAGAGAACATATTTCATTTAATGCAAATTAGTATAATAAGATTTTATTTCCTCTTCCAGTAATCACATAACCTTAAATAAATGGCCACCTCAATTAACAACCGATTGTTTGTTAACTATTAGTGACCGAATATAACAGATTTTGTTGTATGTCTACTTCTTGAATTTTGTTTCATGGGAATAAGCTACATTTTACACAGGTATACTACTAGATAAAAAGACATTCTAATGAAATTATTTGTTGATTCAAGTTTAAGTAAATTTATTGAATATGACAGAATGGGAAATAATGCGTCTTCTTACCAAAGTTTAAACGTATCCAATTCAACTCCTTCGTCTGCTAGCCTAGTCTCTTACTTCAATATGTAATCGTGGACATATCAAAATGGAAATAGTTTATTGAAACAACCCAGTATTTATTGTTTGGACTCTTCTATGAAATAAATCATTAGAAACAAAATAAAGACAGAATAGGCAGATCCCCGTTTAATTTCAAAACATTATATTTTTCCTACCGGAGCTTGAAACGAATATCTCCCAGTGGGAAAGCGTAAAACCGTCGTGGAGTCGTAATAATAAATTTGTTTGAAAAAAGGCGGTGCTGGCGCGGACACGGTGAGCGAGCTGAGCAGGGCGAGCCCGCCGCCCTCCGCGAGTGCGGGAGGGAGAGGGAGGGAGGGAGGGGGGGAAAGGGCGCACAGGTGCGGCGGAGGTTAGTTTATGAACCTGAGCCTACGCGTGAACGCGTAACCGCCCCCTCTGACGCCGGCCAGGCCCGCGGCTTTACAACCTGCGTTGGCTGACCGGCGACCGGCCTCCGAGTTCTCGTCTTTCCCTTCTCTCGGCCTTGGCCCTTCGCTTCCGCTTTTCGTGGATTCTAGTTATTCTCTTCTTGGTGTCTGTCCTTTGCTGCCCCGCCTTCGCTTTTCTAGGGCTATTCGACTACTAGTCTTTACTGTATCTTGCCTTTCTTGTTTCGCCTGTGAGTTTAGCGAACTCTCGTAGATACTACTACCCTTTCTTTCTCTTACCTTTTTGGTCTCACCTTTGCTCTTCATCCTTTTGATTTCTCGCTCAAGCTTTCTACTTCGTTCTCGTTACTGCTTTATTTTCTATTTCGAATATTCTCTTTTTCGTTTCTTCGCCTCCTTCCGTTACTCTCTATACTTCTGTGCTGTCTTCATTTACCTGAAATAGTTTGAGTTCTTGTCCTCTCTACACAAACAAAATTACTTTCACACTCCGCATTTTCGTCACATGTTTTTCTGTTACCCTCCTATCATCTCTGCCTCCGCTTCGTTCGTCAAGAATTTCTCCTGTAACTTTTTGGTCCTCGTGTCCTCTGCCTTCTTCTTTCCTATTCCTCTCTCTCTCTCTCTCTCTCTCTCTCTCTCTCTCTCTCTCTCTCTATCTATCTCTATCTATCTATCTATCTATCTATCTATCTATATCTCTCTCTCTTTCTCTTTCTCTCTCTTTCTTTCTTTTTCTTTCTTTCTCTCTCTCTCTCTCTCTCTCTCTCTCTCTCTCTCTCTCATTTCTTCTCAGACTCCTTTTTCCTCAGTCTATTTTTAATATTTCCCATCTGTCTATTCAAGTCTCACTACTTAGAGATGAGGGAATTTTCTCTCCTTCATTGCTTTTCGTTCTTAAGTTTGGAAATGTTTCTTCTCTTAACATGGAAGATAATGTCTTCCCTGTGAGTTCCAACCACGTCCCTTTCTCCTCTTACACAGCTGCGTCCTTCCATTAATGAACTCCTTGGCTCTCCACTCCTCCTTGTTCCCATCCGCACGAACCAAGACGGTCGATAAAGGGCAATGGCTCCAGTTCGCTCTGTTATTACGCGCGTGGCCATGTTTCCCTAACGCGGCTGCCCTTGTTGCGTCGTAATTCCCAAGTACGATGCCGACTAGCATATCAGTGTCGACCTTGTCCCCTCCTTCATCTGTACCCTCGAGAATTTCATTTATGTTGTCATTTCCTTGTCGTTTCTTATCTTGCTAGTAAGAAGTTATCGTTGATCTCATTACATTTCGACAAAACACATTCTTGTTAACAGTTTTTCCACATTTACTCAATTTAATACATGTGTGTTACATCCAGACTTTAAAATGTTACTAATGCTTAGAATAAAGGTGGTCGCTAATGGCCTAGATAGTTTCTTAAGCGACCTAAAATAAATACTTTTAAAAATATAATAATCATCGCCACCTCTCTTACTTTCAAAGTCATTTCATTTCTAAAAAAGAAAAAGAAAAAAAAACTTACACATCTCCCTTTTTCCAGACGTCTCGTGGGTCACTAACAATTTATTTTTTCTTGAAGCGCATTTTCAATCCATATTATTCTGTCACATTTTGTCGCACGTTTCTGACCTTCTCGCACGATTGGCCTCCATGCTCTTTTCTCTGCCAGAGTCTGCTCCGGCCATTACGCCGCCCTCCGCCCCGCAGTGTGCATTTGCCTCATTTTCGACCTCCGATCGCCCAGTCTGGCCGGGGAGTGACAGTTTCCGGTACGCAAGCCAACTCGCACGGAAAATAAGAGGAATAATAAATCAAAATACGTGGGGCTCGGTGTTTCTACCCTGGTATTAGAGGCGACAGTCACAGATTGATTGCGTGTAGTTTTGATGGCTTTCGTGCCTTGTGTTTATCTTGTAATGAAACAAACCCTTTACCGTATCTTAACTCTTTGTAAACAAAATGTAAAGATTTGGATTCACTATTCCTATGTTCATGTGGTATTTGCGATGTTTTGAAGTAAAATAGTCTTTCGAGTTATGGAATATTTCTAAGTTTTTTTCCTAACAATAAATAAAGAGTAGCTTGAAATATTAAGCTTTTAATATTGATTTCCATTATTACAAGGAAAGAGTATTTTTCAATGCAATGGTAGTTTTCCCAGATGATATACAAACACAAAAATAAAAAAAGTGACTTGGAAAATAAGAATTACAGTACAAAATATAATACGAAGAAACAACTTTTAGCAATTAAATTAATCATGGAAACCCGGAAGTCATATCAGAATACAAATATTAAGAAGTATAGAAAATCTGAAAAAACGTGCTGTTTGATATTAGTACCATTATTAGTACCATTATTACCATCTTTATCTTATCTCGCATCTCAAAATACTTTGTTTTCTAAGAAACTTATTTTATTTTGATTTTTGCTTACCATAATTCCTTCATATAATGAATTACCTCATTTTTAATATAAACGGTTTATAAAATTTACGTCACAATAGTAATTTACGATAAGAATACGATTTTGAACGAAACTAAGAAAATTGAAGGCTAAAGCTCACCAGTGAATAAAATATGTTTACTCTGAAATATGTTATTTTATATACACAGCTAGAAAGGGTAAAACACATACATACGTATACATGCTGAAATGCAAAACACCTTTCAATGTTCTAGCGACTTTGTTCTGTTGCGGATGCCTAATTAAATTTACCCATTTCAGTATGAAGGTGTCTCAATATTGAAATAAAATTCGCAGTCCCAAATTAAAGCTATTCTTTTATTACAGAATAGAATTGTATTAGAAAATATAGAAGTCCTTTGGAACAACGACATTTTTTTTTCTTCAATGAGTAAGTCGTAATTTATTACAGAAGACTATAATAATATGCTTTATCTAGAAGAGGTATTACATCTTTACATGGAAGTAAAGAGCAACTACGAAAGCTTTCTCGAGTAGGTAAAGTGTCTTTATTGCCACATACAAACTTATATTAATTTTATTTACTTTATTAACTTTTTTAGTTAAATAAAAGTATTAAAAATTTTCATGTGAGGTTATATCTCGTTGAAAGGTTTGTGGCACCACCGCAAAGACATGCCACGAGAGTAGTTAACAGTACAGAAAAATAGAACCCATGATAAAGATATAAAAAGATTATTAAGCGACACATTGTTTATATGTTAAGAAGCGTCAGTAGAAACTTCTGCTTAAAAAAAGATCCTATTTGCTGTGAATGCGATGTCCGTTGAATAAATGCAGATGCGGAGAAGCAGCGTTATCGGTACCTCCACCTCGCACGTGCTGGTTGCGCCAGCGCGTCATGTTTCAACGCGGACGGCAAGGGCGACGCGGCGCTGGCTGTGGCAGGGCACTTTTCACCTCCCCGCCCCTGCCTCTCAGCCGCTGCCGCCCCGGCCCCGTCCGCCGCGTCCACCCCCGCCACTCATCACGCCTGCCAGTGCCTCAATAGCCGACTCCGGCCCCACCAAGCCTCCGACTCCCCGCATTTGTTTTTTCGCTTCCACCTCTGACCCCTTCCTCCGGCACGCCTCGCCTCGCACATGCTCTCGCCCCGCCTCGCCCACTTTCACTCCTGCCTCACCGCACTCCGCTGCCCGGCATCTCAGTAGTCGCCGTACTCCCTTCCCATTCAACCCTGCCTATCGCCAACTAACTCCTAAAATCCGATCCCCGCTCCGCCCACGCCCAGCCCTTGAAACGTCTCCACCCCAGCCCCTTTCACGTTTTCCACCCCCGCCTCTATACTCTCTCCTTCCTCACAAAGTCGCCCAACCACCCTCCCCGCCGCCGTGGCGCTCCCTCTCCCTTCCACCATGCAATACTTCTCCGCCACTAACACTACCGTCCAACCGCGCCCCACGCCTTGCCCCGCCCGCCTTCTACGTCTCCACCCCTGCCTCTATATCTCCTTCTTCCACAAAGTCACCACCACCCTCTCCGCCGCCGTGCGCCCCTCTCCCTCTCCACATCACCTCCTCCGCCACTAACACTCAACCTCCACAATGCTCCGCCCCCACCAGCGTTCCCACCCTCCGCCTCTTTATGCCTGCGTCCACCCCGCCGCTCGCCCCGTCGTCGCACTCCCCCTCTCCCCCTTTCCTCCCCCGCTCGCTGGCGCCAGCTCGATGAACAGCTGACACGGCGGCGCGACGGTAAGGCCGGTCGCTAAGTCGCCGGCGGCCGCGCCCCAACTGCTTATTAAGTATGATTTATTTGCCAATGCGGCCGAGGCGGCCGACGCTGGCGTCCCCCGTTTTTTGGTTTTTTTTTTTCCCCACCCCGCCGTCCGTCTCGCGCGACAGCGCCGGGGCCGTGCGAGGCTCGGCGCTGGGGTTTATTTCGCCCTCGCGCCGCGCCGCACCGCGCCGCGCTCGCAAAGAGGCAACCATCGCAACGTTACTCGACAGACTTGCGCAAACCGCAGCATACGCTACTACTCAACCACTCCATAACTCATCATTCGTTTAGCCATTTTCGGCATGAATAATGAGAAAAGTTGTGTATTAGTACCGAATTTGTCAAGGCAAGTGGGTAACGGGTGAACTGATGCCAGTCGTAAATCGATGGTTGAAAATGGTGGATAGCAATGGCTGTAAGGAATGACTTCAAGCATTCACTACCACCATACACTACTCACCATTTGGTTGTAACATTTGGTTAACGCATGATGTAATCACTCAACA
Source organism: Gryllus bimaculatus (assembly GCA_017312745.1). NCBI lineage: Eukaryota > Metazoa > Arthropoda > Insecta > Orthoptera > Gryllidae > Gryllus > Gryllus bimaculatus. Next base: position 6,947,529 of record BOPP01000023.1, on the reverse strand, counting down.
TTCGTTACTCATCATTCGTTACTCATATTAACACCGCAAGCCCTTCGCGCGCTCACTATAACGCTATTAGGCCATTCCTACCCATCATTTTCCTTCCAGCCATTTACAAGCATCAATTTGCCGGCTGTCACCAGCTACCTCTTTCTACCGTCACCGCATTCGTCCACTCATACCCAACCTTTCGCCAAATTATGCGACCCGTCATTTCGCTCCTACCAGCGAGACACCGCGGCAGTCCTAGCAGTTGTCCTGCGCACCCTCTTTCCTAATATTCGCTGTCAAGCAGCAACTACCTGCAATCGGTACAAGCAACCCATTCAAATATGCCATGCAAACTACACGTCACCAGAAAAAGCCGAATATAAACAAAAACGAGACTCCTGCGAACATGATCAAAACCGACCATTAGCAACACGATATCGAGCCTAATACCTGCAACCCTGATATAGAGAATGCGACATCTACGACAAAAATCCATTTCATCCTACAACGCTCATTCACAACCCGACATTCCAAAACTTGACAAGCCTGACATCTTGGCATAGCCCGTCCTTCATCTTCCAATCATACGAATTCTCTAGTGACTGTTTGTGATTTCCAACTTTGTACTCCTACTTTAGCTGGCACCTCCTCCTTTTTCGCACATCCGACTTTGCTGTGTCTACATCAAACATCGACACAGTTTCCGCTTATGGCAATTCTGCATTAATGTCCATTTAGGCCTCATTCAATCCTAGTTCTCGTGACCAGCCCTCGAATCAAACCCACCGTCCACTCACCCTCTGGTGCCAATTGTCACCAACGATGGCCGAGTGGTGGACAGTGTCTTGAATTACTGGTTTAAGGCGTCTACTGCTCGCGACCGCTTTTTGCTACGTGTCTGCTTCGCTGCGCCGGCTATCGGCAGCGTCCTCACCTCCCTCGCCGTTCCCGCCACGTCACTCAAATCAACCACTTTCAGCCCTTAACCCTTCCTCTCTCTCACAACACACGCAATGCGCCGGGCTTCTCTAGAATCTAAAGCAAAAACAATCTCGCTAAGCTATGCAAGCCAACGTCAACCGTCTCCTTCCTTCTATTTCCCTTTTACGTAAGCAATTTTCGTCATCACTTCTCGTCTATTTTCACCTTCTTCTCTACCAGCCCCTCACCTTTACACTGTCTAAACATATCGGCTAAATGAAGGTTCTTGAACCTTCCTGGAATAAAAAAGTAATTCTTGGCATATCTTTTGTCATTAAGTTATTGATATGCCCTCTTGCAGTTACTATAAAGGCTGCGGGAACAGATGTCATTACTGAATGATAGTTGAAGGTGTAAGGTCAAATATGTAGGCATCCCTCAACTACGTATGTATTATGAGGAATTCGTAACAATCCTGGTGTATTACCTTCTGCCATTTGGTGGTCAAATTTCAAGTAACTTGTGAGACTCAAACTGCCAAAGGCGAGATCCGTAGAAAACCGTATTATCTCAATTTGTCAAAATGTTGCTTAAGGGCAATCCGTTCAAATATAAAGTGAACATTGTCTACGTAATCAGATTTCAATTGAAATAAAAAATTTTCGAACATTTCAGAGCCGGCTTTCGCAAACGATAGGGTTTCAAATGAACTTCGTCCAAATTTTCTCAATGGAGATGGTTTAATTTCCTGACCCAAGATTCTATCGCAGCCCCATTTCTCAAATCAATTTATCGTCTTATGGCTCTCATTTATTTCTTAACTGCCTCACGTCAAGTGTCCATCCCTTCTATATCTTTCGTGCCTCCATGACGTTCTTTTCACATCACTCAAGTCGAAGCGTCACCTCATTGCCTGTCCTCATTTTAAACACATTCTCTCCAGCCAAATTTATTGTTTCGTCCGTAAATACCCCCCGTTCCCTTTTAAGATGGCCATGAATGTCCGAAATGTCTCATTAATGTTCATCGATTCTAGGGTCTCTTTCTAGCGCCACCGTTTGCAAAGGGCACATTTGTTGTGCGCGGGTGCAAAGGCTCAAACAGTGGTATATGGTAACAAGTTTAAAATGTTGTGTAAATGTGTCTATAATCTAAACAGTTCAGCCCGAATATTTAGTTGCGTTTTTTCAAAGGAAGGGTCGACGTTGGTAGAGGAGAATATTTTGTTTTTCCACATTCCCGCATCTTCCTTATGATATTGGTTGTGACTTGGATTTCATCAGCGTTTCTGTTTTTTAGGATATAACACTGGGTAATAAAATTAACCTCAATACCCTCACGTTAAAAAACTCTTATTTGCTTACTAAACTTGGTATGATAATCTATTCAAACTGTTGGAAAATTCCTAACCAGGAATCGAAAACGGATCTTCTGACATGGACTGCCTTCTGTTTGATACATTCCATATCTATCTCCAAACATTCTAAACTAGTCTCTTTCCATCAAATTCACCGCTTATTTGTATTCCTTCAACCACTTCTTCGCATGTGTTTATTCTTTTCACTCACCTCGACACTGGCCGGGCGATGCGCCAATAACACAAAGAAATGAAGAGAATCTTAATCTAAATCCCCATCTTCGGCCTTATCCGTTAGCTCTACGGCCACCCCAATTAGCTCGCCCTTAACCGACCCGAATACTTAAGCTCTATAGCAGACTAGTTCCCAAGTTGAGTTGCGAATTCTCCCAACCCATTTCAGTATTTCACGACCTTTTTTGGCCACGTATTTCCTCTTTGGTTACCCGGCGTACGAAACCACCAAAGGGACTTCGCTCGATTCCGCCACTTTCGTCGGTTCACACCCCTCCCTGCTGGCCTTGCAAATCGTGTTCGCGCGAATATATACTCGACGCGCTACATTCGCGACCTGATGCAATCGGATATGCCGGCTTGGTGCAATACCCAATACACATCGGCCGCTAATCCGGTACTCCATTTTCAAACCTAACGCAGAATATCTGAGCCAATACTTGTGCCGACGCGCAATATATTACTAAGCCCCGACGTTATCCGATAATCCGGATTAAATACCCAACCATCTGCGGGCTCACGTACAAACTCTTTCCTTTCTTCACTAAAGTCCCATCATATCCCTATTCCACGACTCTTAACCTTCCGCCTTACTTGCGGTCTTTCTACGCCAAACAAATTCCCCACATTCACCCTTTTTGCCTTCCCCCCCACCACCCAGTGGCCCCGGCTTTTTCTTTGATCCGCTGGCCGCGCGCAACTCCCAACCTAAGCGCCGTTTGGCAGCGGAGTCTCCACCGTCACCCACCTAAAGCCCCGCTCGCCCGCCCGCCCGCCCGCCCCGCCCGCCCGCCCGCCCGCCCGCCGCCCGCCCGCCCGCCCGCTCGCACCGCCCGCTCGCACCGCCCGCTCGCCCCCTCTGGCCCGCCCGCCGCACCGCTCGCCCGCTCGCCGCGCTGCGCCCGCTCCGCGCCGCCCGCCCCCGCCCGCCCGGCACCGCCCGCCCGCCCGCCCGCCCGCCCGCCCTGAATCCGCCCGCCCGCCCGCCCGCCGCCCCGCCCGCCGCCCGCCGCGCCCGCCGCCCAGCCCCGCCCGCCCGCCCGCATCGCTCGCGCGCTCGCCCGCCCGCTCGCCCGCCCGCTCGCCGCGCCCGCTCGCCCGCCCGCCGCCCGCCGCGCCCGCTTCGCCCGCCCGCTCGCACCCCCTTGCCCGCCCGCCCGCAGCCCGCCGCGCACCGCTCGCCCGCCCGCCGCGCCGCCCGCCCGCCCGCCCGCCCGCCCGCGGCCGCTCGCCCCGCCCGCTCGCCCGCCCGCTCGCCCCCTTGCCCGCCGCTCGCATGCGCTCGCCCCGCTCGGCCCGCCCGCCCGCCCGCCCGCCCGACCCGCCCGCCCGCCCGCCCGCCCGCCCGCCCGCCGCCCGCTCCGCCGCCCGCCCGCCCGCCCGCCCGCCCGCCCGCCGCCCGCCCTGCCCGCCCGCTCGCTCGCTCGCCCGCCCCGCTCGCCCGGTCCCGCCCGCTCGCCCGCCCACCCGCCCGCCCGCCCGCCGCGCTCGCCCGCCCGCCCGCTCGCAACCTGCTCCGCCGCCCGCTCGCCGCCCGCGCCGCTCGGCCCGCCCGCTCGCCTCCGCCCGCTCGCCCGCCCGCTCGCTGCCGCTTTGCCCGCCCGCTCGCCCGCTCGCCCGCCCGCTCGCCCGCCCGTCGCCCGCCCGTTCGCAGTTATCCGCCGCCCGTTCGCCCGCCCGCCCGTTCGCCCGCCCGTATCGCAGCCGCCCGCCGCTCGCCCGCTCGCCCGCCCGCTCGCCGCCCGCCCGTTCGCCCGCCCGCCCTGTTCGCCCGACGCCGCTCGCCCGCCCGCCCTCGCCCATATCCCACCCACCCATCCCAAACGGCCACCCAACCAACACCGCACCCACCCACCTACCCACCCGCCCACCCACCCATCCACACACACACACACCCATCCACACACACACACACACCCAACCAACCACCCACCCACAACACACCCAACCACCACCCCCACGCACCACCCATGCCACCCACCCAACCACCCACCCCACCTACCCAACCACGCACGAGCCACCACACACCCAACCACGCACCCACTCCACACACCCAACCCACGGGCACCCACCCACCCACCCGTTCCGCTGGCTCAGGTGAATCGATGCCGGGGCGGGCGAGGGGCGAGAAGCGTGGGCGTCGAAGGGCGCTCTTAACGGGCGGGCGCACGCAGCGGCGGTCCCGAGCCGGTGCGTTGTCGACCGGCCCTGCATCGATTGTCACCGCTGAGGCTGCCCAGCCGTTTAAAATTCCCCTGGGCAGCCGACGCGAACGCAAACCGCGACGCGGACGCGACGCGAACGCCGGGGCGGGAGACGCTTCGACGCGGAGCGGTGGCGGAGCGGGCGGAACCTTTGGTTCACGGAAAATGTCGCAAGAAAAAAAATCTAAAAATTCCTAACGTAAGCATAGTTGGTAATGAGCGTGTTTTGATGAAAAAAGGGAAATACTAATGGCATGTAGTAGCAAATACTTCTCAACAGCAGTAACAAAATAAACGGTTTCCTTAAAAGTAGCTTCCACGTTGTTTCAAGAGCCAAACTGAAATACTGCTTTCGTACAGACAGATGTAAATTAAGTAGCCGGCCTGGATCGTAAAAGCTAGGTCGCTAAAGCTGGAGATCCGTAGCTGTCTCCGTTCCAAGGGTCGCGAGTTCGAATCCGCCCTCGGACATGGAGTTTGCGTGTGTTTGTGTTCTCGCCACAATCTTCTAGGCAGGTAAAATCATCGACAGTGGTCGCCTACATGACCAAGTTATTGATAAACGACCTTAAAAAATAATATTTTAAGCAAAAATAGTCTTCACCAACACACTTCAATAACACTATTAGTATTGATAATAGTTTAACAGTTATTTACCAACCAAAGAATAATTTTTTAAAAAATTAAGAAAAAGCCTCTTCCATAAACGCAGGACTTGAATAACAAAACATTAATGGACGGATGGTCTCTTTCCAATGAGTTGTGATCGACATATGTCAGCTGGATCGTTAAGCAAATGGCACGCTGGTATGAGAATTGGTGTTAGGGTCTAGAAATGAATAAAAGATGGAATAACATTCTTTTATTTTTTTTTGATTGCCCTGCGTATCTAACGAAACCATACACCCCTTCGTCACGCTGTTGCAGGAATTTGAATTTCTGGGCCCTGTTTTCCTAATTACCTGTAATGCATCTTACAGGAATCAGTCTCCTGCGAGCAAGTATTTGCCTCAGAGCACAGAACGCGATTTTTTGTTTCACGAATTAGACTGTTTTGGGTCTCGGCCGTGACGATGCATTTTCCAGCACGAGAAAATGCTTTTTGGAAATTTATTTTGCGTTTGTAATTTTTATATAAGTAGCCCCATTATTTATCTGTATCGCTCAGTAAACTAATTGATATTTGATTTTTGACACGAATGTGTAGCAATTTGAAAGTTTTCTGATCATTCATATTTTCTGAAGCAAATACTGTTTACTACTCTATGCTTTGGCTTTATTTTTAACATTCATGTGTCAATTAAGTTATTTAGAAAATAGAAAATAATTAGTTCTCCTAATATTGTGAAAAGATTTCACATACCAATAATACTCCTCAATATATCTTCTCAAAATAATATTTTGACTTTGAATACGTATGGATGACTTGAAAAAAGTGTATTAATTTTGACTAAAAATGTTACGTTATTTTAGAACGAAACACTCAATACGTACGAGGAAAGGCCAAACATTAGACTAGGATTACCCTTTTATTTAATTAATCGGAAAATAAGGTTAAAATTAATAGAAAATTAAGTGTTTATGAAGTTCTATGTAATCGTTTAATTAATTCCACTCGTAAAATCCTAGCTCGTTCCTCACTTGTGTCGTACTTAATTCTTGCTGCATGTATTAATACCCATCCATTACGGAGTCGTTTTCATAATGTATTATGAATATTCTAGTTTAATTATTAATTCCCATGTTTCCAGCTTTAATTCCAGCTATGGTTTAATTCGATTACGCAGAATATTTTATTCTCCGGACGAGGGCCGGCATTGATTGGTGACAAATTACCGCTCCAACTGGCAGTTAGCCCGCGCTACCGGGGGGGGGGGGGGGCGCCCGAGGCGTTCCGTGCTTGGATATGCCGCCGCGCGGTGTATTAATAGCCGCCCGTTGCTCGCGCGTCCGCAGGGGCGGCGCCGTCGGGATTCCTGCTGCGACGATTGGCGCGCCCTCTCGCCGCGCGGATGCCGCACCTGACGCGAAGAGCTAATCGCCCAAAGAAGAGGGCGCCCCCCCTCCTTCCCCTCCGACGGGTGGAACAAATTGCGTACTAAAATCTATTTCGCGGCACCAGAAGGCTGGCGTGGCTGGCTTGATGGGTCCAGAAAGGCCTCTGGTTGATTCGACATTTTTGCGGTAATGATTGCGCTTTTTCACGAAAATCAGGATAATTCAGTGCTGTTTCTACGAAGCTGTTTTTCCTTCTTCTTTCTTCTTCTTCTCTTCTTCTTTCTTCTTCTTCTTCTTCTTCTTCTTTTTCTTCTGATTCTTCCACTGTTCTTTTAATAAAATTATTTACTTAATTCTCCTCTCGCGAACCTTCTGTCTCCGAAAACCAACTTTCCATTGATTTTCTTTTCTCAATTTGCCTTAAAATATTTCCACTGTTAAGACCAGGACGCACAGCTTCTATAATAACTTATAAATGTTTTTATTTATCACTATTTATATCTCTTCTAGTCAATTTCGTTGTTTCCAAAGATACTGAATATCGTTTTTTATTAATCTTAAGTTCTCCATTTAAATAATTTGTTTCCTACGTATGATATTATGGATTACTAGCAGAATTAGTAGTAATAAATATTATAAGTAAATAAAATATTTATTGGAGAGTGACAATAATATCTTCGACCCTCAATTGTATTAATTCAAGCCTGTAGATATGCTGCCAATAGCAACAGAAAAAGTGGTAAAGGGGTTAAAGTAAATTGACATTTTTTAGCAATAACACATGTTTAAAAAATAATCAAAATAAACTGGAAACAACTACAGATTTAATAGCGACATATGGTATTGGTATAATTAAAAATTCAACTGAAATAATTTTAGACGCTTCTTCAATGTGCAAAATTCGAGGAAAGGGGAGGAAAAATACCACGGGCATCAGGATTATCTCGGATGAAGATAGTCTTCTAGATGAAGGTAGTACAAATCGTATTCATTTGGTTTGCAGCAACTTAGCCAAAGAAAAACAAGGACCGCCATTGTTTGGTGACGTTTTTATTTTTTCATATTTACATATTTACGCTTAATTTACAAATGGTAATTAAATAGGAAATTTTTCAA
>BOPP01000023.1:6914201-6928636 GCA_017312745.1 Gryllus bimaculatus | reverse complement strand
TGAAATGATATTGAGAAGATTGAAATGATATTGAGAAGATTGAAATGATATTGAGAAGATTGAAATGAAATTGAAGAAATTGAAATGAAATTGAAGAAATTGAAATGAAATTGAGAAAATTTAAATGAAATTGATAAGATAGAAATGAAATTGAGAAGATTCAGATAGAGTAGAGAAGATTGAGTAACAATTGAGATAAAGGTAGAGATGGAGACGCTTACGAAGGCGGAGGTGAAGACAAGACGGACCCAGAAAAGATGCTGGAGGTAGATGTTGAGGTAGGTGTGGAGCTGCAGGGGGCGTAGGTGGTTGCAGCGATGGGGTTGGATGCGGAGGTAGCGTTGGATTCGGATTGTTATTCGAGGCTTCCGCGCACGGTATGTACAGAGGTTCTAGGGCAGTGGTGTCGGCGGAGGCAGGCGTGAAGAAGAGGGAGGAGTTTAATCGCAGAGAATTGTGTGTATATATATATATATATATATATATATATATATATATATATATATATATCTTCTCATCATAAGAAGCATGTTTTTATACTGTAACTTCGAGTTGCCAACTGCCTGTTAACATAAACCCGCTCTAATCATTTTTGAAACCTTTCACTCGCATTTGAATCACAACACGAGATATCAGTGTTATTCGCTACTTAAAAAAATATAAATTAGGGAAGTAGAATTTTATAAAGCACTCCGAATATAAATTTAACATCACTTTCAGGAAGAAGATTTTAGACTACATTTTGACTCATAACACAGGTAAAATGGAAGGAGGATGCCGCCGCAATAGATGAGGTCACGAGTGCGACGTTGGGTGGAGCCACTTATGAACGTTGGTATGTAAATGGATGAGGTTATAGCCGAGCGAGGTTTGAAGGAGAATTCTAGCGGCCGATTGCTCTGATCGATAATTTTCATGGTTTCTCTGATCAACACCAGGCGAATGCCGGTGCAGTAACAAACGGGCCACTGACCGCACTCGATCTCACTCTTCTCCGATCTTCAACTCTTACACACACACACACACACTCCCATTAACATACACTGCACTACCACACATGCCGGGAGACCGGCCGGGAGCTAAGAGCTTGTCCCGGCGGTGCCCCGCTGGTGGGAGATACCTGGTTGGGGAAAACCTCGCTAGCCGACGGTAGATCAGCGCCGGATCTCGCCATACAGCGGAGGGAAATCACCGCCACCTCCGGCCCACAAACATGCACTATACTTACGCGACTAGTGACCCTGTTGGTTGACGTGCCCGCAATCACTAAAACAATCAATCAAACCGAGCGTCGAAGGGAAATGGGGAGAAGTCAGTAACGAGCACTGAAGCGAAGTCGGGTCAGCGAAGGCCACTCATCCTGGCATGATGTGAATACAGTAGCGGGTCGTTGGCGGGGCGTGTTACAGCGCGCGAGGTCGCAGGCGGGAGCGGCGGCGTGGGCGGGCAGACTGCAGTGAGTGGGCGGAGGACACGGGCGTGGCGGCATTATTGAGAAGTATTTATAGTGGGGACAAGTGGCGCGCTCCCGCAGTCTGCAACTGGAGGCGCGGCCGCAGCGAATCGGCCTGCGGGGCCGGACGCCGACGCGGCCGCAGTTCCGGAGGGTGGGGCGAGGGCTGTGGGTGGCTCAGGGGCGGGAAGGAGCGGAAGCAAGGAAGGAAGGAATGAAGAAAAAAAGAAGGAAGGAATGAAGGAGAAATTGAAGGCAGGAAGGAGACGGTTGCGGAAATAGGGCTCCGAAGGAACTAATGGAAGAAAATACAACTGGCGAAATTTTCACAGATATTTTTCTATCATCAACGTTTGCAGTTTTGTATTGCGTTTCAGCTTTTTCATGTTTATTACGTAATAAAAACACAACTCTATTCTAGATACTGGGATTGGCACACTTAGAGAATTCATCCTCTCAGTGAAAAAGAATTAATGTAATACGAGAGTTGTAAATTCTGAACATTAATTTTACGAACATGTGACAAATGCGCACCAGCTATGAAGATAAACATGTTCCATTTTACCGACTTTGTTTATATAGAAGTGCCATATGAAACCTCGTACCATATCTGTTTTTTTCTATCAAGTACTATACTTGAGGTCTCTTTTTGGACGCCAAGCTTTAACAAAGAAAGCTAAAAGTGTTAAACATGAATGTATACAATGTACTGAGTGCAAATGAATGATTTTATATAAGAATTCCTTTTTAATTTATTTTCAATAACACAATAAATATAATGTAAACAAAGTTATTTCGAAATGACAAATCAAATACTGACAGTATCAGAAATATTTTACAGAGTTCATAACAATATGTTTCAAATGAAAATAGGAGAATAAGCGACCAGATCGTTGGTCATTCCGGCTTCATATAACAAAAAAAATTATTTGATAAATTTGTAAAATAAGTGAAAATGCTTTGATATATGCTTCATAAGCGCACAATGGAATAACTAAAAGACTGAAGTTATGCTGCAAATATTCAGAAAAATATTAACCAATTAATTATGCTGGGATTAAAAAGATCCCAGGTATGATAAGAGAGTTAAATATGTTGAATTTGAAAACATATTTTGCGATAAAAGACAGGGATTACTCATTAATTTCATGAAGACAATAATTATAAAATCTTTATAGTTTGGATATTGGAGACGACAATGAAGGTTTGGGTATGGGAGGCGATATAAAAACATAGAAAATGGTCAGCAACAAAAGCAAAACCGACAACGTGAAAGAAATAGCTAGAAATTGTCGGAGAACACCGGTACAGAAAAGTAGGTGAATAATAAATCAGTTGAAGGGAAACAGTTAATAACCTCGCCGGGAAGGGCGAAGGGAGACCTGACCACGTGGAAGGGCCGAAGGGGGAGGGAAGCGCGGGGCAGCCGTGCGTCGCGGAGCCGTGAAGGGCGGAAGGGCTTTTATTGTTCTTCATCGTGCGCTGCCGGTGATAAAACGCGCCGCATTAAGACACAGGCCGCCCCGGAGGGCCTGCCATCCCTTATTGTGGGCGCCCGCCCCCCATCAACACCTCGGCCTCCCGCCATTTTCTTTCCTGACGCCGCGCCGCTCTCGCCGTGGCACAGAACCTGAGCTGCCCCTCCTTCTTCACCCACCCGATGATCTGGCTCAGCGGCAACATTACTGTTGTTTGTGAAGCGATTTTGGATGAGAGGTTCTAAAGTTCGAGTCTCAACGACGGCAGTTTTTGTACACAATTGTCAAATTCAGTCGCTGTCTAGACTAAAATTCTACGAGCAACAGCCATCGGCACTTTTCCGTCGTTTTTTCCCCCTCGATCAATAGCTGACGAATGTCGGAGCGGTTTCGTAACAAACTGGTAACGGACCGCGCGTAGGCTTTCTTTCGTTTTATTTGTCCCTTAGACACACAGACACTCGCATGCACTTTGACACTTCACATATCGGGAGAGAAGTCTGGAGCTTAGAACTTGTTTGGGCTGGGGCGGTGTCCTGCGGAAGGACAGGAGAATCCTCGCCAGCGCGACATGAATGTCGGCACTGGATCTCACATTCCAGCGGGGGAGGAATAAGTCAGCCTTCTATGCACTACAATCACGGGACTCAAGTCAAATGCACTTGACGCGCCCGGAAACCCAAATCAATCAATCTTCTTCATCCACTCCTCGTTAAGTATACAGAGCACCGTGGACGTGTAAAATACGTGAGTTTTAGCTCTAGAGTGTTACTCGACCGGGTTAACACGACCGTCTATGGCCAAAACCCTCATAAAGGAAACCAGACATTTCCTGATTTTTGTCAGGTAATCGTGATCGCAGTTATCGGTATCCTGGCGGTGTGTGACAGTGATTCCGTGGCGAGGACGGTCCTCCAGACCAACAAGGGAGACGCGGATCAATACTAGTAGCATAGCTAGATCGTAATATGTTTTGTAGTACTGTAAAAATGCAGAAACTCTTTGGAATCGTTTCAGAGTGGAAGCAGGAACGTTTGACTTTCAAAACCGAAATCGAAACCATATCCGGAGTATTATATTTTCCCAAACTGAATTCCGAAAGTAATTTGGAATAGTTTCATTTTTGCCTGGCTTACGCAATAACAAGTAATACACTCAGAGTTCAACATTTAGTTTGTGACAAATCAATTTTAATTATGGCATTTCCGGAAAGTACAACACATAAACCACCCTTCATTCACTTGTTTTGATTTTTTCCGTCATAGGATCCTTCACTTTCGGGACATTTCTACCGCAAGTGAGGCATTGTAATTCTCTCCACCCTCTATATTTCCACTGTGATCTTTTCTGGACGGTTTTACGTCTCTTCTCCTCACTTGTCACACTTGCCTTTCTCCAAGCACTTTCACCACTCTCTCCGGACCCTCTCCGCAGCATTCACTGCCACTCACCCCATCCAGCGACCTTCAGCCCTAAGTTCCTCCGGGCTCTGTCGTGGCGGCCAACGACTCGGCCAGCGGCGCCGGCCTAGAGGCCGTCAGCGTTTTACGAGCAAAACGTCGGTGGCAGCGGGCGGAGAGGGTAGAGGACCGCCCGCCCGTTGGTCCTCCAGCACGCCAGCTGCCAAATCGCCAAACCGCCTAGGCTCTGAGACATCCAAATACCCGTTTACCAAACGACCCAGACCTGTAACCACCTACCCAACCACACAACCAATCACCACAACCACCCAGTCTTTTAGATATCATCTTCCCCACTATCAAACCTCCAACCCACCTAATAACCCAACTTCTCTGCCACCCAGACATCCATACACCCAACCCCTAGCTATCCAGCGAGTTCACTATTAAATCACTGAACTGTCCACTCACCGAATCATGCTACCACTCAATCATCCTCTCTCCCGTGTTCCAGATCGCAGATTTACCACTATCCAACCACCGAGTCACTAAATCGCCGAACCTCGATGCATCCAACCACCCAATCGCCCAGCAATTCTACCATCAAAACACCTAACTACCCTCTAAACTAACAACCCAACTATCACCCAACAATCCAAACTTCAAATCACCCCACAGTCTCTCCACGATTACTCGATCACGAACCTATCACCCATCATCTACACCGTCCGACCGCCCATTCACCCAGCCGGAGCTCTCACCATCAATTCGTTGTGTATGAGTCAGAAGGCAGGCTACCGAGCGGACGAGCAAGCGGACAACAGCAAAAGCGGAAGAACACGTGTGTGTGGGTGTGTGGGTGTGTGGGTGCTTGGGTGCGTGCGTGAGAGGGGCGAACGAGCGTCCAGCCGTGCTTCCTCAGCCTCGGCGGTGATTCAGCCAGCCCCCCCCCCCCACGCAGACCTGCGTCTTGGTGGGAATCGTCTCTGAGCACGTGCGAATTGCGGCGCGCAGTCGGATGCGCCGGTGTTAAGCCCCGGCGCCCAGTGACAGCTTCATGTCCGCCACGCAAGGGTCGCCCGTCATAAAGGTCTCTCGCCGGTGACGCGGGGCGTGGCGCGTTAACGGAGCTTGAAGATCTCCTGTCGGAGGAGAGATGCGTGCGCGCGCGGAAGGGATGTCAACGCTTCTTGTCCGTCAGCGCGTACGAGATGTACTGAAAAAATACAGCCGTGGGAATATGGTGAGCTTTGAATTGACTTTACGTGGCGAGACTCGCGTCATCTCTTCCGTCTGATCACGCAATTTTGCTGCGCTCCTTTCTCCAACTAGCAGAGAAGAGGGATTTCTTGGGCGACGAAACAGATGATTTGAATTTTAGTTCACAGGCGTCATTTAGGCTTGATGATCTTTTACATGCAAGTAAATCTACTAACGTGGGACAGCCGGCTTTACTTCCCCACCTAAGGAAAGCATACGAAGGATTTTTTCGCCGTAAAAAACCCACGATCGGTTTTGAACCCGCCAGCTTGGATATAAAAGTTCGATACGCTAACCGTTAGTCATCGCCGCGCTTTGTTCATACAGCACAAAATATACAGCAGATTGAAATTAAGTAGTACCAGTTGTTGTCTATACATAAGTGAGAGATGAATGAATATGTATGAATGTGATCAAAAGACAGAATAATGGTATAATGTATGAACAGCCATTAGTACAAATCAGTAAAAAAATAGTTTGTGTGTAGCGGCCAAGAAATCCCTTCAGAAAAATTAATAAAGAAACTACAATTTCTGATTTATTGCCTTTAACAAAAATAATACATGAAACAATGACAATAAAAATATCAGAGCAAATTTAGCGCAATCAAATAAGTTAGCGAAAATCATAGTTATATAAGGATGTAAAAGTACTTAAAATTATCCCTGCAATTGAAATATTGTTGATCAAAATAAAACAAATAACAGATATATTTCACAGAACGTAAGTACTTGTTTTTGCTATTTAATTAATGAATTACGTCAGTTCACTGGGTAAAACAATTGAAGGCTTAGAAGACTACACTAAGGAATTTGGTCATTACTACAAAGCATCTCGACAACGACTCAAAAATCAAATTAGACGAAATTGTCATATCTTTTTCGCCAATTCCGATTTTGCAATAAAAATATTCTTCTTCAAAACTTTTAATATTATCCTCGCCCTCTTCGTATGGTATAGGAGGAAAGACCTATTTGTAACACAAAAATACCGTGAAAATACCGTGATAATTTTTACTTTGAACCGAATAGATATTGAAATCACATTTTCGAATAGATTTAATGAATGACTGTCTCTCCTTCTCTCTGTTGCCTACTTCCCCACTCTCTCCCTCTCTTGTCTTTCGAAAGACACGTAGCTTATGGCTGTAATGCGATCTCCCGAGAGCTGTCGGTGATTGTTTAGATCAATGGTGGATGGACCATATGAAGATGGAGCGAAGGAGGGTTCACCTTCAAGGACGGTTGAAGCTTGCATGGGAAGGAAAACTCGCGCGCGATCTATTGCCATCTGTTTAAGGCACTGCTCCAACATCCACCTAGAATTGATACACCTAGAGCGGTTAAAGTAGGCGGCCTCTATGATTGTTGTCTACCATTAATTTATTTGAGCTGTCATCGGAAACCACCACTATCGATACTCGATCCTCGGACATCTGATTTACGAAGTTGAGACTTCTGATTTACATGCTTGAGGACTTGCAACTACGTGTACTATTGTAGTTGGCCTCTCTTGCTCCATCCCGTCTGAAATTTATTGTTAATAATAATATTTTTAAAGTACTAAGTATTATAATAATATTTTGAAAACGAGTTCTCTATCTAGCAGTGTTATTGCTACATATTTTCACGTATTAGTAACGGTTTGAAAATGTAAGAATATTTTAACTCAATGAAATTTTGAAATAATTTCATATACGTTATTTACCGAATTTTGTAAGTCGCTAATATGAGATTAATTTAGTCGAGTATTGCAACTATCAAATACCTATCATGACCTCTTTTAAAAATATTGGACTTTTTATATATCGGGATGTAGGTATGCAGGTAAATTTATTCAGCAAATTGTTACAAAAGCTGGTGGCAGCTGGGAGGCACATACGCTCGTATCCGTCCCNCTGAATACGTGCTTGCTCTCCACAATTTAAAAAATAGAACGTTGGACTGTACTTTCCCGAGAATACAACTTTTGGTAGTATCAGTTTAACCTAATCAGTTGGATAGTTCGTGCTCGATTCAAATCATGTAGACATCGACAAATCGATTCGTCGTCGATACAATACGATTCGATTCTCGAAATACATACATTGTATTGTTGGCACTTTATCACTGATATTCGACGCGAGTCACGTTGGAGCCATGTAATGTCTCTTGGTATGTTGCATCGGTACTATCTCACATTAGACCCATTTCATGTCGGCAATATGTCACCTATTACCTCTCTATCACACTGTGCCTGTGTCGCAACGGTACTCTGTCATAATCAGACTCTGACAACAGCAAGATATTGCTACTCGAAATCAAATATCATTTTACGCATTTTTCAGATCATATTTTAGATACACAAATTATTGCATATAATTAATGTATTTAATAGTATAAGGGACATTTTTAGTCTTTTTAGAATAAAATAATTCAATTTCAGATTACTAGACTACAGTTGCGCAAAGTGAAAGACTACAGTAGCGCACTCTCTAACAGATAAAATATTATTGCAAAATATACATTCAATGAATTCTTTATTAAAAAAACAGACATACATTTTTAAAGTATTTTTATATGCCTGTAACTTGTTTCCGGAGGTGAGTATTCAACAAAAGATTTTCATAGGAATAAACTTTTGACCAAAATAAACTACGAACTGCTCATTTTCATATTAAACTTGTTATATTTAGCCATTTTTTAGGTGAACCTTATCTTTCCAGCAAGTTTGCGATCATTGCGCAGGATTCTTTTTACAAGATTTACGCGTAGCTAGTCCGCCAAATTTCCCCTCATACACGGTGAAAACAAGTATAGACGTTTCATTGAATGAATTTGCCAAGAAATAGATAAACGTGCCTGAGCTTCCTCACTTCTGTCATCTGGCCAGTTAGGGGGCACTGTCATTTCTGTAACGAGCCATAAATCAATCGCTCCGAAACGAGCTACCCTGGGACGGAATCGTAGTGGTTGGAGCGGGAGCGAAGGGGCGACGAGCCGTCGGAGGGCGAAGGGGGCGACGGGGGCACGGGGGGCGACGGGGGCGACGGGACGACGGGGGCGAAGGGGACGGGGGCGAGCGGGGGCGAGGGCGGGGGGCGACGGGGGCGACGGGGGCGACGGGGGCGAACGCGGGGCGACGGGGGCGACCGGGGGCGAGGGGGCGACGGACGCGGGGCGACGGGGGCGAACGGGGGCGAACGGGGGCGACGGGGGCGACGGGGGCGACGGGGGCGATCGGGGGCGAACGGGGGCGACGGGGGCGACGGGGGCGACGGGGGCGACCGGGGGCGACGGGGCGACGGGCGACGCGTGGCCAAGGGGCGACGAGGATGACGTGGGGGCGTCTAAGGTGGCAAGGGGCGATGGAGATAATATGGGTGGTGGGGTTGGAGCGGCATGAGCGGAGGAGACGCCTGGAGTTCTCGTGCGTTCGTCACGCCCCTGGCGGCGAGCGAGTCATAACGAACGGCGCGAGGAGAGCGAATCGCCAAAGTGGCCGCGAAGACGCACGCAGCACGTTCCACACGCGGAGTTCGGACTCCGCACCTGCCCCCGCCCTGCAGCTGCCATCCTTCCAAAGGGCCCCGCCTGGGGAAGGTCTTAACCTAATGACACGGACGACTGCAAGGGACCGCACGCTCTACTGACAGTCGCTCAGCTGGATGCTGCAAATCGTAGAAATAATAAGAAACGAAGGAAGAACATGCGTTCCATTTGCTCATATTTTCTTGGTCTCCAGAATCTCTCTTCCATTTCTTGTACAATATATAACTGAATTTAACGCATTGTTTAAATATAAATGTCTAATGTATTTGATGAGATCTAAATATCAAAAACGGTTAAAAACTGTGTGTGATGTGCTATGGTGAGAAGTTAATTTGAAATTATATTTAGAAGCTAAACAAGTTCAGTTCAGCTCAGCATTTGTTCGAGGATCAGGGAAACTGGACGAAATTGGAAGCGAGAAGGGGTCATTGACCCATAAGCTGAAGTACAATACTTGTTAATGGTTTTTTACAATTATTAGAATCTCAAGATCCAATCTCATTAACAAGAGATAGATAATTAAGAGAAATGAATAATAATTCAACTGTGAATAAAAGAGAGCAATGAGAAATATTGGAAGCATTTTATTCGAATAAATATGTGCTTTCTCATAATTAGTAAGCTAAATTTACGCCGATTAACGAACTATAGATTTGGATTCATAGACGAAATAACTAAATGCCTCACTACCTTTGCATCTAGCGGGTTTGAGACCTCAAATACCTGATGTTGATAGTGCATCTCTGCAAAAGGTTTTGAAATCTCTAGTTTGAAATGAAATGTAGTTACGCAAATAACGTGATGATATAAATGATTTGTTCATTCATACTTCTAAAACGTCACAAAACAATATGTTGGTGTTTACGTCTTTTGGATTAAAAAACAATGTTAGCAGGTTTTAGATATCAGTTTACTCAATTTTGAAGATGCCATGAATTCATTTAGACGAACGATTTGAATTAAGTAGTAAAAAGTAGAAAATAGAACTTGGTTGACTTGAAAGTAATCCTTGGAAAACAATGAACCACTATGAAATACTGAATTCTAGCATGAAGGCAAAGAATGATAGCATTATTCAGATTCCCTCTCTTCGGAAACTTGAATAAAATTTAATAGAGATCTATAAATTAATGTAATACCAAAGTGTAGGAAAATGAGAAGATGTCTATCAGAAATCTGCATTTTATTTCCAATTAATTTTGAAACAT
Source organism: Gryllus bimaculatus (assembly GCA_017312745.1). NCBI lineage: Eukaryota > Metazoa > Arthropoda > Insecta > Orthoptera > Gryllidae > Gryllus > Gryllus bimaculatus. The sequence continues at coordinate 6,918,307 of BOPP01000023.1, read as the reverse complement.
ACCCAATCGATCTCCATTAATGAAAATTATGAATAAAGAAAAAAATGGTTTTACCGAAAAAAGCGCATTACCAACCAGCAGTATTTTTTTGTTCAAATTCCGAATACAAAATCCCTTTTTAAACAGACAGTAATCAGCGACAATTGGTGGGTATGGACCAGTCTGTAGACATTATTACGTGATAATTTACAACGATTTCGTTTTATTTACTTTATGTCACAGACATCGTATATAATAATTAAGCTGTTATTTTAATGGGCTACACGCGAATAATAACACGATTTTAAATCCTGCTTTATGAAAATGGCGGTCGCTGCCAATAAAACTGTTCGGTGCTGATAAGGACGAGCCGCGGCTGCATGTGGAGCGATAGCACTAATAAAACTCTGACTAACTGGCAATCGCCCCGTGGGTGCGTGGGGATGGGATGGGATGGGAGTGGCCGTTCTGATACGCCGAAATTTATATTCTTCGTTTGCCCGTGCTCTTGATCACCGAAAGGACGAACTCCAACAATCCGTCGCAACCGTATTGGACGAGGAGTACTAGGCCCTTCTTTAAAATTGGTGTGTCTTTCTTTCTTTCTTTTAGTTTTTAAACTGATTAAAATCAAAATGTAATTAATTTTGCTAACAAAAAGGTTCGCATATACTATAACTATTTTGAAAGAAAATGATTTTATATTGCATTTGAAGCATCAACTAGCCAGTATCATAGTTATTAGCAATATGCATACACAATTTCTTAAATAAATATACGCCTTCCTTAAACGTTCTTGTAATGTGATAGCGGACGTATGTTATGTCGAAATTTGCGATTTTCATTAATAAGTTCTATTGACCACCGATAATTCCTCTAACAGAATACACAATTAAGATGGTACCTGTTAAAAAAAGATTGTTTTCTCGCTATTCTGTTCTTTAAGACATTCAAAGAAAAGATTTATAATATAACGAGGTGTACACATTTTTTTCAATCCATTACTCAAGTACGAATAGAAGTATTGAAATATCCTCAACAATACGATTTCGATTTTTTGGTAGTAAAATAGTGTTTAGTATTATTTTGAGCTGTAATTTTTTGAACACACCTCAAAATTAAGTTCTATTAGTGCAGCTTCAATAATATTTAAGCTCGGTGTAGGTGGAGAGGAGAGGTTTTTTCTTCAATTGTTTGCTCCCATAGAAACATTTACAAGCATTTATATGTAAGGTATTCTTCCAATTTTGATTAAAGCCTCAGACATTTAGAAAATTGCAAATATCTTTATATTTAAAACATTAAGTGATTTTCGTTTAGAAAGAAGTTCGTTCCACTCATCTAAAAGTGATTTTTTGCAGGTAGTGGACCAAAGATGTTTTATAACTATGTACTTTTAATCGGTTTTATGACAATTCTAAACTACTTAACTCTAAATTTTAATAAATTCATAAAATTAGTAGACTGAACGCTAATCTGCAGTTATGTGTTCCTTATTTCATTAAATGTTGTAATCGATGGGCATGTAGGAAGGAAGATATGGATTATTAGAAGACTTGTAGTGTGAATATTCTCATTAGATAGCTTATTATACACATAGCTAATGCAAGGACATAGATTATTAGAAAACACGGGATTGAATAACTCTTATTACGACACTGATCTCATTTTCGTAGACCTACACTTCAAACAACGAAAGTGAAGAAAGAATCGCACTGCTTAATTTTCACATACTCTCTACGACTGACTCACTTCCCACTGCCAGCGCCTCCTCCATCTCGCATCCCTCTCTTCCAACTTCTTCTGCGCTTCGCGCGGTGTGGCTCGGGGGTCGCTTCTCTGCCCCGAAATTCCGCTCTCGCGGCGCGGCGCAATAGAGGCGGCGTCGGCGTCGGGGCGTCGCGTCGCCGCGTCGTGCGTCTCGCGTAACTCGAGCGTGAGAGGTAGAGCGCAGCGGCGACGACGGAAGGCGCCGACCCAGGCCGGGAGGCGGGTGGCGACGCCCAGAGGGCGTTTACCCGCTTCCCTCTGGGCGCGGGGTGGGATGCCGGATATTGAATCGATCGAATCGAATCGAATCGAATCGCAATCGAATCGAACCGAACCGAACCGAACCGAACCGAACCGAACCGAACCGAACCGGACCGAACCGAACCGAACGACACCGAACCAACCGAACCGAACCGAACTGCGCAACGAACAGCAATCGAAATCGAATCGAATCGAATCGAGTGTCTTATTTTACGTGGCGAGTCTCGGGCCATCAGGCCCATTCTTCCGTCTGACCACACAAATTTCGCTACGCTCCTTTCCCCAACTAGCAGGGAAAGGAGGTATTTCTTGGGCGAGAAACAGGCGATATGAATTTAGCTTAGAGGTGTCATTTAGGCTTGAGGATCTTTTACATGCAAGTAAATTTACTAACGGGACAGCCGGCATTACTTCCCCTCCGAAGGAAGGCGTACGAAGGATTTTCACGATCTTAAAAATCGGGGATCGACCTGCCAACTTGGGTATAACAGTCCGATACGATAAGTTAGTCTCCAAAATTTGTAGTTGGTTCTAATTGAAATAATAGAAGGTTTCAATTAATTAATAATAACTTTAATTGTTAAATAATAGAAATCTACGAATCCAAAAGGACGAACGAGTGAATTAATGGTGAACTCTTTAATGACGTCCAGAACCAGATGGGGAGAAGGATATCAGAACTGTTTCCTAACTATTGTACGGGCTCCAAAAAACCGCTCTGACTTATTTTCACGATTTTACGGGGCACCAATGCTTCACAAGCTACACAAACCGACAGTTACTATGAGCCTATGTTTTTAAAAATGCACAAAAGTTTAAATTTTCGCGTGTTTGTTACTAGCCGCCTGGTTACCGAAGATGCAAGTTTGTATCACGTTTCGCAAAATCAAGAATATTTGGCCTGTCATATTATGTTTTCTGTTACTTGTGATGCGCTTGAGAATATTGAACCAATTTAATTTAATTTTGTTATATACAGATCTTCTGTATTTTTGACAGAAAAAAAATATTATCTTACGAGCAGCAAAGTAGTTACTGTGGTATTTTTGTTGAGAATACTGAGTTTCAAATTACTATTGAGTGATTTATATTGTTTAATAAAATACAATTTAAAACCATACAATATGTCCTTTGTGCAATATATATATATATATATATATATATATATTATATATATATATATTATATATATATAATATATATATATATTGGTAATACTAAAATATATACCTCTCCGAACTGATATTAGGTTACAGTAGTAAAATGTAGTAAATTGAAATATTTAATGCAGCTAAAATGTCCGGAGCTGCAGTTCAAACGTCTTGGCTTCCACTAGGTACTCCAATGCCTACCGCCCCGGGCATCGAGTGCGCTGTTGCTGCCGCAGGCGTGCTGAGAGGCCGTCGGGGGCCGCGCGGGCAGTGGGGGCAGTGAGGGCACCGTGTGGGTTGAACGGCGGTGGAGCAGTGGGGACGTCGGCCGTTTCGGGAGCAACCGACTTCATCCGCCGCCCCCGCCGCCCCCGCGCCGCCCCCGCCGCCTCCACCGCCCCCTCCACCGCCCCCGCCGCCCCCGCCACCCCCGCCCGCCCCGCCGCCCCCGCCGCCCGCCGCCTCGCCGCCCGCCGCCCCGCCGCCCCCGCGCCCGCGCCCCCGCCGCCCCCGCCGCCCGCCGCCGCCCCGCCGCCCCCGCCGCCGCCGCCCCAGCCGCCGTCGCCGCCGCCGCCGCGGTCTGACCTCATCGCAGGAGGCCCTGCCTTCCTGTAGTGAATTCGGGGTGACGAGTTGCGGGTAGTGATAGCGACGATGGTGGGGTGGAAAAGGGCAGAGTGGCAGGCAAACCAAAGATGTCGGAGGAGCAGAAAAAAGGATAAGAAGTGCTGGCAACGGGGGTGGAAGGAGAGGTAGTCGAAGGGGTGCGGCGAGAATGGCGGGACGTCGATGGCAACCAAAACGCCAGAAGAGGCGAGAGTGAAACGATATGGGAGTTCGTGGGGACAGGAGCACTGGGGAGAACAGCGACGGCGGGTGGTCAGCGGGAAAACGATGATGGTGGGAATATCAGTGTAGCGGGGACGGTGATTGGAAGGGTGGGAA
>BOPP01000023.1:6903322-6914195 GCA_017312745.1 Gryllus bimaculatus | reverse complement strand
TGGTGGGAATATCAGTGTAGCGGGGACTGTGATTAGAAGGGTGGGAAAGGCGGTGGGGCAAACAGACGGCAAAAGCGGCGGTGGGTATTGGGGAGGATAGCTCTTTGGCGGGATCGGAGGGACCGAAAGAAAGAACTGCATCGGGGATAGAGAAGACAGAGAGAGAGAGAGAGAGAGAGAGAGAGTAAACAAAGAAGACGGTGGGAATGATCTGAACGGTAGGAGTTGAAGGGACGGTGGGAACGGTCTGGACGGCAGGAGCAGTAGGATCAGTGGGAATGGTCTGGACTGCAGGAGCAAGAGAGACGGCGGGGATGGTGTCGGCGGAGACGGTGGGGACGGCTGTGGGAGCTGTGCAGACGCCTGCGGGAACGGCAGTAGGATGGCGGAGTGGGGCGCCGGGGGAACCAGGGCAGTGGGGTTGGCGAATGTGTAGATGGCGGATGGCGTTAGTGAAAGATACGAGGTGGGATCTGGTGCAACGACGCCTAAGCTGTATGCCTGAGTGCATTGCAAAGGCCTCCCAGCGACGGCAGAGCGAGGGACTAGTTCCTTTGGCCACAGAGGAGGGTTGGGCCTCGCCGTTGACCAAGTTGCGTAACTTTTCCGTCGCGCATGTGCTGCATCCTACACGCTTTGCATTGCAAGGCAGTTTCGGAGAAAATATGAACTTCCTGGCGTGGAATGGCACTAGCTTTCTCTGATGATGTTTGTTCATAAAAACAGGTGGCATTTAAATAAGAATATTTGCGAGAGGAAGGAATATTTGGGGAAAAATTAAATTGGAAACATGTCGCCAACTCCACTATCATCCAATCTACATCTGATTGATGCATGCGAGTATTTGATTTTATTAAAATAGTTTAATTATTACGAAATTAAATTCCATTATTACCAGATAATGTTACATAATATTAATTATTACAATAAATCATTACGTCATATTACATTTCAATATATTAATGCACACATTTACGTACGCTTACCTTTAACAGAAAGGGAGTTTTCGTGCCACTGGAAGAATTGGCATAGGTCAATTAATTTATTCTTCTGGTGGCGTAATACAAAAAAATCCCATTCATTAAAGTCAATATTTCTCTCTCCTTTCTGCACCTTGATGATAAATTGTAATGGCTTCTGCCAGAGCTCATGACTTTCTGCATGACTGCCATCCATCAGAACAGGTTCATCTTCACTGATTCGTCACGGTCGCCCCCCCCTCCCCCGTGAGCAGATGGGAGTTGTCTATCTAGTGGTGTGTTTGCTTCCTTGCACCTGGTACAAATCATGATTAAGTAACTACTTAAAAGAACTTGCCCTCTGTCTCCTCTTTCTTTCAAAGCAAGAAATTGTAATCTGACTAAAAAAACATTTATACGTTTAAATCAGTTTCATCTATTTGTTTCAAACCTTTTAATTAGGTGCATGACCAATATTATAGATGTTGGCCAATAACATCATTACAACGCAACTTCATGATTTTCTGTAAGTACTGGATGTTGCAACGTCCATGCAACGATATTGGAATTGTTTCACATTTCCAAGTAAAAAACGGCAATTTACATGAACGCAAAATTTTTAAAATTCCCTCATTTTTTTGTTCATCGCAATTTATGCTAGGTTGCGCTACTGTGTTTATAGCGGGGCTTTGCATTTTCGTGATAATGAAAAAGAAACAACGTTCTATTATCTTCGAAGTGAGAACGTTTTGGAATTTACACAGATATTCTTTTTGTTTGTCTCATGTTATAATAGTAGTTTATGCAATTAGTGTATAATGTTAAGCTTTATTGCATGAGTATATTGTTTGAAAACGAGCAACTTTAGGAGCGAGTTTTGAAATTTGTACGTATACAATAAAGTAACATTAGAATCTGGCTGCAAACGCTAGTTTTTTGAATAACTGTATTACAAATGTTTAAGAGATTCAAACTTAACTTTGCAAAACAACTTTCTGGTGACGTCTCAGATCTTTGACATTGTGCAACAAGACGGTGGTCGGCTATTCCATTTACCGCTACTTAACCCCCTGCAATTCTCTCCCTGCGTTTAACTGAATGTGTGGTGACGGAAACATTCGTTCTATAAACTCTAATACGTCATCCTTTGTGCCGTCAAATGCGCATTTATGAACGATAAGTACGAACAGTATAAACGAACAGTAAAGGTCGTTTATAATGCTGAATTCAAAAACATTTTTTTAGAGAAAATGTACTTATATAGGGAAAATTTGGTCAAATTACCTTAAAGTATACGAGTAACATGTACTTCCATCACCTCGAAAACATATTCATCAATTTGTCAGTAATTTCATTTAATGTAACTATATGAATAATCCGTCCGAACGATAAGTGACTATTCAAAAATAATCAGTAGGTAAATTAGTTGAAATAGCTGGATCAGATGTTCTGTCTAGTAATGAAGTCTAGAAACTGATAGATATAATAAGCAGTTTTCGGGTTTTCTTCCGATCAGAAAGTCAGAGTGGATGCCGAAGTAAACCCTTCAGAAATGTGACCGAGCGTAGTTTTTTCTCCAATCTATCTCGCCTTAGGACTGTTCAACGAGCTGATTCTTCCAGTCCATATGTCGCTTCCTCCTAAATCTCATAAAGGCATAAAAGTCCTCTACAAACGTCAAATGTGCTAATAATGCCAGAATAAAAATAAAATCTTCCCAAAAATAAAAATAAAATATTCTTCCAATTTTGAGAAAATTTTGTCAGCCAGAAACTAATTCGTTGATAACATTAAGGAAAGAATTTACCGAAAGCTGCTCACAAGAACTGCCAAAACTCAAACTCTCCATCCTTTCCCCTCGCAGTGCCCATTTCCTCTTGGCCACTGCAGACTGTCGGACTTGACGTATGTTTTGCGGCATATACGCTCGGGGATACGGTCAACTGCGAACCTACGAGTATATCCTGAAGAAACACAAGAAGGACGGGTTTCGATCGAAACCGATCGTAATAGAGGCACCACACACTCGTGTTTTCAAGGATGGATACATTTTCTGGGTAAAACTTGTACACGAACCTAAACCATGGGTAGGCCCCTTAAGAAACTATGTCGAGATCACCGACTGAGATATGCAGATTACTCAAATTTCGTAACTATAGCAAGTGTCACTTCCAACGTCGCAACCAACATCAACACAAATTCAAAAACACCACCACCACTACCACTGCCGCCGCCGGCCGCCGTTCCTGCCACACTCCTTGGCACCGTCCCGCACCCGGCCCCACCAGTCGCCGCTCTGCTCGCCCTGCCCGCTCGCCCCGCCTACTCCACCCTACCCCACCACCCCACCTATCCACCCTACACGCCTACACCGGCCCCTTCCCGCTAAAAGCTCTACCCCATACCTGCGCCCCTGCCCATCGCTTGCGACGCCCCTCGCCTCGCCCCCTCGCCTACCCCCTCGGCCCCGCTCGCCCTCGCCGCGCTCGCCCTCGCCCCTTCTGCCCTCGGCCCCGCCCTCCCCTCGCCTCGTACTCGCCCTCCGCCCACGCCCACGCCCCCACCTCAAACGCACACGCCCCCTCGGCCCGTCGCCCCGCACTCTCGCCCTCACGCTCCCCCCCCCGCTCCGCGCCCCTCGCCACAACACCCATTAAATAATCCCAAACCGATCACGTTACAATACAAGAACGTGATATGTGACATCCCGCGCACGGCCTCTTTAATCGTGGCCCCCACTCCGCGTCCTCCGCTCACCGGTTCGCGTCCTGCGGGGTTTAATGCGGTGCAGGCGCCGGGCGTGCCGGTCGGCCTCGTAACCCTCCGCTCGCGCTCTGCTCCGCTCGCTCGGGCGCCGCAGACGACCTGCGAGGACCCGCCGCTACTCGCGGTGCTGGGTCAACCGAGGCACCGGGCGCGCGCCGGCAACTGCAACGCCCGCCGCGCCTTGGCATCACGCGTGCCTCGTGCGCCGGCAGCACGACGGACGCAGCGCGAGCAGACCGCCCGCGCGGAACGACCGCCGTCGACGCTTCCGCGGTTGTAAAGGGACACCTCGAAACTGGAGCGTCCATTTATTTATTTGTTTATTCAATTAATTATTTTATATATCTTCCACACACGCTCTCGCATTCACAACCGCGCCCTCAGACTGAGACCGGGAGAGGAGGCGCAGGGCATCACTGCAGTGCCTCTGACCGGGAAGTCGTAGGGTTCGAGCCCCGACGGTGGCAGGGTTTTCGTAACTCGAATTTAGTCGTCCACAGAAGGAGAATTCTAGCGGCCAGCTGCTCAGATCGGTATTTTTCCGTGTTTTTTTTTTCAAGCAATACTACTTGAGTTCCGGAGCAGTACCTGTACCAACGGGCCACGGATCGCGCGCGATCTTTCCATTCTCTTCCTTATCCTATTCTCACATTCCTTACACACACACACATATCAATATGCAGTACATTATCATACATCTCGGGAGACCGGTCAGGAACTTAGAGTTCTTCACGGCTGGTGCTGCGCCCCGATGGTGGGAGATACCTATTTAGGGAAAACCACGCTAGCCGATGGTACGTCAGCGCCGGATCTCGCCATTTGGCGGAGGAACACCATCGCCACGTCCCACATGCATTACACTTACGGGACTAATTATCTTAGTCGTTGACGGGCCCGGAATCACTATCAATGAATCCCAGTGTGTGACTGCTGTCGGGAAGATGCAAGACCGTGAGAGACAGAAAGGAACTACCTTCCAGAATCGTCATTTTTACACAAAGGGCTCATAAAATGTACATTTTGAATCAACAAACCGAACATCAAATGAAAATAAATTTTCCGATTATCACAAGTAATGTAGTAAAAGCCGTCAATAATTCACAGAACTTGACCGGAAATAATTGTGGTTATAAATTTGTTTGTAATAATTACCTATAAAATAAAAATAATATATATATATATATATATATATATATATATATAACATGTTTGTCTATTATCAGCGGGTTGTGCACCACCGTACAACTTAAAAACGAACCGCCAGTGCTCTTGGGACTAATGATCCAAGACGATAACGCGCCCGGAAACTACAAACGTACCCACCCACGCCACGCCACCGCTTGCCATTTGTCTCGCGTCCTTCGCCGCCCGCCGATAGCCGCCGGGGCAGCTTTCATCTGGCGGCGTTCATCGCCGATTCCGCGTGCGTGACGGGCTGCGCGTTTATTGAGCCCCGGTGCACTTTGCGGAAGCCGCGCGCTCTCCGCTCTTTGTCAGCCGGCGGCGGCGGCGGCGGCGGCGGCGGCGGCGATGGGGGCGGAGGAGGCGGAAGTCGTACGAGCGGCGCCGTTATTTGGAATTCCTTTGCGTTTCCTATTCTTGGATCAATTGTGTGCGTGAGCGTGTGTTCCGTGTCCTCCGGAGCGATGTGTTTTCGCACGAGAGGAACATTTTTTCTCTCCCGTGCTCTGTCTGATTTCTTGTGTTTCCTGTGGCGTCGCACGACGTGCCGGGGTGTGAGGACGGCCCGTCCCCGCGCCATGGGAACTGTGGATCGAGGCCGGGGGAGAAGAGGTGCGCTCGCGGGCTGGTGGTTTATTGGGTGGTGGTCCGCGGATCGATTCCTGGTCATGGCCGAAGTCCAGTGGTTTATATCGTTATTGGAGGAATTCCCTGGCATAAATTGCCCACTGCTCACGGTGAGGTTTGTTTTCTATGTATGTATTATTAATTACAGCCATTCCCTTGATGATATATTAGTTTCTAATGCATATAATTGGATGAATTTAAAACGAATTCATTACGGCTCTCATATTAATTTTTGCCTCAAAACTAATTTATACCCATATCACATTTTAGAATAAAAGGTCCTTCTCTTCATAATGATGGATAAATAATGTTTTATCACATGAAATCACTCGGTGGAAACTTTAACTAACGCTTATAAAAACGTCATTTTTTCGCCGTACTATGACATAATATCATAAATTCAATGTTATTATTTCTTCTGTTATTACCCTTGTTCCGAAATAGGTTGGATAATAATACATATGTACAGTATTAGTTTCTACAGAAATATACGCTGGGATATTAAAAGTAAAATATGTATATCGCTTTTTCTATTTCACATGTATGTATATCCTTTTCCAGAATACGCAATATTTCGATGTATTATTCCGATGAAATAACTTGACGTATTGTACACATACTGTTTTGAAAAGTCAGAGATCGTTCCGATTTCGCGAAACGAATATGAATATGATGAAAGAAGATTCATTGGAAATATTTTGAAATGAAGAACAGCCAGCGTGTAAATATTGTCTCGCTTTAGTTTCTCGCTGGAGAAATATCAATATTCGTCTCGCGCATGTGCTACTAGAGGCAGGGCGACGTGTGGGGTTTATAAGCTCGGTGAGACAAACAAGTGAATCACGTATTGGAGCTTCAAGACTTCCGCCGGCCGACAGACTGCAAGTTTGTTGAAAAATTGGATGAAATTGAATATTGAAATTCGAAAAGATCTCGAACATAGTGGAAATGCAATGATTGAAATTGTCGTCATTCTAGTTGTACATTGTTTTAACAAGTATTATAAAATAATATTTGGTCTGAAGCAAAAACGGTGAAAATTGATATCGGGGAAGGATAAGTCTACAGAAAGAATTCCCTTCATCGAGAGAGTTAATTGTGATTTTGTTAAATATATTCTTTGAAATGGAAGGCAATCGCAATGCCTTTATTACATTAATAAAACAGACTGGGTATTATTTATACCAATTTACTTCCTTTGCCGTTTCAACCCTGTTTGAGGTCTTTTCAAAAATGTATTGTCCAGGCTTGTTGACACCACATCATAAACAAACAGCATTTTGACAACTCGCCGCCCTCTCCGCTCTCGCCGCCGCCATCGCCATCGCCGCCGCCATCGCCGCCGCCCTCGCCGCGCCCTCGCCGCGCCCTCGGCGCCCCCGCCCTCGCGCGCGCCCTGCCGCCGCCCTTGCCGCGCCCTTGCCGCCGCCCCTGTGCGCCCGCCCACTCGCCGCTGCCCTCGCCGCCTGCCCTCGCCGCCGCCCTCCGCGCCGCCTCCGCCCGCCGCCCTCGCCGCCGCTCTCGCCGCCGCTCTCGCCGCCCCCTCGCCGCTCTCACCCCCGGCCCGCCTTCTCCGCGCGATGCTGCGCCGCTCAGCCGTTCTTCCCGCGCTAATTATGAGGCGCGCGGCCGCAGTCCTCCCCGCTCCCGCCCCGCCCGCACCACTTCGCCGTTCATCCGCGCCTCATCCTCGCGAGAGATACAATACCAAGACATTTCCGCGCGTTTGGTTGCTCGCAGGGCGGAGGGAGGCGGGGTGGCGGGGTGAATTTGGCGTTAAGCGGCAGCGGAGGGTACGAGAGGACGGAGACGGCGTAGGCGATTATGTTGGGAGAGGTTCGAAAGTCAGTGGTGCTGAAGAGCCGCGAAGAAAAGAGGCCGAATTATGCCTGAGGAAGGGAGAGATGAGTGAAATGATGAGGAGGGAGAGGAAGAGAATATTGAAGCTAGAGATTTCTATACTAGTGCGATCTATTCCGAGAACGGCGGAGGTAGGAAAAACGTGTTCGAGTGTATTCAGAGCTTCTGCGAAATTTTGTGCATAGGAAGAGATGGAGAAAATATTTCAATCATTTCATGAAAAACGTTTTTAAAATATGAATAGTTCACGAATGATGTTGCATCTCAAATGTTGAATCAACTGCTACATCATGAGTTCAATGTAGAAGCTTACCTTTCTGTAGGAAAACCGTCTAGTGTTGTGAATAAGGATCTCATTGTTTGTAGGATATAAATTGATATGTGGTATATTAGGTAAGCGTAACAAATAATACGAAAAATTGTGTGTTGTCCAAACACAAACCGATTGTTATGATTCAGTGACTACATCGATATCTACGAAGCGGCTTTGACTACAATGACATAGAGTTTGATCCCGACGATGGTGAATTTTCGACCCGAACTATTTGTATGAGACGAACCACTGCTCTGTTCGGAGAAGAAGCTACAGACTGCGTTTAGACGTACTAACACCCAAGGTTACTGGCTTACTAACATTAATATTAGCATCTCCAAAGAGGTTTATAAAGTAATTTATTTAACAACTACCGCAAGCCATGAACAGAGAGTTCATTCCAAACATTCGCTGACTCAAATTAAGTCACCGGAGGGGAAAACAAGCATGAATGATCTTCTCCGAAAATAGCGCGGCTACTTTTATTCTACTGCCCTCATTCCGAGAGCACGAGTGAAATGAAGTTGCGGGAGCGCGCACATTGGATAAAGTGGTGCCAACTTGTCGCCATGAAGTCGCTTCAGCGGCCACCCTGCGGCTGGTGTCTCTATTAACTTCCAATTTCCCGTGTACCCCTCCCACACGGGCCGCGCACATTATCCAGCCATTAGCCCAGTTACCGGTGTCTGCCATGCGCCTCGTCGCCTCTTTGACTCGGCATCTCTTCAACCGGATCCTAATTCGGGGTCTATATTGAGTGAGATGACTACTTCAAGGATACTTTTCTTTCGGGCTGCCACACATTTTTAGTTCCTTCTACACATCCTAGATCCGTGTATGAAATCATCACGTTCATGATGAATGCCTTCGAAGTAACGCACGTAATAAGGCAAAATATGTTTCAAGCATATGTAATTAAGTGAAAGTTAAAACAATATTAACTTTTATTTAGGGGACTCATAAATAAAAAGCCTTAAATGATCAGCAAATTATATTTAATTAATTAGAAGTTCGAGTATGATCATATCCATTGTAATATGTAACATTTTTTAAATAAAATATCATCGTAATCTCTCAAACTCAAATCCATTTTGAATAATTTTTGTGACATTAATATTTCTGTATTAATTTCCGTGAATAAAGTAACGTGAAATCAAGATAACAAAGAGTTTAAATTAAGGTTGGTTTTATAAAAAGTTTTATAATTGATTTGCAAATTGATTATAAAAATAAATATTTAAAAATATTTCAGTTGCTTGCCTCATCCCCTTTAGTTGTTGTTTCAAAATAATATAGAAAATGTCTATTAAAATACGTGTTTATATTTTCGTTTTATTACAAAATGAGTTTGAAGTTTCGACATTCTGATGAATGACGTCATTACGATTGATCTGAACGTAGGAAAAGATAATATAGTAATTCACAGCGTTCCACTAATGATCCCACATATCCCAGGGGGAACTGCCTCAAAATAACGTGCCTATCGTTAGGTTGCTTAAAAAGAAAAATCTCGTTTTTTTAGATAAATGTATGAGATTGAACTGAATGGATTCCCCAAAACAATCACTTCTCCATTAGGAAATCAAAACGCGTCGAGTAACACTGCGTCTATTGGTGGACGGCAACAGGGCTAACCGTGAGTAGTGAGGGACAGGTTACGGAGGTTGCTCGGTTACTTTGTAATATTAATAATGATAATAATAATAATAATAAGGTAATAATAATAAGGTAATAATAACAATAATAGTAATGTAATAATAACAATAATAATGTAATAATGACAATAATAATAATATTAATTATAATAATGTCGATCTTAAGGCCGAGATCGCTAAGGCAGTCTCGGACCAAAGGATCGCGGATTCGAGTCCTGCCACGGGCATGGTTGTGTTGCGTATGTCCTGTATATTTTTGGGCATCTATTTTATCATTCATCATCATAATTTCATCCCATCCCCGAAAGATCATAATGGAGTATAAAAATGGAATCAGCATTGAAATGCTGACTGCCCCCAATAGACGTAGTAGTAACGTGCACCTACCCCGATATTCAAAACTGAGCCCCAGTGGAATAGACTAATAATAATAATAATAATAATAATAATAATAATAATAATAATAATAATGGTAATGATAATGTTATGATCAGTATCATTTTAGTTTTAGGATAAAATAAGTATAAATATCAACAAATAATCCCTTGAATAGACCAAGTACTAGAAAACAAAATATCTATTACAAACGATCCGAAGTGGAAAACTAGTACCCTCGCCGAGCGTGCTACAGGTCCTCCGTGCTGTGCGCATTCGTACACACGCCGCGGCCTAGTGCCGTAGCCTTGAAACCGACCATTACAATTTGAGGGGGCGTGGCGGCCGTCCCTCGCGGCCCGCCCACCGCTCGCCCCCTCGCGCCATTAGCCACCGGAGGACGCGGCCGCGCCGCAGCGAACGGCTGCCGGAGACGCATTCGTTTTCCGGAATAATTCCGGGTCGTCTCCTGAGGACTACGCGGGACCGCGCGGACAACTAAATTATTCATGGTCACGCCGACCCGAACCGCCCCGCCCTCTACCAGTCCTGCTGCGCCCGGTATCGCGCCTCCGCTCCCGCCCTCGCCTACTGTTGGTCGTCCCGGCTCGCACATCTCCACCGCTATGAACTGCTCCACTAGCGCCCGCTATCACCCTGTCTCGGGCACCGACCCGCCTCCAGCTACTCGCCCCCACATCACCACCTCTCAAGGGGTTCCTTTCAATGCCTCGTCCCTTCCTCCCCTACTCGTTCGTTTTATTGAAGCTTCCGGGCGCGTCAACTGCTAAGGTCATTAGTCCTGTAAGTATAGTGCATGATTTTATCGGGAGGGTGAACGTATTTCGCTGTGACGAGATCCGAAGCCGAACACACGTTTTCCCCAACCAAGTATCTCCCACCAGCAGGGCAACACCCCAGTCGGGACCCCAGCTCCTGACTGGTCTACTCACATCTGTCGTAGTGTAGTGTATGTGTCTGTAAGTAAGGGTTGAAGAGGAAGGTAGGACAGCGCGCAGTCCATGGCCCGTTGGTTAGAGCACTACTCCGGCATTCGCCTGGCGTTGTTTGGAGAAACCATGGAAAACTACCGATTAGAGCTGCCGGCAGCGAGAATTCTCCTCCAGGCGACGGTT
>BOPP01000023.1:6882722-6903297 GCA_017312745.1 Gryllus bimaculatus | reverse complement strand
AATCATGCAACTAATAACTTATACAGGAACTAATGACTTTAGCAGTTGACCGCGCCCGGGAAGCTTCAATAAAACGAACGTAGGGGAGGAAGGGGACGAGGCATTGAAAGGACGCCCTTGAAGAGGTGGTGATGGGGGCGGTAGCTGGAGGCGGCTCGGTGCCGAGATCAGGGTGATAGCGGCGCTAGATGCTGACGAGTTTTCATAAGCGGTGAGAATGTGCGAGCCGCGGACGACACCACAAGTAGGAGGAGCGACGGGCACGGGGCTGAGGCCGATACCGGGCCAGCAGGACTGGTAGAGGGCGGGGCGAGTTCGGGTCGGATCGTGACCATGAATAATTTAGTTGTACCGCTGCCAGTCCCGCGTAGTCCTCAGGGAGACGACCCGGAATTATCTCCGGAAAACGAATTGCCGTCTCGGCAGCCCGTTCGCTGCGGCGCGGCCGCGTCTCCGGTGGCTAATGGCACGTAGGGGCGAGCGGTGGGCGGGACCGCGAAGGGGACGGCCGCACGCCCCCATCAAATATTGTAATGGTCGGTTTCAAGGCCTGCGGTGCTACCGCCGCGAGCGTAGGTAGTACGAATGCGCACAGTAGTGGAGCACAGGGGGCCTGTTAGGCAGGCAGACAGTTTCTCCACTTCTGGACGTTTTTTAATAGATATTTTCGTTTTATAGTACTTGGTTCTATTCATTGAAATTATTTGTTGATATTTACTTATTTTATCCATAGAAATTAAAATGATACGGGGAATTGATCAGAATATCATTACCATTATTATTATTATTATTATTATATTATTATTTTATTATATCTATTATTTAATCTGAAGTTGGGATTAGATGGGGCCTTGTCAGAAAACTATGAGTAAAATTAAAATAAATTAAATGTAAATCTAAACATGCTTGTTTGCTCTACATTGTCGAAGAAAAAATGTATTTCCAACTGATCTAAGGGCTTGAACTAATCAACAAAGTATCAAGGCCGCTCCGGAGGCTTTGCCTTTTGGCCAAAAATTTGTTAGCGTCATTACTCGACCAGCCCCGTTAACCAGACTTCTCTCACATATTAATTATTATTATTAATATTATTATTATTATTATTTGATCTATTAGTCTATTCCACTGGAGCTCAGTTTTGAATATCGGGTTGGTGCACGTTACTACTACGTCTATTGGGGCAGTCAGCATTTCAATGGTTGATTCCATTTTAATACTCCATTATTTCTTTCGGGAGGTGGGAAAATTATGAATGAATGAAGTGATTCAAAATATGCATCACCCAAATATACAGGAATACCAAACTCAAACATGCCGTGCAGCGATCTCGAACCGCGATTCTTTGGTTCGAGTACTGCCTTGAGCGGGACTCGGCCTAAAGATCGACATTATTATAATTAAATTTATTATTATTGTTATTCTATTACATTACTTATTAATATAATTACCTATTATTGTTATTATTACCTTATTATATTATTAATTATTATTATTATTTTATCATTATTATATTACAAAGTAACCTCCGTAACCTGTCCCTTACCACGGTTAGCCCGTTTGCCGTCCACCAATAGACGCAGTTGTTACTACGACGCGTTTTGGTTCCTAATGGATAAATGATTGTTTTTGGAATCTATTCACTTCAATTCTCATACATTTATCTAAAAACAACGAGGATTTTTTCTTTTAAGCATACCTAACGATGGCACAGTATTTTGAGGCAGTTCCCCTGGATATGTGGATCATTAGTGGAACGCTGTGATGATTACTATATTATCTTTTCCTACGTTCAGATCAATCGTAATGACGTCATTCATCAGAATGTCGAAACTTCAAACTCATTTTGTAATAAAACGAAAATTAACACGTATTTTAATAAGACATTTCTATATTGATTTTGAAACAACTACTAAAGGGACGAGACAAGCAAACTGAAATATTTTTAAATATTTATTTTTATTATCAATTTTGCAAATCAATTATAAACACTTTGTATTCAAACAACCTTAATTTAAACTCTTTGTTGTCTTGATTTAACGTTACCTTATATTTCTTTATAATTGCCGTGAATAATGTCACAAAAGTTGTTTCAAAATGGATTTGAGTATTAAGAGATTACCATTGATATTTTAATTAAAAAATGTTACATATTACAATGGATATGAATCATACTCGAACTTCTAATTAATTAAATATATTTTGCTGATCATTTAAGGCTTTTTATTTATGAGTCCCCTAATATAAAATTAATATTTGTTTTACAACTTTCCCCTAATTAACAAGCTTGAAACATATTTTGCCTTATTACGTGCGCTTACTTCGAAGCATTATCATGAACGTGATGATTTCATATCAAGGATCTAGGATGTGTACGAGGAACTAAAAAGTGTGTCAGCCCGAAAGAAAAGTATCCTTGAAGTAGTCATCTCACTCAATATAGACCCCGAATTAGGATCCGTTGAAGAGATGCCGAGTCAAAGAGGCGAGAGGCGCATGGCAGAACCGGTAAGGGCTAATGGCTGGATAATGTGCGCGCCCGTGTGGAGGTACACGGGAAATTGGAAGTTAATAGAGACCAGCCGCAGGGTGGCGCGCTGAAGCGACTTCATCGGCGCAAGTTGCACCACTATCCAATTGTGCGCGCTCCCGCAACTTCATTTCACTCGTGCTCTCGGAATGAGGGCAGTAGAATAAAGTAGCCGCGCGTTTTGGAAAGGATCATTCTGCTTGTTTTCCCCCTCCGTGACTTAATTTGAGTAGCGAATGTTTGGAATGGTCTGTTCATGACTTTGTAGTTGTTAAAAAATACTTTTATAGCTTTTGAGATGCTAATAATTATGTTAGTGATCCAGTAACCTCTGTGTGTTCGTACGTGCTAACTAAGCAGTCTGTAGCTATTCTCCTCCCAAAGACAGAGCAGTGGTTTGACTCAATTAAAATATTGTTTAGGGTTCTTAAAATTCACTTATCGCCGGGACCTCAAACTCTAAGGTTCATCCCGAGTCGAAGCACTTCTTAGACATCGATGTTAAGTCAATTGACACCATACAGCGGTTTAAGCCCTATAGGGTACAACAGCAACAATTATTCGTCTGATTTATTGGTCACGGCTTTTAAACTAATATACCTACATCAACTTTTTATCCTACAACTCAGATCCTTATCTCACAACAGCTAAGACGGTTTTTCCCTGCAGGCAGATAAGCTCCTGACACAGTTGAATTCTTGATGTAGCAATTGATTCAAGCATCTGAGATGAAAAATTGTACCGCGAAACATGCCAAAATTATGCGGAAAGTATGTATACATTTTTAAAAAACGTTGACTGTGCAATAATTGAAAGATTTTCCCAATACTCTTCCTATGCACAAAATTTCCCGCAGAAGCTCTGAAATACACTCCAAGCTGTTCATCCCTACCTTCTCGCCATTCTCGGAATAGATTCGCATAAAAGGAAATACTTCTAGCTCAATGTATTTTCTTCTTCTCCTCCTCATCATTGTCAGCTCCTATTCCCTTCCTCAGGCCATAATTTCGGTCTCTTTCTTTGCGCTCTTCTAAAATCACCACTGACCTTTCGAACCTTCTCCCTAACATAATCGCCTACGCCCCGTCTCCGTCCCTTCGTTACCTTCCACCTGCCCTTAACGCCAAATTCACCACCGCCTACCCGCTCCCTCCGCCTGGCGAAGCAAACCAACTCGCGCGAATGTCTTGTTATTTGATCTCGATCGGCACGAGGATGAGCAGCGATTGAACGGCGAAGTGGGCGGGGTCGGGCGGGGAGCACTGGTGGGCGCGGCGCGGCCGCTCATAATTAGCGGCGGGGAAGAACGGCTGAGCGGCGCGATCGCGCGGAGAAAGGCGGGGCCGGAGGTGAGAGCGCGAGGGGGCGGCGAGAGCGGCGGCGAAAGAGGGCGGCGAGGGACGGCGGCGGGAGGCGGTCGGGCGGAGGAGCGGCGGCGAGGGCAGCGGGGCGAGGGAGCGGGCGAGGGGCGGGCGGCACAGGGGCGGCGGCAAGGGCGCGGCAAGGGCGGCGGCGAGGGCGCGCGCGAGGGCGGGGGCGCCGAGGGCGCGGCGAGGGCGCGGCGAGGGGCGGCGGCGAATGGCGGCCGAAGGCTGATGGGCGAAGCGGCGGGCGGAGCGCAGAGGGCGGACGGGAGCATTTCAAATAAGAGCTGTTTGTTTATGATGCATGGTGTCAACGACAGCCTCGGACAAATAGCATTTTTGGAAAAGACTTACAAACAGGCGGTATGTAAACGGGGCAAAGGAAAGTAAGTATTGGTATGATCTGAATAATACCGGGAACAGTCTGTTTTATTAATGTAAATACAATGGCATTGCGATTGAGCCTCCATGTTAAAGGACATAATATTTAAACAAAATCACAATTATACTACTCTTCGATGAGCGTAATATCTATCTGTGACTTATGCCGTTCCCCGATTATCCATTTTAAACCGTTTCTGGTCAGAACACGAAATATTTTGGTATATAAACTTCGTGTAAAACAATGTTACAAGACGTACATACAATGTAGAATGCATGAAGCAATTTCAATCATTTTGGCATTTCAGTCAACTTATGTTCGAGAATCATTTTCCGAATATCTTCAGACATTTCATCATTGTCATTCATGTCGCGAATTTGCTTTCAAAGCGTGCAAAAGACATTCGTGCAGTCTGTCAGCACCGGCAGGGACGGACAGTCCTGGAAGCCGACATAATACGTTGATGTCACTTGTTTGGTCTGCGACCGAGCTATTACAAACCCACACGGTTCGCCCTGCGGATACTTCGAACGTGAATGCATGCATGCGCGAGGCAGCGAGAATATATCGATTATTCTCCAGCGGAGGATCTAAATGCGAGAACAATATCTGTACAGCGCTGGCGTTTCTGTTCTCATTTCCAAAGATATTCCAATGAATCTTGCTTTCATCATATTCCAAATCATTCTAATATTTCCGGCGAAATCGAAACGGATCTCTGCTTTTCAAACAGTTTTTACAATACGTCAAGTTATGTCATTCAGATAATCAGTTCGGCAATATGCGTATTCTGGACAGGATAGCTACATACATCATGAAATAGAACAAAGCGTATATACATATTTTACTTTAATATTCCTAGCGTAAAATATTCGCTTGGTAGAAGAACACTTCTGTTACCGATAATGTACGTTTATTATCGTACAATAACTGGATTTAGGAGAAAAAGAAGGTGATAACAGAAAGAAATAATAATACTGGAATTTATGAATTTGTCATGAACGGCGAAAAAACTGAACGTTTTTATTAAGCGTTTAGTTTAAAGTTTTCACGAGTGATTTTCATGTGAATAAAACATTTATTTTTTATCCATCATTTATGAAACGAGAGAAGGGACCTTTTATTCTACAAATGTGGATACATGGGTGAATAAAGTTAAGTCTTTTGACAAAAATAATATGAAGCGTAATGCAATTCGTTTTTAAATTCATCCAATTATATCTATTAGAAACTAATATAATCATGCAAGGGAATGGCTGTAAGTTAATAATGACATACAGTGAAGAACATACTCACCGGGTGAGCAGTGGGCTAATTTCTATGCCAGGGAAATTTAACCCACTGCCATCAATATGGACGATACTCATAACCCACTGGACTTCCGGCCCTGACCGAGACGAGATCGATCCGCGGACCACCCCCCCAATTAAACCACAAGCCCCCGCGATGCGGTCACCGTCTCTCTCCCGCACGGCCGGATCGATCAACAGTTCGCTGGCGCGGGGACGGGCCCGTCCAACTCACCACCCTCACCTGGGCTGAACGTATTCTGCGACGCTAACAGGAAACACCAAGAAATCAGACAGGGAGCACGGGAGAGAACAAATGTTCCTCTTCGTGCGAAAAGACAACATCGACTACCGGAGGACACGGAAAACACCAAACGGTCTCAAGCCACCACAATTGATCCAAGAATAATGGGACACGCATAAGGAATTCCCAAGATAACGGAGGCCGCTCGTACGAATTCCGCCTCCCTCCGGCCCCAATCGCTGCCGCCGCCGGCTGACAACGAGGTCTGGAAGCGCAGCGGGACATCCGCAAAGTGCAACCGGCCGGCTCAATAAAAGCGCGCAGCCCGTCACGCACGCGGAATCGGCGATGAACGCCGCAGATTTGAAAGCTCCCCCCGGCCGGCTATCGCGGGCGTCGAAGGACGACGACGACTAAATTGGCAAGCGAGTGGCGTGGCGGTGGGTGGGTACGCGTCGTTAGTAGTTTCGCGGGGCGCGTTAATCCGTCCTTGGATTCATTAGATACCATAGAGCACTGGCGGGGTTCGTACTTTTATAGTTGGTACGGTTGGTGCACTAACCCGCTGAAATTAGATAGAACCAAACATGTTAATAAATATAGTAGTATAGTATTATATATATATATATATTATAATAAAGGTAAATATTAGGGTACTGATTATTATATAGATCTAATTTATATAGATAGGATAGTATATTAAGTATTTTATAGTAATTTTGATTACAAACAATTTATAAACCAAAGTTATTAAATCCGGTCAAAGTGTCTGTGGAATTATTGACGGCTGTTTTAGGCTACATGATTTATTGTGTGGATTCAATTCTCATTCTTGGTAAATGTATTTTATCATTAGTTTTGATTGATTTGCGGTATCTTGTTTGATAGGTGCACCGGACAATGTACACATGTCAAAATTGTCATTTTTATTGAAGCTTCTCCTTTTGTGTAATGTCCAGATCCGTTCTGGGAAGGTGATTAAGTTCTCTGGATCCTCTGTCACAGGTCTTGCATCTGCTCCGGGAGCATTAGCATAGTGATACGGCACAAGACCGGATGCATACATCGTGGGATTGAATTGATTATGTGATTCGCGCCGGGGATGGGGCTCCGTACCCAAGAACGACAAAAGATCATTGTTTTAGAGATTAGTCGCCGTTATAACAGTAAGTGTAAGCTAGTGCCCTGCCCATGGAGAGTAGCAAAGTGTCGCGCGTAAGTAGTTGTTGGGAAGTGACGGTGAGCAGGATCGGCTGGCGCCTGACCTGGTAGTGTGTGCAAAGGAAGACTTTATCGGGAGGGTGAACGTATTGCGCTGTGGCGAGATCCGGAGCCGACCTCACGTTTTCCCCAACCAAGTATCTCCCAACAGCAGGGCACCACCCCAGCTCCTGACTGGTCTACTCACATGTGTTGTAGTGTAGTGTATGTGTCTGTAAGTAAGAGTTGAAGAGGAAGGTAGGATAGCGCGCAGTCCGTGGTTCGTTGGTTAGGGCACTACTCCGGCATTCGCCTGGCGTTGTTTGGAGAAACCATGGAAAACTACCGATTAGAGCTGCCGGCAGCGAGAATTCTCCTCCAGGCGACGGTTGAATTCGAGCTTGCTATCTAGATAGTGACGAAAATCCTGCCACCTTCGAGACTCGAACGTTAGGACCTCGCCTCACAACCCCCTCTCAAAGCATCCCTTCCCACATCGCTTCACCATACATTGTCCCAAACTGCAGCTTACCTTTCCCAACCTCCCGCTCCACGCCTCCCATCCCTTCCCTCGCGGCCCCGCGGTGCAGCGGTCGGGCGATCAACTCCCTTCGGCGGAGGCGGAATTGTCGCGGTCGTTGCGCGTTCGACAGTCGCATGCGACGGCGTTCTCTCTCTCTCCCTCTCTCTCTCTCGCGCGCTCTCTCTCGCTCTCTCTCTCTCTCTCTCGCTCGCTCTCGCTCTCTCTCGCTCTCTCTCTCGCTCTCTCTCTTTCTCTCTCTCGCTCTCACTCGCTCTCTCTCGCTCTCTCTCGCTCTCTCTCGCTCTCTCTTACTCTCTCTTTCGCGCTCTCTCGCTCTGTCTTCCTGTCTATGTATCTCGCTCTCCCTCACACTCTCCCTCACACTCCCCCTCACACTCCCCCTCACACTCTCCCTCACACTCTCCCTCACACTCTCCCTCACACTCTCCCTCACACTCTCTCTCGCTCTGTCTCTCTCTTTTTTTCTTTCGGTCGACTGCTACATACATTTGCGACGCGGGGACGGCAGACAGCCTAGGTGTTTGCATCGTCACGATCTAAAACTTTCAACGCCTCCTCCCCCCCCGGAGATAAACGTATGGAAAAACTCTTGACGGATATAAGTATTTTAATTGTTTGCATAGAATTCACTCAGTATTATAATGGATTGAAAAATGTATTCAAAAATTTTATACTTGTTTAATTAGATGTGTTAAACATGAATACATCTTCTACTTGCAATATTTACTGATAAAATATTATTTAATGAAGTATTTTGAGATATTCGTGTTCCAGGAGCAATGCCATTTTCATTCTTTACGGTACTTAAACATAAGTACACATAAGGAAATGTCATTTGCTTACTTTGATACTATATTAACAATCTTGGGAATATGAGATGAAACTATATTTTTTTCTTTTATTGTTAAGAAATAATTTTGCTAATCACTACTGCCGGGTCAAGTCATCAATTATGCGTTCCAAATACACATTTATTTTTGTATTTATAGGTTATATATAGTATTGCATGATTGCTTAATTAAGCTGAACAAACTCAGTTAATGAAGAGAATTGGAAAAATAAACTTTTTATTAAAATTATCATTGTGGGAGGTATTCAATCTTCAACGACTTCCATCAGACTTCTAATAAAATTTCCGTCGATAGATTTTTAACAGGTCTCATTTAGGGAAATTATATAATGACTTTTTTCTTGGGAATATATCTCAGAATAATCTCCTCAGTTATTTTAAATGGTAATTTAATGATGATTAAAGTAATGTTTGTAATGTACTCTCTTCCACAGATAATATTATTTTGCTGATTAACAGGGTACTTTTGCCATTATTCGCACAGGTTTCTAATTCCATTCAGAACTAATTCGTAAAAACTGTTATACTTGTTCAGAAAATTTGTAAATACTTTTTATTTTATTTTGTTGCATTCTACGTATAGTAATTGGGTAAATGCGCGAGTCCGCCTTCGTTCATCCATTACTCACAGTTTCATCTCTTCCGCTCATCTATACGGGCTACGTGACATTTCGTTCAATGCGTCTCGGTGAACTGGTGGTGAAGTAATCCTTTTTCAGATCCTTCAAGAACATTCTAAGAAAATTCTTCATTGTAAATGTTTCGGCTGAGGGTATTGAAGCGCTAAAAACGCGTTTTTGTATGGTTTAAGGCTCTTACAGATATCAAAAGATCTTTCGTTTTCTATCGCTAAAATAAATGTGGGGGCATTGTTTATAGCCGGATGGTTCTAGAATTTTCTAAAAAGAATAAAAATGTTTTTCCGGAGTGGTAAATTACTTTAGTATTTACTTTAATACTTCGAATTACTTTACGAGTATTTCTTCCAGCATGTCATGAATTGTTACAATATTCATCATATAGACAATAATTAAACCTAATTTTGTAATTAAACATAACATTTTTTACATGCCTTAATATAATCTATGCAGGCAACTATAGTGTGTTTAAAATGCCTCTTTATTATGAACTGGCTTAGCAAGAGTAAAGAGAATAAAAATACACGAAAATACTTCTCGGAGGTGCCAAACTAAGCTCCATTTGAACAATATTGAATTTTATTTATAAACTCTCAAACTTATTACTTTAATAAAGTACGTGTTTGCAATGACATAAATTGGGGTAAAATAACAAAATAATGATGCAAGCCACTTTAAACTGCAATCAAATTTTAAGCGAAAACAAATGAGAATTCTGTTGTTAATAAAATGCAAAGAAGCTCTCCAGAAATCCATTTAACTATAATACTTCAATATCCTCTCAAAATTAAACTAAGAAACGATCAAAGTAACTAACTCACGTTAAAATCGCGATTAAAGCTCACAGAAGTGGTTCTCCATCGCAGATTTACCATCGACCTGGATCGTATTAACATAAAAACCTGACCTAAAAGTTAACTGCTCACTTTTAGGAGGTAAGGATCCTCGCAAACCTCTTTCACAAACGCTCTCGCAGAGGTTTTTCTCGAGGAAAAGAATTTCATTTTTTCGCAAGTTATTAAATCCCTGTTAGTTGCGAAACTTAAACGATTGGGCTTTGGTTGGTAGAGATTTCCCTGAGGTGGTTGGGGCGCCCTGTGAGCCTTGATTCGCCTCTGGCACCCCCCTCCCCCAACCCTCTCGTAACCCTCCTCCTTTCCCCGTAGCCTTCTTGAAGCTCCTCTTCTGCGGGGTCTGTGCGCTCGCTAATGTGTTTAAACTGGCCAGAAGCCTCTTACAGGGGCCTGGCGGCGGCGCTGCCGCCGCTTTCGTTACGTGAAAAGTTGGCTCATTTCTTATTGATGTCTATCCCGACCCAGTAGAGACGGAGAACCGTTTTAAAACTTTCTGCGTGTAATAAGTTGACTTGTTCTAGACGCTTTTCTGGAATCGTATTTTGTGTTTTATACAGCTGCTCTTTTCTATTTTCTGGGAAAATCATCGCCTCGCTTATCAAACATTTGTCGTACTTCACAACACAATGCTAAGATGTGTGTTTGATTCTTTACGTTTGATTCTTACGTCTCGCAAGGACTGTTATTTGTTGTGATATTATTATAACAGGATTGTGGAGGTCATGTCGCTCCTCATCATGCTTGGAAAAAAGATTGAATATTCCTTCGTTTTGTCTATTTATTCACTGGCGTTCCAAAAGTTCTTTATAATACATGTTGAAATGAAAACGATCAGTATCATATCTTGAAATGATAAATAAATTAAATGACGCTAAGTGAATAAATTCTCTTATCAGGGAAAGCTGGTGATTTTGAAGCGAGGATATTACTATCCATTATACAAAAATTCTCTCCAAAATCGTCCATAAATTTAGCTAGAAATTTATAAATCAACTTTAACGACTTCTTGATACCTCACGTTTTAAATATTCTATGTAGATGAAACTTATTGCAAAGAAATGAGCAAAGACTATACTACTATTCCTTACTGAAAGTCGAGCTACAAAATCCGTGAAATAGGCACTATCATTCCTCGTTTTAATATAGTATCTTTACAAACATTTCGTTTCATTGTACCCCAATGCACGGGGTATGCATGGAAGATGAAAGATACGCCTTTATCCGAGAACTTGCAGAAATCGCAGAATGCGCGCAGACAAGGTAGGATTTTTCTGTTGAACTAGCTGTTCGTTTCGCCCACAAAGTGCTTTATTAAGTATTCAAGGCAGGAGTTCTTCAGAGTTTTGAGTCGCAAAAGTTGAGGAGGAAGCGGGTGACGGTCTTTTTATTATTAACACTTCGCGAGGAAGGGGCTGTGGGGTGTGATAGGTTTCTTAAAACGCTCATGTATCCTCAGTGCTCTGGCGAGGTCGCCGAGGACGTCGCGATGTGAAAGAACTTTTATGATCCAAGGAGATGAATCTAGTTCGCTTAAGAAGCTCTCTGGATGAGAGCATGAATTATTCATAAGCAGTAAGCGATACAAAGGATGCCGGAGTAGTAAAAAAGCACATCAAGTGAGTTCATATTAATGTAGTAAGGTAAGATATGATTACTTGAGGGAGAAGAGTATACTATGAAGGTATTGTCTCTTTAACTTTTGGGGTGAAGACTCAAAGTTGAACAAATATGTTGCATATAATATTCCAATGTTAAATTAGTTTCACATCATATCGAAGTAAAAAGGATTATATAAAGGGATCTCTCTAAATTATTTTATTAACATGTTCAGAACTGGCTTTCAGGCAACATATCAAATTTGTTTAAAAATCATATTTAAATATATTGAAAATCATATTTACTGCGTCTGCAAGTGCACATCGGCATTTAGCAGCTCGTACAGTCAATTTACTGTCAGATTACCAGGTATTTATGTAAGAATATCTTATTCCTTTTAGATTCAAATATTATTATAGATATCCAATATCTCATTTCATATTACGTAGTATTTAATTCAGCAATAACGTTTCAAAGCAGATTCTTGCTAAACGCAGAAAAACGTAGCCAAAAATCTCTGATAGTGAACACATCATTTTCGGAACTATAGCATAATGAACTTGGTTGTCAATATCAGTTTTGACACTTGATCTATTGCCGTTAGTGACAAATTACGTCTTGACAGGTCTCGAGTGTCATTGAGATTGACGAACTCAAAAAGCTACGCATTCACGAGAGAGAAGCCAGAACTGTATTGACTAGATCCAAAAGCATATAAAAAGAGACATATGGCACATTTGACGTTCGTGTAACTATATTTTAGAGAAGATGTGACAATTTGCTTGTTTCAGGTTCCTGCCTATATTCATCTTAGTATTGCTTGCATGAAAGACATTGAAAACATTTACTTAAAATTTAAATTTCAAAAAGAAGTCAATATTCCAATACTATAAATAAATTTTGAAGGAAACTAACAATTCCAATATTTGGATGATAATTCATCTCGAACTAGTTTTCGTGCACTGAAACAATTGTTCAAATACGTTAATGATTGAAAATAAAATTGAAGTTAAAATAAACCTGTAAATTAATGTCACGCTTTCCCATTCCGTTCTTACTGGCTTTGTCTTTTTAGTTGTTAAATTCACGAGGTTCAACAAGCCTGCTTCTTTAAAGTCCTCAAAGTTGAACCTCACTTTTTGAACCCCAAAGCCGCATCAAACAAGATTGCTGCGTAAAAGTCAATAAAAGGACATAATCGATTGCAGCATAATAACTGTGAGAAGAAAAGTTATTTTGATTTACAGGGGCAATCGATTCATGAATCAAAGCCACCCTCCCTGCTTTTTAAGATCGCAGCGTGTGGATGAGGGAGTGGTATTAAATTCTCAAAATCATTATTTCTTTGGTTGACATATGTATTCTTTTGAATTTAATTTCAAAATTTATTGCAGTAGGACTGAATTATTGAGGATTTTTAATAATATTTAAAAAAGTAAACTAATAATAATAGTGGCTATGGATATGCAAGAAAGTTTTTTCAGTTACATTTTATAATTAATTGAAGAAAAACAAGGAAATAGCCGAAACATTTCTTAGGAAATGATGAAAAAGGTAGAAGATGTTTAGAATATTATTTACATTTAATATGCTTTTAGAGATTTTCTGGTGTGTCAAGGGTGTGTGGTCAGACGAGAAGTAAAGGAATAAAAATGAGATGAAAGTTAAAAAAACCAAGATTTTAAATGTTCTGTTGTCAATTATTTAAAATGTGTCTCGTTTGTTATGAATCATACCTCCAAACTTTGTCGTACGATTTTTTTTTTCGAAATACCATGCGTTTTCTAAGATTAGTTTCATCGATGCCTTTCCAAATGGGACATGGGTACGGAGCGTAAGTGAGACGGAGACAGGTGATTGTTGCATTTGTTTGGCGTGCACCGGAGGGTTGCGTCGGTGCGAGCCAACCTCTACACAAATCATGCCCCTCTCCCGGCTGCTTTTCATTTTACAGCCCCGCACTCTGTAGTTTTCTAATTACGTCAGTCGTAAAAGCAGTTCCCTTCGAAATTAACCGCAACAACCGACAGTACGCGATATTGATTTTGTGAATTGGAACTGGGTACACCCGGTAAGATAATAGCTCATTCGGCCCGCGCGTTTGAAACCATGAATTTACAGCTAATAGCTGCGGATATAAACCGACCTATAGATGACTGCGGGCGTACGTGTTAGAGGTGGCTTTGGTGGCTAGTGGTGTCGTCTAGTGATTGCGGATTGCACCTGCTTGGCAAAGGAGGAAATAATTCGAACTGTATTTTCTTTATTATATCTGGGGCATTATTCTGGTTTAATAAGACTTGTAATGGTTTCTGTAATTTTCAGTCGGCGGCGACTTGTAGGAAAAGAATGCGTACAGGATCCGTAGACTGCAATTTGTGTTTATATTAAACGTGCAGTATATAAGGATCAAAAAACCACAAGGGGCAGTAGGTATAATAACATGTGGTTTAGAGTCAAGGACACTCTTTGGAGAATGTAGAACCTTTTTAATCATGATTTGGTGCATAGGTTTTGCGGTTTCGTCCGGTAGCGAAGCGATGTTGCAGTCACGATTTCTGTTTTGCTTTAATTGGTCGCTCTACGGGTCGAGAATATCCGCTTAACCCATTACAAGCTGCTGCAGAACACTTAGCTTCTCGACAAGAAACAATCACGTCTGCATATCTTCATAGAGTTGTCTTGAACCAATTACGTCTCGCTGAAAAGAATCACCACTTTCAGAGTTAGGAAGGGAAAGTAAAACGAAGTGTGACATTTATGAAGTTCAGTATTCATTATTAATAATGTATCTCAGTATTAAAATATATTGTTTTTGAATTAATCATGAGTCATTATATTCATGATGTACGGTATTTATTGTAACCTGCAATAATGAAATATTTATTAACCTTATTGGATCATAAATAAATAATGAAAATACTATTATGCAACCACAAATAAAATTCTCTATCAAATATATTATAAAAACCGTGTTCAGGAATACAGCAGTAATACTGTTCTTTACATATCATGTACATCAAAAAAATAATTTCAAAATTCATTATATTAGGACTGAAATATAGATTTTTTTATAATAACATTAAAGAGGTAAAATATGAAAGTTTAAAATATAAATACATAAAAAATATTGACTACGGATACACAGGATATGTCTTTGAGTAACATTTTATAATTAATTGAAAAAACATGCAGAGAAGGGATATTTCATAATAGGGACTATTTCATGATGGGCGACCTCTTCTTTGGATTCTTGCTGTCCCATAACATCAGCTGTCTCCTAATTGAGTTTGAGAATTCAGTCTATTGGAACAGTGGGAGAAAAGACAGAAAATATTTGTTCAAACAAAACAAAAAAATTGAAATAACTTTTGTATTTACCTGAGATTCTGTATAACTAAAAAATCATTGACACCTTTCACAAAACCATATGTGTTTTTGTTTTCTCTTAACTTCTGCGCGCATATGTAATTAGTAATATAGTTGTAATGTGATTAATGACAATATAATGTTAAGTATAAAATTATCAAATAATATAACTTCATTTTTAAAATAAAGTCCTAACTTTAGGTCTCACTTTATTTACTCCACAATATATCAAAAGGAACTTAACGAAGGGTTAAGCCATACAGTTTTAGTCGCTCTGCAATCCACGCGCCTTAGAGCACCAAGGGTGCGATTAAGAACGATTCTGAACACGCAAGAAAGGTAGACATTTATCGAACAATGACATTCTTTTCCGTTGACCACACAATGCCATTCTGACACTTCCCGTGCCTAGGTGCAATGGTAGCAGATTGCTGCCACCACATCGTTTACATTGGTTAACGTCACCTGTCTCGTCACTGGCTATTTATCATAAAATGTTTTCCTGTCCTCAACGACTCTGCTTTTCTCTGACTGGCGTTTTGCTGTATTCGCTTAAAAATTTTGTATCTTATTCATCAATTATTAGTTGATTTTTAATTTCAGAAGTCCACTTTTTTGTACGTTTTTCTATTGTAATTGCCGGTTTTATGTTTAATTTTAACTACATTTATTCACATAATTTTTATGATTTTTTTGTTATTCCATCAAAATCAGTGAAGTGCATCTGGGGATTTACAGCGTGTATGACATGTTCCGGATATCTGGCGCTTGTGAGAAATTTTTCAGGTTATTGGGGTAGGCACGAAGATAGGTGATTGTCCCATCGTTGGACATAAGGAAAGGGATCAGGATAAGGAAGAAATCAAGATGACAGAATAGACGAGGAAAGGGTTAGGATAGGTAGAGAAGCACGGAAGGAAGGAAGCAAGAAAGCAAAGATGGAGTCAGAATATGGAAGGAAGGAAGAGGGTCAAGAGAGGGAAGGAAGGATCGCTGCGGTCCTTGGACTGTAGTCAAGAGTACTTTTCGGGCATTCACATAGAAGCGATCAGAGAAACCACGGTGGCCACGAAAACCATCGAACATAGCAATCTGCCTACGAAATCATTCGGTAAGCATCACAAACTCGCTGATATTAAAATACGTCACGCAAATTTCCTGTACCTGATCAATCCCATCCACAATCACCGATGCGCTGGAGCCATTAGGAGCTACTTGTACGCTGACCGTTACTGTCAGGTACTTCCGCGATACATCACCGCAAATGAGTGACGAAAGGATACAGTTTTGGATAAGCTCGATTTAGATGACTGCAATAAACTCTGTTCGGTTTTCCCCGTTTTCTATGTTTTTTTTTTACAATTGAGCGATCATCCTAAATGTTTTACTATTGTTTTAAACAATTTATTGTCAGCTTTCCTTACTCTTATTTTAACCTAAAGCGTTCCTTTATGCCAATTCTTCCCATTGCTTAAAACTTCTCCTGGCATTCGAGTTTGCTCCCGATATCGTTCACAGACGTTTAAGGACGAAAAATCATACTAAACTATCGTGATGTGGTGGTGAATGGAATCCGTTACTAACAATTCGGCAAGAGATATTGCGTTCAAACTACGACTTGAAACTTCGCCGACTTCGCCTTCATCATTGGCAAACCGTCGCAACCGGCACCAGCATCATTCTGACCAACACTACCGCTACCAACACTGTCATTGGCGTCGCACCGATATTCGTGTCATTGGCGTCAACACCGACATTGACGGCAACATCGACCCGCATCGGCTTGAACACCAGACACAATATCTATTCCGACATCGACACCAAAATCAATACAAACACTAGCAGCGACACCGACATCGACATCGCCATTCTTACCGACATTATCTTCTAGACGGTCACAGCTGCCACCTCCGTCGGGAGTCATCATCTCCTTCTCCACCAGCGTCGAAGTTCGATACATCGACCCATGCATCCCCTCGACATTCCCCCAACCCCCTCCTCTGCGGTCCGTTTAACTCTCCCTCTTCTTCAACCCCGTAAATTCATCTCTGCCTCTTCGATTCTGTGACTGACTCACCAATTCCACACCGACCTGTTCTGCCTTGAACTGTCCTGTCCTACCCGTCAATATTCAACGTCCCGATAGCTTGCTTCTATCCCTAACAGTCATTCACTTGCACCACAGATTACACTCTTACTTTAAACTCTTTATAACAACCCTGCGCATTCATATTGTCCTTTGTGTTTGTCTTTCGTATTTTATTTTATTCGCTTGACCTTTTCGTTTGCCTACACAATTCTGCCGTTGATGTATTCTTTGTTAGTCCATCAATTTAGAGGTGACTTTTTGGTTTATTCTCTTCTCTTTTTTCGAAACCTATTTTATATCATTATCCATTTCTTCATTCATTTATTATTTAAGTTGTCTTCAGTCAGGATTGAGCGTATCACTCGCTTTGTTTCAATAACCAATCCACGACCCAATGTCTCGACGTATTTTGATTGGCGGCAAATTCAATGGTTCTCATCGAACGAATAATTCACTGCTAAATGACTTGGCAAAACAGGTGCTTCTACACATAAAATAGTTTCCTGGACATGCACGAAATCGATAATAAAATGCTAGGCAGATGTATTCATAGAAAATTTACCGCGAAGGCTTTGTTTTTGATGTAAAATTAACTATTTTTAAGACAGTGCGTCTGAACTAATAAAAAGACTTATTAATGCTTCTTAAACCGATCGTTTTGTCTGGAAGTTTCTTTATTCCATTTTCTTGTTCCCACGGACATATAAAATCCCCTCTGTCGTAGATACTCGTTTCCTTTTCATTATTTGTCACTGTGAGACTCATCGCTAATGAGAAATCATATTCTTACATTGAATAATTTAGCTTTCACATGAGGAAACAATTAATTTTAGTTTTCGAAGCATTCTGACACCTAAAAGGCGACCATTAAATTTCATTACTTCCTCTTCCATTCTTAATAAAAAGCATTTCTTATGCAGCCGATGATTGCGCAGATTCTCTTACGTCAAAAGCCCATCCCAAATTGGGAATCACCGACATTTATGGGATGCGTTTAGTCATTGCTTTATTCAAATAAATTCTACTCGTCCATTTCTATTATGCAAGCAAACTATTAGGTTCTTTCTCCTATTCATATACCTTCCCGAAAGATTGGTCATAGAAACCAATCGTTGTATAATTTAGGTACGGTTTTCTTTGAGACTTGAAGCTACAAGAAAGCGCTCTAGATTTCCATTCTCTCCCTCACAGTCACACTCGCAAACAAATATGGATCCCAAACACTTTGATATGATTTTCATTTTGTCTTTGTGCCGTTTTTGCTGTGTCAGTGTTGGAGGCTCCTGTTACGAGCGCGAGGAACGAAATGTCCGAGATATTGCTCGATCTCCTTACACGGAAAAACCGTTGAAGAAACATTTCGCCCCATCACGGTCCGATGTTTACATCAAACGACTTGCCGCCTCCGTCACCGACGCTGCCCCTCCCTCCACCTCCGCCTCGGCATACGCTCCCACTCCAACCTTCACCTTCCCCTCCATCCCCTCCTTCCCTCAGATCCTATCGCTCCTCCTCTTTCTCCTTTTTTTCCTCTGCTCTTTCTTCTCCTCCTCTTCCTTCCCTTTCTCCTACTATTCCTTTTCTACTTTTCATTCTCCTTCTCCTCATATTGCTCCTCCTCCTTTTCCTACCTAATTCGTTTCCCTCCTTCTTCTCCTTATTTTCTTCTTCTTCCTCATCCTTCTCCTTCTGTTCTACAAACTTTTTTCCTTCTTCTCCTACTCCTTCTCGTTCTCATCATCATCGTACGTCTCCTTTCCCTTTTTCCTCTTTCCCTTCGTTCTCGTCTTCCGCCTCCGCCGCCATCTCAACTTCCTCAAACGCTTCCACAGCCATCGGCTCCACGGTCGCAGCCACCACAACTAAAACCAACCATCGCCATAGGTACAATCACAACTACGGACACCACGGATTGCCATTTTCACCGCTAACACTCCTATCTGGACCGCCACCATTATCTTGTCCACCACCACCACCACCACCACCACCTCCTCCTCCACCACTTGCTCCGCCTCAATCACTAAAGCCGCTAAAGATCGCTTTGTGGAACTTAAGCGCCTACTTGAGCGCTCTCTCGCCAGGCCGGCCGGGGTTAGTGAGCGTCACGGATCAATTTAGAAATTACATTTCCACAACACAATTATTCTTGTCAGCGAGAGCAGCGAGCCTTTCGGCCAGGTTCATCGACCCCCTGTTAGAGGTAAAGCAAGTATGAAGTAATTAATTAAAGGGAATGCAAGTGGAATAATTAATTAAAATCTTCGACTGCCGTTGAAGTCGAATCGCTCTTTCTTTTTGCTTCTTTCGTCTCTGTTTTTTTTTCTAACATTAGCGACTTTCTGTTCTTGCCGGGGTAATTGATTCATTCCGGTGCGCAGAGGCGGCGGCCGTGGCAGCTGAGGTGGGCGGGGCAAGGAGTTGGCGGGCAGAGTGAAGGCAGCGGAGTCGCTGCTTATGATCGTTACGCTGCTGGTGATGTTGATGAAGTTGGTGACAATGATAATTGTGGAATGTGAAATTGTGAATTGCCATCTGGACCATTTTGCGGGAATTTGACATTGTAGTTGGAAAGGTACTGCAGAAATATTGATGTTGATAATGAAATTAAATGCATAATGATGTTATGGATGATGTTAGTGGTTCTAGTGGAAATGGTAATGCTCTCGATGATAGAGCGAGTATTTACTAGTGCGGTGATAGAAATATTTACTATTCGGTGGTGCTGGGGGCGATAAATCCGAAGCTGTTTTCGGAATTGGTAGTGCTTACGATTCCAAAATGCATCCCATAGCATAACTGACACCATCACACAACCACCACTCGTCACGTGAGGTTTCCTACTTCGGGTATGCCAACTAAGGTGAGAGTCGTGGGAAGTTATAAGCTCTCGTCTAGTATTCCAGTATGTGGTAGTTAATTCATGCAAGTGGTGTGTGTGTGTGTGTGTGTGTATGCCTATGCGTATGCGTATGTGTGTGTAGGGGAGAGGAGGGGACAATTATGAGGAAGAAAAGATCACCCACGGTTCCTGGACAGTTTGTTAAAGCACTGCTCCGATGTTCGTGTAATATTGATCGGAGATCCCAGAAAAACTACCCTTCAGAACAGCCGTCTGAATTATCCTCTAGACTGTGATTAATTTCAAGTCAGCTATACAATTAACTAATGTCGATACTCTGCCTCCATCGGTACTCGAACTCTGGCACCTCCCGGACAGAGCCGCCGCGGGTACTACGTAATTCTCACTCTGAGCTAACTCAGAGATATTATTAGAGTACTTCTTTGGCATTCGCTAGGCATCACCGAAGTAAACACAATAAAATAACGACCTGTGCAGCCGACCGCTAGAACTCCCCTCCAGATATTGTAGTGCCGTAGTGTGGAAACGTTTGCAGTGAAATAACGCACATGGTGTCGAAAATCCGCCAGACTCGAACCCTAGGACCTCCCAGTCAGCAACGCAGCCGTGCCAACAATTGACGCTGTGAACCCCCGTACAGGTAGAGTTTAAAATCTAGACCACCACCGCCTAGACTCTAAGCCTATAGGAATTCCCAGTCGGAAGTGCTACAGTGACAACAGTTGATGCTGTACGTCATCGTGTACGCATTGCCTAAAATCCATCACCT
>BOPP01000023.1:6871241-6882697 GCA_017312745.1 Gryllus bimaculatus | reverse complement strand
ACGTGGGCGCGGGAGGGCCGGGGGGCGGCGGAGTCGGGGACGGTGGCAGGGGCGGCGGGAGTGGTTCGAGCTGCGAGGGAAGAGGGCGGGAGCGGCAAAGACAACCGGGAGAGATCGAGTGCGGCGGGGCCGCGGGGAGGTTGGGGGTGAGGACGGCGGGCAGTTAGTGGCGTTGTAGGACGGCGGGGGGTGGCAAAAGAAATTAAGGGGCGTTCGAGGCCGTCGGAACGGCGGGGGCGGCATAGTTGGCGGTGACGCGCCGGAGGGCGGTGGAGCGTCAGGACGAAC
Source organism: Gryllus bimaculatus (assembly GCA_017312745.1). Classification (NCBI taxonomy): domain Eukaryota; kingdom Metazoa; phylum Arthropoda; class Insecta; order Orthoptera; family Gryllidae; genus Gryllus; species Gryllus bimaculatus. The sequence goes on along the minus strand of BOPP01000023.1, from coordinate 6,882,409 downwards.
GGGGGAAGTCGGGGGCCTTCGTGGACGGAGGGGAACGGTAGGCACGGGGGCGGCGGGGTGGGGTGGGGGTTTGCGGGGGTTGTGGCACGCGCTGCCGGACGGTCGGACGGGAGCCGCGGAAGCAAGGGGGAGAGGGAGATGGCGGCGAGGGCAGGTGGAGGGTACGGTTGGGGTTGGTGAGGGCGGGGGGGGGCGTGAAGTCACCGTCAGCCCCGGGGAGCGTGCGGTTCGAGGAGCAGGCGAGGAAAAGGCTGGTCGGCGACTTTGCGGCGTCGGGGCGCGGATGGTAATTAACCCGTTTAAAAAAAAATATTAAAAGAAGCAATAATTGTGTTTAAAATTTGCTGGCGTTTAAACAAACGCCGTTTTGCGGGGGCGGTGACGCCCGGTAAAGGTACGAGCTGTCCGCAAGTCCCTTGACGCACGTCCCATTAACTCCGTCAAACGGCCGCGCCCGCGCGCCGCCCGCGGCCGCTCGCCCCAGCGCCGCCCGCGGCTCGGAAGCCACGCAGCCGTGGCGTTTTTGAGGCTTCGAGAAAAAACAAGGAATTTGGAAGACGCGCAGGTGGCGGCGCTTTAAGACCGGAGGAAGGGCGCGGCAGGAGGTCTTGCGTAGTGCATCTGTTTTCTATTTCGAGGGCAAAGCGGCCAAAGGAACTTGAATACAAGAGGCCCTGCTCATGCTGACCAACGGAGACTTTATGTCTTCGGAGGGCAGCAGGACAGCGACATAATGCAAATTCAATTTGACCTCGTACATCCGCACAGAGATCGAATCCTCCGCTAAGCTTCTCAGAGCAACAAAAGGCATGAGCTCTCCATAAAGTAAAGCTATAACTTGATAATGAATAATAACATATATTATATTTATAACTTGAATGTAGAAGCTAAATTGCAAATTGTATTTTTTTACTTAATTATTCATTTTAAATTAATTAATATTATATTAATATTATTATTAAATATTATATATTTAATTAACATATAAATCTGCTAACTCTGAAAGGAAACTCATTAAATACAAGGTGGTCTCAACCATATAACAAGTATTCAAGTCAATGATAGGGTAATGGTTAAATAGAATTTTAAACCCTGGGATTTCAAGTTATAATATGTATTGTGGGAATTTTCAATTTAACGTGGTGCACGGTGATCTTCAGGTGCCCGGCTGCTTGATGGTGAGAAACGCGAGTGGTGTTGACCTAGCCAGATGCACCTTTGGGTATTGTTCCCAAGGTAATCTCCTCCCGTCGTATGGACTCGCGGGCGGGCTCTTTTAGGTCCCAGCTGCTAAGACACCACCCCCCCGTCTTCGGCCTCTTCCCGGGAACCAATCTCTGGACAGGTGGCTGGTGGAAACACCACAACCACGGAACTAACCCTTTCGTGATCGGTAGCTTTTTTCCAAACCGGGCTCGCCCTCCTGGCGCGCAGAGCGTAGGGGTGTGGTTAAGCGGGTGCGCACAGGCTGTCTCACGCTCTAAACGAATGCTCAAATCGTAATTCGCAGGGCGGCGGCCGCAGCCGAGGGAGCCGGAGCGGCAGAGGGCGGGCGGCCGGCGTCTGGCTTTGAAGTGGCGCCGGGCTGCTGCGGACAAATCCACCCCGTCGCCCTCGACGTCCCCGTCCCTCTCGTCACTTTTGCCGCCCTTGCCACGAACGCCTCCTACGCCAGCCATGCTGTCCACGCCGCCACCTCCGTCGCTGCCCCGCTGTTCTATCCGCCACATCTATCTTTCGAACAGCACACACTATCGTCTACTTCAGCATATTTAAATTTCTCACCACTCTCTATCATACTAAATCTCTTTCCTCGTTGTTTCGTTATTCCCACATCCATCAATTCCTTTGCCTCCTTTCCCTCTCCCTTTTTCGTGGTATATTTCACCAGCAGCCTTTGCCATCGTTATTGTCGCCGTTTTCTTCTCTAACACTGCCTCATGGCTTCGAGACTTGGCTGTTAATGTATCTACGACCGTGAATGCACTTCCTGATGCTCCGGTTTCCCCGCTTCTAAACCCCCTTTCCATTTCAACTAGGTCGCTGGTTCTTTCTTTCCTACCGCTTCTGTTTTCTGTTTCCAGTGTCCGCATTGAACCGCCACCACTTCCATCACCGCCAGCACCACCATACCACCACCATCACCACAACCACCACTCCCACCACCATCACCATCACCACACCACCACCTTTACCCCTTCGACCACCCCTATCCCCAACACCCCCGCCATTACCACTACAGCCACCACCACCACCATTACTACCGCAGCCATTTCCATCTGTCTCTCACTTCCACACATACACTCTTACCCCTACTTAACTTTCGAAGCACTACCATTCCACACCCACTTCACCACCGCTCCATCGCCGTCACTGTCGACAGTTACCTCGCCACAAGCGTCACCTTCGGCGCGACGTTTCGGTCCCACTGCGCTCCGTCCAACAGAGTCAGGTGTAATGGATGGCCACGGGAAACGAGTTCGAATAATTTGCGCCGAAATACACTGCACGAAAAAATTAGAGCGCTCTAGCGGTGATCTGCGTTGGAGATTTTCATATATTTCATTTTTAGACAGTGTGTGTATCCGAATGTTGGTGATGTGTTATTTGAATTTATGGATTTTGTGACTAATAAATTTGAAAATTAAAGTGCGCCCAATTTTTACACGTGTCACTTGAATGCAGTTCGTATTACGTACTCTAGAGATGTTTTGATTGTCTGCAATGGTTATAAATGGTGTGTTGTGGTATTTGTCATAGGTAACTTAATGTATCCTATTTTTCATGTATTTACATTGTAATTAATATCTCCACTGAGGTGAAACCGATGCTCTATATAAAATTCAATGATAAATCTGAGATGAAAACAAATTTGTAAAATGGATATAACATAACAATACGTTGTACTATCGAAAGATTGTTTAGTACAGATATGGTAATATTCTTTATAATTTAACCCCATCCCTAAGAAACGAAAAATCTGATTAAGTCAGTGTTCTTTCAAATTTTATCAACAATATGTTTTGGATTTTATTTTGTAATAAATGCAAATAGTTGTTAGTTACATGCTAACGTAAAATTGTAATTCAATTCAAATTCTAAATATCCCTATTGCTCAACTCGTTTATGTAATTAGTATTTCATGAAAGTACTACCTATATTTTTTTTCAATGGCAGTCGTCAACACATTATATAATTCTAGATTTTGTCTGAATTCTAATGAACGATTTTTTTTCAAGTATGTTGTAAAACATTGTTATGTTTTTAACTCAGTTTATCCAACCATTTTTTTAGCCAATTGATCATATAATATGTCACTTCCATTTATTGCTGAATTTCAACAAAAAAAGGGTTTGATATACAATATTGTTATATTAGATGTCTCCAAATGCAGTTACAGACATTTTGACTACGCGCGTAAGCAAACCACAACACACTTGAAAAAAGGTTACTTCACGCCTCATTTCTGTGGTTAGTCTCATGTATCACTGAAGATACACATCCAGAGTAACAACTTTACAAGTTTATTCGCAGTACATGAACCGTAATCACTCTTCCCTAGGTAGGTCATTTTCTCGTCGCAACGTCGCGGGAAGTTACCGCAAGAGAGACATCGGCTGTTGCAAGCTTCTTGCCTGCCCGGCCTTCTCAAGTGCCGTACGTTATTCTCTCGTTTATTTCATTAATAGCTTCGTTTCATTCTCTTACGTTTTTATATCGTGTAATTGCTATCTCCTCCTCGGCGACAGTGTTTTTCCTTCCCCATTGACTTATTACTTGAGTTAAACCGAGTTTCCCTCTCCCCACCACAAGTTTTTGCCCTCGCATGCTTCTTGCAGGGAGCCCGGACTCTACCACATAAATGAAGCTATCGCCCTCGCCCGTTAAACCGTGACTGGGCGATGGTAGACTGAGCACATTGAAAGAAAGGCATTTGCGAGGGAGGTGAACTGGTAGAGTATTGTGTTTTCGCCTGCAAAAAAAATCTAGGGAACGTTCTTCTGTTGTTTCAACGCGTGGGGGGCGGGCGTCGTGAAAAAGTGTGCGCTTTCTCCCAGTAAAATTCTGTTTCAGCGAATGCGAATGTAAATAAAACATTCGAGGTGCCCAACCGAGACGTTTCGATTCCCAGCTGCTCTTCGCTGGTGGAAACTGTTTGGTTCGTTCTTTTAGGCGATGTGCATTGAGACGAGAACAAATGGGTCAGCATCCTTTCAGCATGGTTTTAATTTTTATATTTATTTGGCGAGCACGAATTGAAATATTTTTGCCGACATTAATTCAGAAACAGTAACAACAGAACTATACCGTGAAATTATGCAGCAAGGCTTTTTTCTTATATATAGACAACACTTTATGTCGAGGATCTAAATAAGACAAAAATTGGTATGAGATTTTTTAAAATTATTTTAATTTATTTCAGCATTTATTCTAAGAATTTATTTGTTAAGTTAATGGAAAAGGTCTTATTCTTATGTTAATTATTTATCCTAGTAAAATAAATTTGTAACTTGTAAAAATCAGAAAATTTAATTAGGCATATTTCTAATTATTATCTGTTTTGTTTATAAAAAGATGGTTCTTCATTCCTATATGTAATTCGGCATAATTAAAGAATATACAATATACTTTACTTCATTTCTTGGTCTACCGAAGTCAATTATTCACTTCCTATGTTCATTATTATCATATTGAAATACAATTCTCTCGTGTGATTTATTTGGGAAAATTAGTTGCTATTCTTTACATGTGATGATTCGTGCTCCACTTACCATTTGTTTCTTCTTATAATAAAATTAGCAGTAATAGAGAAGAAAAAAATCTCAATTCTCAATAGCTGTCTGATTATCGATAATTTATCCATCCTGATTATTGCCAGAAGTTACTAGTTACAGTGATTACCAGGTGATTGCGTTCGACGAAACACTTTGCTTATCTGCACTCACCTCTAAGACAACTCCATCACCTTGACCTTATCGCATTCCCGCCCTTGTCTACACTCCATCCTTGCACCTGCTACGGCACTTGCCACAAGCACTGCCGTCGTCACAACACTCTCTTCATCCCCCCCCCTTCCCCGGCTCTGCTCGCAACCGTCATCGCCCTGCCACCGAGTCGATCACACTACCTTAAACTGCTCTCGTCTGCATCGCTACCTCCGCCGGGTTCAACCGTCACCTCCACCCCCCCCATCCCCGCCACCCTCCGTCCCCACCCAACCCCCACCCCACCACGCGCCACTTCCACCACGCCAACCCCACCACCCGCCACCCCCACCCACTGCCCCATCTCTACCGGCCGGCAATCTTCCCAAACGCCTCCCACCGCCACTCCCACGCGACCACTTCCTCCCGCTGTCTATTTCGCTACCACTCCCTACCTTTAACCCATCCGCTACAGCAGGAAAACATTCTAACACGCCTTCGTGCCGGCGTATCGAGACATTGATTTGTTGAGGCGGTAAATACAACGGCTGAAAGGCCCCAATTCCTGAGGCAGCAACTGTCCGGGGGCGCCGACAGCGGCTTCATTAGTGGCGCGCCGGCCGTCCGCTGTCCCGCGCCGCCTCCGGAGGACGCTGCTTGGGGGGGGGGGAGGGGGACGTCGACGCTAGGTGCTACGGGGAGGGAGGAGGGGATGGTGATGGGGTAAAGCCCAAAGGAGAGGAATTAGGTCAGAAAAACTACGGCTTGGCAACATGAAGGAAGGGCACAGCGCGGAAACGTGATGCACTGTGTTTGTCTATTCCGACGATGTAATGCTTTCCTAATTGCACCCGTATGACAAATGAAGGTCCAGTGCTGGGCCAACATGACTGTAGGGAATGGGGATTAGAAAAGGGAATATGTCTTGGAGAAACGGACTTGCAATAAGTACAAAGCCGAAATCACTTTACATGTGATTTGCATCATATTATACTTTTGTATATAGTGATTAAACCTGGTAAAAGTGAGAAAACAGCATGGAATGGTCGGGGGAAAACTTTGAAAAGAAATGTGACTTCAAAGAAGTACAATATTCCGCGAAGATTAGGTAACACAATAGGAAAGTAATGTTTCTGTGCTGCGGAATGCATTTAATTGTAAAATGTTTAGTACAGAAACTCAAATTTTATGTGGGAAGTACTTTGTACATTTTTAAAGGCCCTCAAAAATTTGAATGTTATGAACAACATAGAAGGAAATTGAGTCCATGAAATATGTGAAAATAAAATGTAGAGGATACAGAAACAAATTTTTTACTCGTAAATCGATCCGGAAAGGCAGCATACGTATCGAACGATCTTAAGTATGTCTAATAAAACCAGCGACGCTCCAAAAGCGAGAGGAAGAGGGGTGGCTCAGACGGCTTCATCCCTCAGAAAACACATTACACTTTTTTAATATATCCTTACAAATGAAAGACTTAAAATATATCAATCGTGTACTTTATAATTATAAATTATTCAAGAAATAGAAAAATGCATTTTATATATGTCGACATCGCTATATGCAGTAGTGCCGCAGCGATACTCGGACGAAGGATCGCTGGTTTAAGTCTCAACTTCGGGCATGTGTTTCGTCCTTTCCACCCTATAGTCATATATCTAACGTGTCATCCAAATTGTCACCATACCGTTCACACGCAATAGTGGTAGGTATGCTCTAAAAAGTTGAATGCGACCTTAAATTTAAAAAAAAAAACATTTTTATATTCAGCATAAATTTAAAAAAAAAAATTCAGAAAATATCTAGTTGATTGGACACGTATACTTGTAGCCCTCCCCCCCCACACACACACACACATGAGCGCCTCTGCTAACAATCATAGTGAATTCCGAAGTTCTGAACGCAGGGCTCGAAAAGACTATAAGAACGCCCCGCCGAGCGAGTGGGAGGGGTCGTCCCGCCTGCGTGCGGGTGAGTGCACTCGTTCAAGCGAGTGGCGAGCGCCTAGTGAGTGTCTGCGCCAGCTGCCCTCGGCGCGGTAAACGCCAGGCGACGAAGAACGTGCCGCTCGATACCCGCGCAATTATGAGGAGGAGCCTTATGAGGCGACGACGCACCGGCCCGGTCCAACGCTCACGTCCTATCCACCACCCACGCCACAGCACCGCCATCGCCCTCGACCACTTCATTGTCCTAGCCACAGTCCTATCCACAGACCGCACTCGTCGCTTTCGCCGTTACCGCCTCGTCATCGCTACCAATCACCGCCAACCGCCACCGCCACCGCCACGCCGCCGCCACCCCGCCACCCGCCACCGCCACCGGCCACCGGCCACGCCAACCGCCACCGCCCACGCGCCACCGCCACCGCCACCGCCACCGCACCGCACCGCCACCGCCACCGCCACCGCCACCGCACCGCCCCGCCACCGCACCGCCACGACCCCGACACGGACACCGACACCCGCACCGCACCGCCCACGGCCACCGCACCGCCACGCCACCCGCCACCGGCCACCGACAGCCGCCACGCGCCACCGACACGCGGGCCACCGCCCACCGACACCAGACACCGACAGAACCGACACCGCATCGCCTCCGCTCCGCCTCCGCCTGCCGCCTCCGCCTCCGCCCTCCGCCTCCGCCACCGCCTACCCACGGCCACCGCCACCCGCCACCGCCACCAGCACACCGCACGCCGCCACCGCCACCGCACGGCCACGCACCGCCAACGCCACCGCCACCGCCAACCGCAACCGCCACCGCCCACCGCCACCGCCGCCGCCGCCACCGCCACGCCACCGCACCGCCACCGCCACCCGGCCGAACTCCAAAGCCGCCACCGCCACCGCCACCGCCACCGCAACGCCACCGGCCCAGCCGCCACCGCCAACCCGCCACGCGCACCCGCCACCGCACCGGCACGCCACCGCCACGCCACGCCCGCACCAGGGCCACCCGCCACCGCCACCGCCAACCGCCACCGCCACCGCCACCGCCACCGCCACCGCCTACCGCCTACCGCCACTCGTCCGCCACCGGTACCCGCACCGCCACCCACCGACACCGCCTCCGCCTCCGCCTCCGCCTCCGCTCGCCACCGCCTCGCGCCCCGCCTCCGCCCTCCGCCAAGCACCGCCACCGCCACCCGGCCAACGCCACCGCCACCGCCACCGCCAACCGGCCACCGCACCGCCAGGGCCACCGGCCCACCGCCACGCCACGCCACGCGCCACGCAGCGCCACCGCCATACCGCACGCCACCGCCACCGCCACCGACAGCCGCGCACCACACCGACGACCGACACCGACACGACACCGACACCGCCTCCGCCTCCGCCTCCGCCTCCGCTCCGCACCGCCACCGCACGACCGCACCGCACCCCCGCCACCGCACCGCCACCGACACGACAAACCGCCACCGACACTCCGCCACCGACCCACGACACGCACGCCACGCGGACACCGACACCGAGCAGCCGCCACCGAGACACCGCCACCGCACCGGGAAACTAAAAAAACCGACACCGACACCGGCCTCCGCCTCCGCCTCCGCCTCCGCCTGCCGCCTACCGCCTCCGCCTCGCCACGCGCCACCGCCACCGCCACCGCACCGGCCACCGCACCGCCACCCGCCACCGCCACCGCCACGCCACCGACACCGACACGACACGGCCACCGCCACGCCACGCCACCGCCACGCCACCGCCACCGCCGAACCGACCAGCCGACCCCGCGCCACCGCCACCGACACCGCCAGCAGCGCCACCGACACCGACACACGACACCGACACCGCCCTCCGCCTCCGCTCCGCCTCACGCCTCCGCCTCCCGCCTCCGCCTCCGCCTCCGCCATCCGCCACCGACCGCCACCCGCCGACCGCACGCCAACCGCCACCGCGCCAACCGCCACCGCACCGCCACGCGCCACCGGCCACCGCACCGCCACCGCCACCTCCACCGCCACCTGCCTGCGCCGCCCGCCGCCGCCACCGCCACCGCCAGCCCGGCCGGGGGCCCCGGCGGCCCCCGGCGCGCGCCCCGGCGGGGCCGGGCCCGGCCCCGGCGCCGGACCGCCACCGCACCGCCCGCGCCACCGCCACCGCCACCGCACCGCCACCGCCACGCACCGCACCGCCGCCACGGCCACGCCACCGCGCCACCGTGCCATCGCCACGCCCCGCCACCCGCCAACGCCACGCACCGCAGCCGCCACCGGCCACCGGCCACCCGCACCGCCACCGCCACCGCCACCGCCACCGCCACGGCCAACCGCAGCCGCCACCGCCACCCGACACCGCCCAACGCCGACACCGACACCGAACCGACAACCTGACACGGACAACGACACCGGGCCTAACGCCCTCCGCCTCCGCCTCCCGCCTCCCGCCTCCGCCTCCGCCTCCGCCTCCGCCTCCGCCTCCGCCTCCGCCACCGCACCTGCACCGCCACCGCCACGCGCCACCCGTCCACCGCCAAACCGCCAGCCGCCAGCCGCCACCGCCACCGCCACCGCCACCGCACCGCACGCCACCGCCACCGCCACCGCCACCGCCTACCGCCACCGCCAACCGCCACCCGCCACCGACACGCCACCGACATACACCAGACACGACATACCGACACCGACACCGACACCGCCTCCGCCTCCCGCCTCCGCCTCCGCCTCGCACCCACCGCACCCGCCACCGCCACCGCCACCGCCACCGCCAGCCGCCACGCGGACACCGGAACCGAAACGCACCGACACCGCCACCGGACACCGACACCGCGCACCTAGCCACCGACACCGCCAACCGACACCGCCACCGACACCGGCCACGCGCCACCGACACCGACATCCACACCCTGGCCTCGCGCCTCTCCTCGCTCCGGCTCCGCCTTCCGCGCTCCGCCGAACCGGCACCGCCAGCCGGGCCACCGGCCACCGCCACCGGCCACCGCCACCGCAAGCCCAACCGCGCACGCACGCACCGGCCACCTTCGCCCGAGGGTGGTCGTTGGGGTTGGCGGTGGCGGTGGGGGTGGCCGGTGCGGTGGCGGGGTGGGCGGTGGGGCGGTGGCGGAGGGCGGAAGGCGGAGGGCGGAGGGCGGAGGCGAGGCGGTGTCGGTGTCGGTGTCGGTTGGTCGGTGGCGGTGGGGCGGTGGCGGTGGGCGGTGGGCGGTTGGCGGGTGGCGGTGGCGGTGGCGGTGGCGGTGGCGGTGGCGGTGCGGTGCGGTGGCGGTGCGGTGTGGCGTGGCGGTGGCGGAGGCGGAGGCGGGAGGCGGAGGCGGGGCATAGGCGGGGGAAGGCGGTGTCGGTGGGGGTCGTGTCAGTGCGGGGGGGGGCCAGTCGCGGTGTCGGAGCCTAGAGCCGGTACGTCGGTGTCCGGTGTCGGCGGCGGTCGGCACCGGTCACCTGTTACGGGCTGTCGCAGTGGCGGTGGGCTTGATTTGCAGCGAAACTCACCCGTTAATAGTTAGGGCTAGTGCTTAAGGGTGCAGTCGATTTTCGGATAGGTTGGTGCGGTGTCGGGTGGCGGTGGGCGGGTGAGCGGGGTATGTATGTACATTTATGCGCGTTTCTCATACGACAGAAGACTCGGCGGTGGCGGTGGCCCTCGTTGGCGATTATTACGTGTTTATGTAGAGCCATTAAACTAAGCTGTGCTAGTAAAATTGTGGGTAAAGCGCACATGGTGCGGTTCCAAGATTCCGGTGCTGAGATTAGAACATGAGTGCAGAAGATAGTTTGAGTTATGGGGCTACTCTGTCGGCGGAGGTGCGGAGGCGGAGGCGGGTAGTCGGTTGTTCGGTGCAGATCGGTCGGGTACGACTATGAGGTGTCGGTGTGGATGGCGGTGTCGGGTCGTGGCGTGTGGCGGTGGCGGTGATCGCGCGTGGAGCGGTGGACACCGGTGGGGCCGTGGCGTTGCGCGGTTGCGGGCCGTGCCGGCAAAGCGCGCTCGGGGTCCGTTGCGGGTCCGGCTGGCTTGCGCGTGCCGCCTCCGCCACCGCCACGCCGCCACGCACCGCCACCGCCACGCCACGCGCCACCGCACCGCCCCGACACCGCCTCGCCTCCGCCTCCAGCCTCCGCCTCCGCCTCCGGCCTCCCCTCGCCACCGCCACCGCCACCGCCACCGCACGCCACCGCCACCGCCACCGCCACCGCCACCGCCACGCCACCGCACCGCCACCGCCACGGCCCGCCCCGCACTCGCCCCCGCCACCGCCCCGCCACCGCCACGGCCACCCGCC
>BOPP01000023.1:6853406-6871216 GCA_017312745.1 Gryllus bimaculatus | reverse complement strand
CACCAAAGAAAAAAAGGGAAGGGAGAAATCCCAGAAAAAAAAATGGGAACCAAGGGGTTTTTTTTTTGCAAATTTGGAAAAAAATCTGTTTTCATGTTTAAGTCCCCCCCCCCCAAACCCTAGATGTGTTTGTACAGACTTAAATAACGATGGACAGGACAGGTCAGACGGACCGAACGATGAACGGGACTTGTTAAAAAAAAAAAAAATTGTTTTTTTTTTTTGTTTTTGGCATCTCAGGAATCAAAAAAACGTGTTATTCGCGTTCAAGGATCAAGCGAAGAATCGATCTTTCGCAGTATCTCCTTATAGCTACACAGTTATTGAATCCGAATGATACGTACGTATACGGAAAGTAAAATAGCATCATTACTATTTTTAATTCCTCTGATAATCTAGCGAAAAAACTCCTAGAAATGAGAATACAGAACATAATTTCGTTTGTAAAATGAGTAATGTTGTCAATTTTATTTTTCTAGAAATTGTTGTACCACTTGAGTGGTACTTGTTTAGCAACCTTAAGAGAAAAATACCTTGTTTCCCATTGCGTAGGGGTTATTTACTTTGCGCTCAACCAAATCTTATTAGAAATATTCAGCAAAATGACTCTCTTTTGCATCGCTAAATGCTAATTAATCTATCTGTAGCTTATGTTTAGTATAATACATCAATGCGAAGAAGTGTAGAAAATAAGGGTAAAATGCTCACACCTAAATCAGTATTGCTATACCATTCTAGAGTCTGTTGGCTTCAGTTGTCCGGCGCCCTCTGGGTTTTGTTCAACGCAGAGTTAGATGACAAAAATAAAACCCATAGTAGCTTTCTTGTGAATTTTTTATGCCCCGGCGCTAATGGCTTACCGACATAAATTCGTAACTTGTCTTTTTTTCTTGAAAAATTAGAGAGAATAAAAGTTGGTGTTTTGTTCATTGAGCATCATTTCATAGAGCAGTTGTGTATTGTTTCGTGAACAAAAATGTAGTTCTGAGTATTATAGGTTTTGAGTGTGGGTATATAGACCATTCCGTGTTAATTTTTGACAATAATGAAAAGATTTTTTTACCTTTTTTGTATACATATGTATATACAGAGTAAATATTTAGTATAATCGGAAAAGTAATTGTAATTTCGCGAAAAAAACGACGAATTTTTAAGCAGAAAAAATTTCTTTTCCGGGCCTTCTGATAAAAGAAAAGTGGATTTAGTTCAGTCTGCTAAATTAGGAAACAATCTCTAACCATGTGAAGAGCCAGAATATTCGTTTTGGTAGGTCATTGACTATAAAAAAATTTGTCGGCAAAACTTTTCGTCTCTTCCGTCGTCAGTATGTCTGTAAACACCGCTTAACATTAAGTAGGATATTTTCAAACTGAATCACGCTTGTCATTTTGCTCGAGCCGGAAGATTTTGAGATTTGAAAGATCATTTCATTTAAATATGCGGGTAAATTTATCATGAATGTCCCACCCTCGGACCATTTTCAAAATTTATCTCTAAAAAGCGGCTCCAATATATTTGTTTGTTTAAATGTCTTGTGAAATGGATGTAACATACAACTAAAAGTGGCGTATGGTCTGATGTTTCACGTTCAAATGTTTGAATTTTTTCGGGGTCTTCACAAGAACGTACTACTATTTTGAAGATTTAGTGTATTTTTCTTTCAAATTTAATTTGTTGTCCATTAGTGAGTTTTTTGCATTAAGGCTCGTACATTTTCGTTTTTTATTCAATAAACGTAACGTACAGTACGTAACATATTTCAATTAGTTGACTTTTGAATATCGAAATCTATCGCTAATTTGATTCCGTTAATTCTACTATTTAAGTGGCTTTAGATATTCTAAATTCGAGTATTTGAAAATGTTGCAAAATCGATTTAAATGTACATGAAACCTCAAAGAGTATTATTTTCCTTCCAAAATGACTTCCTGTATATTATATAATTCTATCAAAAGAACACTACGAAATAAATATTCGGTGTTATCTATCGTACATAAGACATGGGATTTTTACTCGTCATAGTCTATCTGATCTATTTGATTACAGTCCTTACTCTGGCACCATATTATATTACTTTTTGTATATAGTTGATTAAAACCTGGATAAAAGTGAGAAAACAGCATGAGATTCTGTCGTGGGGGAAAACTTTGAAAAGAAATGTGACTTCAAAAGAGTACAATATTCGCGAAGTTAGTGTAACACAATAGGAAAGTAATGTTTCTGTGCTGCGATATGCATTTAATTGTAAACTATTTATGTACACGAAACTCAAATTTTATGTGGAAGTACTTTGTACATTTATAAGGCCCTCAAAAATTTGAATGTTATGAAGCAACATATGAAGGAAATTGAGTCCATTAAAATGGTGAAAATAAAATGTAGAGGATCAGAAACAAATTTGTTATCTCGTAAATCGATCCGGAAAGGCAGCATACGTATCGAACGATCTTAAGTATGTCTTAAAAAACAGCGACGCTCCAAGCGAGAAGGAAGGGGTGGCTCAGACGGCTTCATCCCTCAGAAAACAATTACACTTTTTTAAATATATCCTTTACAAATGTAAAGACTTAAAATAATATCAATCGTGTACTTTATAATTATAATATTATTCAAGAAATAGAAATGCTTATTTTATATTGTCGACATCGCATATGCAGTAGTGCCGCGCGCGATCTCGGACGAAGGATCGCTGGTTTAAGTCTCACTTCGGGCATGTGTTTCGTCCTTTCCACCCTCTATCATCATCATGAACGTGTTCATCCAAATTGTCACCATAGCCGTTACACGCAATAGTAGGTAGTGCTCTAAAAGTTGAATGCGATCTAAATTTAAAAAAAACATTTTATATTCAGCATATAATTTTAAAAAAAAATTCAAGAAATATCTAGTTGATTGGACACTATACTTGTAGCCCTCCCCTTCCCCCCCACACACACACATGAGCGCCTCTGCTAACAATCATAGATGAATTCGAAGTTCTGAACGCAGGGCTCGAAAAGACTATAAGAACGCCCCGCCGAGCGAGTGGGAGGGGTCGTCCGCCTGCGTGCGGGTGAGTGCACTCGTTCAAGCGAGTGGCGAGCGCCTAGTGAGCTGTCTGGCCAGCTGCCCTCGGCCGCGTAAACGCCAGGCGACGAAGAACGTGCCGCTCGATACCGCGCCAATTATGAGGAGGAGCCTTATGAGGCGACGACGCACCGGCCCTCCCAACTCACGTCCTATCCACCACCCACGCCACGCCAACGCCATCGCCCTCGACCACTTCATTGTCCTAGCCACAGTCCTATCCACAGACCGCACATCGCTTTCGCCGTTACCGCCTCGTCATCGCTACCAACCATCCGCACCGCCACCGCCACCACCAGCCACCGGCCACCGCCACCGCACCGCCACCGCCACCGCCACGCGCCACCCGCCACCGCCGACCGCCACGCCACCGCCCGCACCGCCACCGCCACCGCACCGCCACCGCACCGCACGACCCGACACGGACACTGACCCGCACCGCCCCCCACGGCCACCGCGCCACCCCGCCACCGCCACCGACCCGCCACGCCGGCGGCGCCGCCACGCGCGCCACCGCCACCGCCACCGCCTCCGCCTCCGCCTCCGCCTCCGCCTCCGCCATCGTCCTCGTTATCCCCGTCACCTTCACTCATGCCACAGCCAACACCATCGACCCTCATCCTCCTCATCGTCCTCATCCTCGCCCACTTCACTATCCTAGCCACCAACCTCCCAATCCCTCTGGCCGCCGCTCTAACTGCCACGCCATCTTCGCCTCACCATCCTGATCACCAACCGCACGATGGCTTTCGCCAACGCTCTCATCACCACCCTCGCCACCTCCCGCGTCATATCTCTAGCCACCGCCCCCGTGCTCGACATCGCAACCGCTCATTCCTCAACCCTTTTACCTATAACTCAGAACTACCTCGAGAAGAATCTCGTGAGTATAGTTCGCAATATGGTGGGCAGTAGATGATAAAAAACATTGAAATTACAAAATTTAGCGCACTTGCCTCACTTTGCAATATGAGAAGATGCTATTGCAATCATTTCCGACTTGAAATCGTCAATATGCCTCTAGTAAAACGTTTTACTAAACGCTAATTTAAGAATTTATACCTCATCAGAGCGCTAGCCGCTCATTCGTATTCACTTCCCCAAAATTACAATAACCACTCCCAAAATGAGTCTTGATACCCGCGCGCGCTTCAAACCCAAGGTTATCGTCCTGAAGACGCATCAACAGACCACTTTCGCGCCATATTTCCCACCCTGCGCGCTACTCCACGAAATTTCTTCATCGTCTTTATCGATCTCTCCCGCTCGGTCCTTTTCTGTCGCATCCCTTCTCTCTTCCGCTTTCATTCCGCCCTTTGCGTGCGTCCCTCCCCACCCACCGCGTGCGGTGCTTTCGAGCAGCTGCTGCGTGTTGGCCACCCGCGCCTTTCAGCCTTCCGACTTTCCCTTCATTGCCTCGCCGCCCTCGCCGCCCCGAAAATGCCCGAAATCCGCACCAGCATACAACGCCCTCAGCGGATTTCACAATCCAATATTCTTCCCTACCGCTGTACAAACACACACTCTCTTCGATGTTGTTTTCTTCCCTTAAATGTTGTTCGTTCTAGTGAAACTCCTAAAAGTGTTATAAGAGAAAATAAGTGCATAACTCTAAGTTTGGTAACTTGAATTCCTTAATTTCTCGATTACTGTTCAATTCCCTTTCGATTATCGTGTTCGACTGAAATTCCACAACTTAAACCGTGGTAGGTTCACAAGTTGAACCTAACGTGCAAGGTATAGAAGTTCATGACTGAATTCACCATTTCGTTTAATTTTTACTTACGTTTTTATATGACCGTACATTAAGTACTAGAATTTTATTGTTTGAATGAAGTTCTTTGTATGATTGGTTGTGTTGGAAATTGAAGATTCAGAAAAGTTTTCAAAACTAACTGTGAGTAATCAGGGTGCTCTTTTGATTTGATTTATTTAGTCAAGGAACAGTAAAAACTGCATATGTCGTAAGGGGGAGATTTGGGTTTCTACACTAAAAATTATTCTTATATCTGACTACTTATTAGTTGTTATCGCATTCCTATACCGTATAAACATATTACTAGTCATATGTTCTATATTGAGAACGCTAATGATTGTTTCCAGTCATAGATAAATTTCAGCCTCCAAATTATTCATTTCAAGAACTTCTTGCTGTCTTTTTACATTTTAAATGCATCTTAGTTAACATTTTGCGAATTTGTTTATTCATTGAATAATTTATTTACAAAAGAATAATAAGTGTTCAAAATACCTATACCTACGGGGAATATTTGCAATAAAATCTACAAAAAGCTGTATTTGATTCGCTTTTCACATGGTTGTGAGAGCATGTCAATACCAAATGATTTCTATAAAATACGCGAAAAAATTAATGAAGAGGATCCTTCTTTTTCCTATGCATACACCAGGATAAAGCTATTCGTTTGCGTCTTTTGAAAAATATCTGAATGAAAATTAAGAAACGTCAGAGCAACAAAAATGAATTATACGCATTTCAATAGTCTTTGCCAGAGATCGGAACACAAAACGAAATTTTGAATTCGAAGCGAAGCGAAATGAGAACGAATTCGGGTCTCTGGCCAGCCCTTTGTTCGCCACGCCCTTACCGTTCCACCCCTTTCCAGCTCCATCTCCTCTTCCGCCGTGCACCATCTCCTCCGATGACCACTTCCGGCCTCGCTTTGGTCTCGTCAGCCTCCGCCGCCGGCTTTTCGCCTGCCTGCGCCCACCGCCATCATTAGCCTCGCCCCCGCATTCTTGGTTCCCTCCGGCTCCCTCCGGCCCCTGCCACTTCAACCCCGCCCCCTCCCTCCCCGCTCCCCGACACCTCAGTCTATGGTTCTGCCTTCTCCAGCACCGCCTTCTCCTAAACTGACATCTCCAACACCGCCTTCTCCAGCCCCACCTTCTCCAGCCCCACCTTATCTAATACCGCCTTCTCCAACACCGCCTTCTTCAGCCTCACCTTATCTAATACCGCCTTCTCCAGCATCGCCTTCTCCCAAACTGCCATCTCCAATTCCGCCTTGTCCAACACCGCCTTCTCCAGCCCCATCTTATCCAATACCTCCTTCTCCAGCATCTCCTTTTCCTAAACTGCCATCTCCAATTCCGCCTTCTACAACGACTTCTCCAGCCCCACCTTATCCAATACCTCTTTCTCCAGCACTGCCTTCTCCTAATCTGACATCAACACCGCCTTGTCAACTACCGCCCTGTCAACTACCGCCTTTTATCAACACTGCCTTCTCCAGCCCTACTTCTTCCAACCCTGCCTTCTCCAATACCTACTTCTCCAACCCCACCCCCTCCGACCCCGCATTCTCCAGCTCCATCTTCTCCAACGCTGCTTTCTTCGCTCCCGCTGGTTCAGACTTCGCCCACTCGGACTCCGCTCTCTTCGACCTCGCACACTAACACTCTTCCGCGCGGATCTCGCTTCTCCGCCCCGCTTGCGACCTAGCCCGCACCAAAACTGCCCGCTCCGCCCGTGCACACAGAACCGTCCTCGCCCACCTTCTTCCCACAACCCTTAACGTGTAATGTAAACAGGTGTTAAACGACCTTTGCTTTCTCTACCGCATTTACACATATCTCAACACGACTACTACAGCGAGTCCCCGCTATAGCTATTTCCACCACAAAACTCACCCCTATCTTCACCATCACCACCCATACCAACATCCATCATAATAATTCACATAATCCCCTACCCAGCCCTTGTAGTACAAGCCGAAGCCACCACGAAGGAAACTTGTTCCATTACCAAACCACATTACTATAATCACCATCATCCCTGCAGAAACCCCCACTATCATATATTCTATATCATCACTACAACCGCCACAACCACCACAACCGTTACAACCACCACAACCGTCAACACCCACAAATCCACCACAACCGTCCACCAACCATCACCAGCCGCCACTATAACATCTACGCTCGATATACTTAGACGTAATCACCATCATCGCTACTATCAAATGATATCAAAAACCATAACCACAACCGCCAACCCTCCTGCACACTCCGTTACCGTAAGACGTAACATCACCTCCACCATCGCCCGCGAGCGGACGAGGTATCGACCAGCGCGAGCGAGAGCGCGCACAACGGGACGCTCAGCCCTGGCCCTCCAACTTTGGCTCTATGCCGCTTTGTTTCATCGCCTCCGCTCTCCCCGCGCCCTCCTGCCACCGCCCACCGCCACGCCGACCGCGACGTGCCGCGCCGGCCAGGGCGGCGATGATTTGCTCACCTTGAACATTTTAAAGACAAAAGCTGACTCACATTATCCACTGGCCCCTGTAAGCGCCTCGCGCCCCGTCGGCTGGGCCGCGCGGGTCACGCCGCCCCGCCCACGCCTGTCCCCCCCGCCCCGCCCCGCTCCGGCCCAGCCCGCGTCGCGCAGGGCCTCTTTCGCCCGTACTTCCTGTCTCGCAGTCCATTTCCCGTCCCGGCCCCGCCCCGCCCGGCGTCCACCCCGCCTTGCCTCGTACACGCGCGCTCGGGTGGGACCCTCGTCCCTTGGCGATTCTGCCCGCTTGTGTCGATCCCCGTGCTCTTCTGCCTCGCCTCTCCCTCGCGGTTGTTTTGCCGTTCCTTTTTCGTCGCTTTCCTTTTCAAATTTCGTTACACGAATTCTTGGGCGTTGTTATTCTAAGAAAGGAGGAATATTGTCGCTTTCGAGATTAATTGTAGACTATATTTTACGAAACAATCAACATTATGGAACTATGTTATGTCCTAACAGAATGTAAGAAGTGACGGCTATTTTTTCCTCAATTCCATTTCATGCTCATCTATTACCACTGTTCTCCTCACTTCGTGTTCACCTCGTCTTCAAACAGTTCTTAACCCCTCCTCACCACTTCTTTCCAAACCCACCTCTTCCTCACCCTATACTAATTTATACTTCACCTCAACGTCACTGAGTTCTGACATCGTCATATCTATTCCTGTTCAATTAACTTACGTGTACCTATTCTCTCAGACCTGCGTTTACATTACCTCTTTTACACAATCTCTCTTGCATCTTCGTCTAAAGCAGTCTTTCCTCTTGGGCGTATTTTTGAGCTCCAATACTCACCGGTTTTTCTGCGTCCTCACTTTATTTCTGTCTCGCTCTACTCTCTCGATCTAATTCTGCATTAAAATACATCGCCTGTACCGAACGCCGATTGTCCAGCAATCGGGAGAAGCACCTCTCCCCTAAAGCATTCACTCCCAGGCACGCTCGCAGTTATTTTTCGCGATTTCCGTTCCCCCCACTCCGGCCCTCCCCCCTCCCCTCGAGAAGTCAATGCGCCTACTCCAGCGCCCCTCGGGGCGGCGGCGGCGCGCACGGAAGTCAGCTGAAGCGACGAGACGGCGCGGCGGCGTCGGCGAGAATTTTTGCGAGGATTATCCGCGGAGCGGTATGCTGTAATTTGGGAGCGGGATATCACTCGAGGATTAATTAATACGTGGAGAAAAAGCGGAGCATAGGCTGCACGGGTGCGCCCGTTCAAAGGTTAATTAAGCAAAACTCCTGGTCCGCCCGCGTTTCGCGCGCCGAGCGGGAAGAGAGAAACGGGAGGCGCGGGAGGGAGCAGCCTAACGAGTCGCATTCATATTTAAAGGTGTGGTGCCGAAACCCGGAGCACCGGCTGGAGTGCCACTTTCTTTGCGTGCGCCACGGAGTCTGCTCCGTCGTCTTGAGGCTGAGAGAGGACGCGAGGCTGTGTGAGGTGTTGGAGAGTAATGGAGTGGGGATTGTTGCTTTTCACTTACGTGCTTGGGCTAAAGGACCTTCGTGAGGGTGGGTTTAAAGGTGCTGGTGCATGTGTTGAGGTGGAAAATGTATTCTGGAGCGGTTGATCTCGAATGGCGAGGGATGTTGTGTGAAAAGAATTTCTAAGTAATACATTATTTGCTGCTTCCGAATAGTTTACGGAATTGTATTATAGCTTCGCTTTTCTGCTTCTCTTCCTCTCTTATTGGTTATTGTAATTATTCTTGAGAGTAAATCATGTAATAACTAAAAATAACTCATATATAGGTTAATTATGTTGGAAAATGGCAATATGGGATAGATGACAAGGAAAATCTTTAAAATTCTTGGGCTTCCAAAACAGTTACTTCTGTGAATTTCTCCGCAGTTACTATCAAATATTGGCGATTGTTCACTAGTTTTATTATGTAATATCAGTATCTTAAATTAAACACCCTTTCATAATTAACGGTTCCGACATTCATTGTTTCGAAATTACTAAATCAATGTTTCATAACACAGTTCCGTATAAAACTGACATTTAGCATATTCCATTATGTTTCAGTGTATTTCTGGGCATTATTCTTTCAACAGTCATTTACTTTTTGAGGTTTCTTGTATTATGAAGCTCGATATCGAAAACAATTTCCTTGGATAATTTCTTAAGACGAAAACCAATTACAGGTTTTAGAACTTCCAATTTTAAAAACATTGTGTACAAACTTAGCATCATGAGAAATATCCCATTGCATACCTATGTATTTCTGAACACCATTGTGAATTTACTTTTTCGGTTTCATCGTGGTGACGCAACGCAGTACTCTGTTGCAAGCCAAAGTTTCGCCTCCATTGTCCGAATTCTTACCCAAATCATTTCAAAGCGGCAGGCATTCAGTGTTGCGGCAGTGCGATCCATCTCCACTGTTACGTCACAGCGACCTTTCGGCGCGATCAATCTGCATTCGATCTGCGGGAGCGGGGCTCTCTCTCTCTCTCCCTCGCCTCGCTGCGGCGGCGCGTGCGTGTTGGGAACCCGGAAGGAGCAATAGACCTTTTCATCAAGGAGGGCGGGCGGGAGAACAGGCGTGAGCGAGCTAGTGCGGGCGCGCGGGATAACGGCCGGCGTACAATGGTTTGGACGTCGCAAAAAAATGGGAGAAAAAACGTTTATTGAATATGATATGCCCCTTGTTCTGCTGAGCGCTTCAATTGTTATAGTTTAATTTGTCTTAATTCATATCAAGAGGCATTTGCTATTACAACTGAATTAATTTTTTAAATAATTTATTTGATAGATTTATTAATAATTTTCATGATTTTGACACATTAAAATATGCAGTGTTTGATATTTCTTAGAGTTCTTTCCTAATTTAGTTTGTTACTGTTTGTTCTTATTGATTGTTTGTTTAGAAGGCCCTTAAGAAAGTTCATTTTTTTTAAAGATGTTGGATCATTTATTCATCGTCAAATTAATTCATCATAACAGAAATCGTATTTACTAGTCATATATATTTAAATATTGACTGTAAGAAGAAACATAACATTTAAATATCTCGACGTACAAAAATGGTGCACCCATTTATATAATGAAACGTGTACAAGAATAAACACGTTGGGTAGAAAAGACGTAAGTCAGGTTTTTATTTCCAATTAGGGAACTTCAAATTAAGTTGTAATACAGACCTAGATAATGAGTACGGTACAATTGCGCATGGTACGTTCTTTAATAATCTGCCTCGGCGTTCTTCAAGAATGATTGATCGGAGTAAAGCGCAAAAACGAACTAATTAAAGAAGCCAGACTCTGATGGGCCGAAACCATTGTGGAGACTTAAAAATAAATGTCCTTTCAGTGCAAAATATCCAATGCCCGTAATTCTAAAGTGAAGAGGCAATAGGGACCATGCATTCGGCATAAAAATTAAGTAATTATAAATATTATTATTATTATTATTATTATTTTATTATTATTATTATTATTATTGTTGTTATTGTTATGATCATCATCACTTGCTTCCGTGAGCGTTCCTTATTCCGCCTCCTCTTCACAGGTTTTTCTTTAGTGATCTCACGTGCTGCTCACTTATTTTATAATAAATGATTTCAAAACAATGACAATGACCTCTCAGAATATTTTATACCCCTATCTCAGTACATCATTCGTTCGGCGAAAAAATATGCTAGATTTGGAGCAATCCATTTATTGTATGTAATTAATATTATGTATGTAATTGCTGAAGGATTCCCAAATTCTTTAAATCTGAACAGTGAACTCGGCCGCAAACGCCCTATCGAGGCGGTAGTCAGCGTCGACCAAGTTATGTATATCAAAAATCAGCCATAATCTGATTTGGCACGTAAGTCTACTCCCACTTCAAAGGTTCCGTCGCGAATTTCGTTCAATTGGTCGGAAATATTTTGTCCGCTTTTTGGCCAATCCGGGCCATAGTGCGGATGGGCGGGCGTTGGAGCGAACGTGCGGGAGTGCGGGGGGCGCCGTGAATGGCCGCGCAAAGAGCGAGAGAAAGTGGCGAGCAGGCGAGCGGGCGGGCGGGCGCAGGTGTCGATGGGCGGCGGGCGTTGTTGCAAGGGTTCCGGATTGCGTCGCGCGATTGTGTCGCCGGCAGGTGAGTAGAGGATGGCCAAATGTTGCCGAGCGGTCGTTTAAGCGAGGGCGATTGCCAGTGGACTGTGCTGCCGGTTGCGACAACACCCTTACCGTCGCAGTACAACACCCTTACCGTCACACATCGTACATCGTACCGTTGACCAAAAATGTCTTTGCCGGTAGAAGTTAGGTTATAACAATTTTCTGAGTTTCTCACTATGAGGGCTCGGGTGACGTTAGCTCAGGACATCAAACTGATGCCACTCGCAGTGCCTCTGACTGGCAGGTCTGGGTTCGAGACCAAACGGTAAGCAAGGATTTCGCCACCAGTTACCTTACCTTTAACCGTCGCAGAAACAACCCCTTTACGTCACAATCGTACGTTGACGCAAAAATGTCTTTGCAGTAAAGTTAGGTTTAATAACCAATTTTTGAGTTTCTCACTATTAGGGGATCCGGGTGACGTAGCTCAGGACATCAACTGATGCCACTGCGTTGGCCTCTGACCGGGAGGTTGCTGAAGTCGAGAACCGACGGTGGCAGGATTTTTCGACCATTAGCCAGATAGCTAAGTTCGAATTCTGTCACTTTCTCGAGGAGAATTCCTAGCGGCCACTGCTCTGATGGCTGGTTTCTACGAGTAATACAGTCGATGCGTGAGACTTCCCACCAAACGGGACGGATGCGCGCGATCTTCATTCATTTCTTTTAGTATCCCTCTCTTTACTTACACACACTTACACTTACATGCCGCAACACTACCACACATGCCAGAAGACCGGGTCGAAGCCTTAAAAGCTTGTCAGGCTGGGGCGGTATCACGGTGGAAGAGATGGATTCCGAATGCTGCTCCCTCAATCCTGAGCTGAAGGCGGAGACGGTAACTGCGAAGAGAGCGGCCGGCAAGTAGATATTTTCTATACAGACAAAATATTAATTAATATTTTGGCATGTATATCTATTATACAAAACATTCTTCTCTAATTCTATAAATATGGTTTTTATAATGTAAATCAACAGCTCATTTGCAGAATCATTGACTCACAGCGACATGAGCAATTCAAAGAGATGAAGATTTAGAGTAGGTAGATCTCGGTTGTCTTTCTCAAGTTGAATTTTCTGTAAACTTTTTGGCTACGCGAATATCTACACGTGAGTCGCTTCTTTGACACAATAATTGCATATCTCTTTAATAACTGGGATCCGGTAATCCTAATTGCTTTCTCTCTGAGAATGTTTCAATACGTTACTCTGTTTGGCATGTTCTAGAGTGATGTGTTATACTTCTTTAAAATAATATGTTTTCGATTTATTCAATCGATACATTTTTATAGTGTTTTTAATACTTTCAACAACAAAACATCTTCGTCGAGAATTTCTTGAAAAACTCCTTTCTGGGATTGCTGTCTGCCCGGTGATTTTATGACGGTGGGCCAATGAATCACGAGATAGACAAATTTGTATTTCAGAACCACCTCTATTCTTTTATGAAGTGCGAAATAAAAATTAATATTCAATTTGTTTGGTCGAAAATAAAGAGGGATATTAATAAACAAAATGTCAGTTTGAGTGCAACATTCGATGAAGCGACAAGGCGCGGTTTGTACCAAGTTATTGGGGCGCCAAAATGGGCACATCGAAGTGAAATTGATTGATAACAGCGGCTGCGGGAAATGAAGAAATAGTAGGTCATCATAAATCAACAACATTTTCTCATCAATCTGCTGTTTTATTAACTTTCATGTTAAACGATTGCGTGTCTTAATTATATGGAATCAATCATAAATAGACTAAATGATGAATGAATTCCGACAACTAAATAGAAGAAAGAAAAAACAATCTACCAGAAAAATATTTTAAAGTCATTGTCTGCTGTTAAAATTAATGAAATATGTTATAAGTTTCTTACTAAAACCTTCCTAAACTTTGCTATTGGTCACAACTCATTGTTCCGGTTTTAAAAAAAATCGCTTTAATGAAGATTATCCACTTTTTCTGTTTTACCACTACCTCATATTTTACACATTCACCAGAATTTCTTGGCATCCGAGAAAATAAGGTTCGCTCCTATTCGGAATTATTCATATTGCCCTATTCTTGTTCGGTCCACGAGGTTGGGGCTCCTATAAACAATGATGATGCATTTTATCACCAGTAATTTGGGAAATCGCGTCATCTGAATTATGAAGATACAGATTATACTGGTAATAACCATGAAAGATGCATTATTCCTTTATCATTCTCAAGTTTTTGGTTGCTTTACTATAAAGTGCGTAATCCAATTATCATCACCTTCAATTTATTTTCCTCCCAAAAGAAGCTCAACACTTAAATCACAGAGTTTATAAGCGATAAATTGATGATGATTATAGCGAAAATAATAGATGGAAAGAAAGACGGAGGAAAACGGGGATAACCCAGATAAAACCTGCCGAGAACTCTTATGTCTCCCAGAAAACTTCCCATTATGTGAATCCGCTGGTTTCCAGTAGTTGGAACCCATAAGCCTTAGTATATTTCCCTAGCTGCGCATTTTGTCATACTCCACTGGGCACACCATCAAGTTCCACTTAGGCCACTAACACCCGGGAGAGATGAAATTAATGAGTACATTAATAGCGAAAATAAAAGTAGGAAAAGAAATAATGGAATGACAGACAGGGGCACACGGAAGAATCTAGAGAAAACTTGCGAAATTCCTTTTGTTTACAGAAATTCTCCCATCGAATCCGAGTGGTCGACTTCGTTTCGACGCGGGGAACCCGTAACGCGCCTAGTCATTACACCACCAGAATGCCCGCATACGGCATTCGCCGTTTCACTAAGTAATACCCAATTCCACCACTTTTTGGGCTACTTAGGCCGAAAAGATTATACGCGAAAGTTAGGTCAATGAGAGTGAATAGATATAGCGAAATAGTGGCAGGAATGATGGAACGGGAGACAGAAAACACGGCAGAACACAGAGAAAATTGTCGAGAAATTTCATTGTCTACCGGAATTCCCACAGTTTAGTCGGGGATTCGATTCCGGTTTTCAGAAGGATGGATCCCTAGCGGTAGTTATTCCACCACCAGTTGCCCCCCCCTCCTTCGAGAGCTCGCACAGTAGCCGCGGCTTGACGGGGCGGCTGAGGGGGCGGGCTGGCGGGGCGCGCTGGCGGGCGGCGGCTGCCCGCCGACAGGCGATCCGTGGGCGTGGGCGGTGAGCGAGGGCGGCGCCGCGCGCCGGGCGAACACCGCACCGAGGGCAGGTGCCCGCGCCTCTCGCAAAGCTGACCCTTGGACGCCCGTCCCGCGACGCAGCCGGCCCTGAGGCGGACGCCCGGGGGGCCCGCCAGCCGCGCCGATGCCCGCGTTGGCTTCACAGCTTAGATCCTGCATCGAAATCCCGTTAGATCTCGCGCCGCAACCCTCCTGCTGTTCTCTTCTTGGAAATCAAACTGTAAACGTCACTTGGAGTAACTCACTTCCATATCCGCAAAATCCACCTCGAAAATCTCATACGAAAATCTACCTCCGAAACCCACTCCGAAATCGCCACTTTCGAAAACCCACCTCCGAAAACCCACTCCGAAAACCACCCCCGAAACCACCCCGAAAACCCACTCCGAAACCCACCTCGAAAACCACCTCCGAAAACCGCACTTCCGAAAACCACTCCGAAAACCACCTCCGAAACCCACCTCCGAAAACCACTCCGAAAACCCACATCTGAAACACCTCGAAAACCCACTCCAAACCCCTCCGAAAACCACCTCCGAAAACCCACCTCGCGAAACGCCACTTTCGAAAACCACCTTCAGAAATACCCACCTCCAAAAACCACCTCGAATCACTCCGAACCACCTCGAAAACCCACCTCCGAAAACCCACCTCACGAAAACCCACCTCGAAAACTCACCTCCGAAAACCCACCTCCGAAAAACCCATCCCTCCGAAACCATTCGAAACCCCCTTCGAAAACCACTTCGAAAACCCACCTCCAAAACCCACCTGCCGAAAACCCACCTCCGAAAACCCACCTCCGAAAACCCACATACGGAAACCCACGTCCGGGAAACCAACCCGAAACCCAACATACGGACACCCACGTCCGGAAAACGCCACCTTCGAAATACTCATCCCAAAACCCATCCACCCAATCCGAAAATTCAATTTCAGAAACCTCTTTCTACAAATTTATTTTAGAAACCGCTCCAAGAATTACAAAGAAAATCAAATCTGTGATACGAATCGTCTGGACAGCATCTCTGAATTCACGCTCTCGCATCCCACTTTGAAAACGTACTCTCTTCTCCCACTCCGTTCCCCCTACGCCCGTCATCCACTTCCGTGGCCTTGTCGCTGCTTAGACCTAAGCGGAGCTTTCTTCCGCTCCAGGCATTTTGAGCATCTTCGGCGTGCAACGGAAGAGAACGCCATTTCCCAACGCTGATGAAGTTCGAACATAATCTGTTCCGCATTGTTCTTTTGGTCCTTAAATGTTGCTTTTCATATTATATTGCTCGCTAAAGATTATGTATGAAACGATTTCTCTTCTGTTTTCAGGTGAGTCGAAGCTTTGCTTCTTTCGAGACAACCTCTTGTCTGTGAGTGCATGTAAATTACTTAATAATTTTCGTCATTTTATTGGCAATCTAGATTTGATTAGCAGGCCTGCAAATGGCTTGCTTGCTTTCTGAGCCTCTTTGGTGAGGGAGAGAACACCTGTCTTCCTATAGAGTCGCGTATGTTAAAATAACATTTTATTAGTTTCTGAAGCCGCGTCAGATGTTTTTCCTGCTCCATATGACAAACAGAACGCCGCAGTCGTCAAGGCGAAGCGGAAATTCAAACAGGCAGAGCTTGAGCAGGTGAGAAATAAAAAGCGCGGTCAGACGACTGGGTGTGTCAAAGCGACTTTCGCACATATTGCTTTGAAAGAAGACTATCTTTATAAGAGTCGGAGAGTTTCTCAGACGTGTGTGATTTTAATCGAATATGTGAAGGAAACGTTTGCGTGAACTCGATGGTGCGTGGACAAAGCCGGAGCTCTCGTAAAGGCATAAGAATATTGAAAGCATCCATTTGTTGTCCGTGTATTGCTTTCATATTCATTTGTAAAAGTTTAATTATTTTACATAGTGGGTAAGACATAGTTTTCTTTCAAAATTTGTTCGTTAAAAAATATCTATTCAAAACCGGATCTTCAATTAGGCATACACAATTTGGTCGGAAAAATGTGTAGTTTTTAACCTAAATTTGGGGGAATGTAGGACAATTTGTAACCATTATTTTCTCACAAACAAACTAAGAATTTTTTCTTTTAAATGTTTTTTTATTAGATAGAGCATTAAAACTTAAAAAATGGCGCAGGGTTCCGTTTTCGGAAACACAGTACTCTTAAAAAAATGCAAAAATCAACACTGCAATAGTACAATAGATAACAATCGGTTATTTGTAAAACGATGATAAAATATGTTTCTAAAAAATAGTCTCGTTAAATGAGGTCTCGTATAATTTCTTTGAAAAAAAAGATTAGTTTTTGAGTAGTTTCTTGCTTGAATTATGCAATTTTTTTTTTTCTTTGCAGGTTGGAAACATTTTTCTGATGTTTCTTGCAGTTGTCTAGTTTTGTGTAACGCGTTAACACATAATGCGAAAAAGTAAAGTCGTTTTATCGCAACAACGTTGTATTTACACATGGAAGGTCAAAATATAAATATTGATCAAACTAACATTTTTCGGTAAAATAATTACATAGAGATAAAATAACACTGAACGATTAGAAAACATGCTAACACGAGATCTTTCTCTAGAATGCTGAGAATTTTCGTAGAAGGTTCGGGAAACTCTTTCTCATTTTTTCTACCTCATCGTTGAAGCGCGAAGTCTGATAATACACAGGTATACCAACCACAGCTAACCATCAAATACTATCACAGTCCTCCAGCGAGCCTTTTGGACTGGACACATCCATTCTTCTGGACCAAATGCTTTCTTCTTCGCGCACGCAAATTCCCATCCTTCACCCACAATCTCTGCGAGCGCGCGCTAATCACCGAGACTTTGCCTCCTGCGTGGCAGGAGGGCCCGGCCATTATCACATAACCTCTCGCGTCGACTTGCAGCCATCGATGGTGTGCAATCGAACGATCGCGTGCGAAAGCGAGATTCATCGAACGGCTGCCACCGCTGGCCACGTGGTCGCAACAAAAGGCGTTTAACTGGTGGCAAGTTGCGTGATGCGTGAGCGCGGTTTGCAAAAGAACGGCACTTATGGGGATTGAGCTCGAAAAGGTATTTCATGCGGTGTGAAGTGAATCGTGTGTATGAAGCTTTCGCGGCAATATTTTTCCAAATGCTGGCATTGATTCGGTAATGGTTTAAGAAAAACAAAG
>BOPP01000023.1:6836972-6853381 GCA_017312745.1 Gryllus bimaculatus | reverse complement strand
GAGATGGATCCGAATGTGCTCCCTCAATCTGAGCTGAAGGCGGCAGACGGTAACTGCGAAGAGAGCGGGCAGGCAAGGTAGATATTTTCTATACAAGAAAAATATTAATATATTTTGGCATGTATACTATTAATACAAAACATTCTTCTCTAATTCTATAAATATGGTTTTATAATGTAAATCAAAAGTCATTTCGCAGAATCATTGACTCACAGGACATGAGCAATTCAAGAGATGAGATTTAGAGTAGGTAGATCTCGGTTCTCTTCTCAAGTTGAATTTTCTGTAAACTTTTTGGCACGCGAATGTCTACACGTGAGTCGCATTCTTTGACACAATAATTGCATCTCTTTAATAACTGGGATCCGTATCCTCATTGCTTTCTCTCTGAGAATGTTTCAATACGTTACTCTGTTTGCATGTTCTGAGAGTGCATGTGTTATACTTTCTTTAAAATAATATGTTTTCGATTTATTCAATCGATACATTTTTATAGTGTTCAATACTTTCACAACAAAATATCTTCGTTCGAGAATTTCCTTGAAAAACTCCTTTCTTGGAATTGCTGTCTGCCCGTGTGATTTTATGACGGTGGGCCAATGATCACGAGATACAGACGAGATTTGTTCTTTCAGAATCACCTCTATTCTGTTATGAAGTGCGAAATAAAAATTAATATTACAATTTGATTTGGTCGAAAATAAAGAAGGGATATTAATAAACAAAATGTCAGTTTGAGTGCACTTCGATGAGCGACAAGCCGCGGGTTGTTAAAGTTATTGGGGCGCCCAAAATGGGCCACATCGAAGTGAAATTGATTGATAACAGCGGCTGCGGGAAATGAAGAAAATAGTAGGTCATCAAAATCAACAACATTTTCTATCAATTCTGCTGTTTATTGTAACCTTTAATGTTAAAACGATTGAGTGCTCTTAATTATATGGAATCAATCACTAAATAGACTAATGATGAATGAATCCCGACAACTAAATAGAAGAAAAGAAAAAAAATCTACCAGAAAAATATATTTAAGCTCATTGTCTGGCTGTTAAAATTTAATGAAATATGTTATAAGTTTTTACTAAAACCTTTCTAAACTTTGCTATTAGTCACAACTCCATTGTCCGGTAAATCGATTTAATGAAGATTATCACCTTTTCATGTTTTACCTACCTCAATATTTTTACACATTCACAGAATTCTTGGAATCGAGAAATAACTGTTCGCTCCTATTCGGAATTATTCATAATTGCCCTATTCATTGTTCGGTCCCACGAGGTGGGGCTCCTAATAACCATGATGATGCCATTTATACCAAGTAATTTGGAAATCGCGGTCATTTCGAAATTATGAGATACAGATTATACTGGTAATACCATGAAAGAATGCATTATTCACTTTATCATTCTCAAGTTTTGTTGCTCCACTATAAAGTGCGTAATTCAATTATCATCACCTTCAATTTATTTCCTCCCAAAAGAAGGCTCAATCACTTAAATCACAGAGTTCTATAAGCGATAAATTGATGACTAGATTATAGCGAAAATAATAGATGGAAAGAAAGACGGGGAAAACAGGATAACCCAGATAAAACCTGCCGAGAACTCTCTATGTCTACCAGAAACTTCCCATTAGTGGATCGCGCCTGGTTTCCAGTAGTTGAACCCATAAGCCTTAGTCACTATTCCACTAGCTGCGCCATTTTGTCAACTCCACTGGGCACACCATCAATTCCACTTAGGCCACTAAAACCCGGGAGAGATGAATTAATGAGTACATTATAGCGAAAATAACAGTAGGAGAAATAATGGAATGACAGACAGGGGACACGGAAGAATCTAGAGAAAACTTGCCGAAAATTCCTTTTGTTTACCAGAAATTTCCCATAAATCCGAGTGGTCGACTTCGGTTTCGAGCGGAGGAACCCGTACGCGCTAGTCATTACACCACCAGATGCCCCATAGCATTCGCCGTTCACTAAGTATACCAATTCCACCACTTTGGCTACTTAGGCCGAAAAGATTATAGCGAAAGTTAGGTCAATGAGAGTGAATAGATTATAGCGAAATAGTGCAGGAATGATGGAACGGGAGACAGAAAAAACGGCAGAACACAGAGAAAATCTGTCGAGAAATTTCATTGTCTACCGGAAATTCCCCACAGTTTAGTCGGGGATCGATTCCGGTTTCCAGAGGTGGATCCCATACGCGCTAGTCATTACGCCAATCAGTTGCCCCCCCCCCCGCCCCGCCCCCCCCCCCCGCGCCCTTCCGAGCAGACCTCGCCCAGTAGCCGCGCTCCTACCCCGGGGCTCCGTGCCTCTCGAGGGCCGGCGGCTGAGGGGCGGCGGCGGGGCGCCTGCGGCGCGCTGCCCGCCGACAGGCATCCCGTGGGCGTGGCGCGGTGAGCCAGGCGCGCCCGCGCGCGCGGGCCAACACCGCCACCGAGGGCAGGTGCCGCCGCCTCTCGCAACGCTACCCTTGACCCCGTCCCGCGACGCAGCCGGCCCGAGGCGGACGCTCCCCGGGGGCCCGCCCGCCGCCCGAGCCCGCGTCTGGCTTCACAAGCTTAGATCCTGCATCCGGAAATACCCGTCAGATCTCGCGTCCCGCAACCCTCCTGCTGATTCTCTTCTTGGAAATCAAACTGTAAACGTCACTTGTGAGTAACTCACTTACCATATCCGAAAATCCACCTCCAAAATCTCATACGAAAATCTACTCCGAAAACCCCACCTCCGAAATCCCACCTTTCGAAAACCACCTCCGAAAACCCACCTCCGAAAACCCACCTTCGAAAACCCACCTTCGAAAACCCACCTTCGAAAACCCACCTCCAAAAACCCACCTCCGAAAACCCACCTCCGAAAACCCACCTCCGAAAACCCACATACGGAAACCCACGTCCGGAAACCCACCTCCGAAAACCCACATACGGAAACCCACGTCCGGAAACGCACCTTCGAAAACTCATCCCCAAAAACCCATCCACCCAATCCCGAAAATTCATTTCAGAAAACCTCTTTTCTTAAAATTTATTTTAGAAAACCGGCTCCAAGAATTACAAGAAAATCAATCTGTGAATACGAATGTCTGGACAGCATCTCTGAATTCACCTCTCGCATCCCACTTTGAAAACGTACCTCTCTTCTCCCACCTCCGTTCCCCCTACCGCCCGTCATCCACTTCCCGTGCCTTGTCCGCTGCTAGACTAGGGAGCTTTTCCCGCTCCAGGATTTTGAGCATCTTCGTGCGTGCACGAAGAGAACGCCATTTCCCAACGCTGATGAAGTTCCGAACCATAAATCTGTCCGCCCATTGTTCTTTTGGTCCTTAAATGTTGTTTCAGTATTATATTGCCTCGTAAAGATTATGTAATGAACGATTTCTCCTTCTGTTTCAGGTGAGTCGAAGCTGCTTCTTTCGAGAAACCTCTTGTCTGGTGAGTGCATGTAAATTATTAATAATTTCGTCATTTTATTGGCAATCTAGATTTCGATTAGGCCTGCAAATGGCTTGCCTTGCTTTTGAGCCTCTTTGGTGAGGAGAGAACACCTGTCTTTCTATATGAGTCTCGTATGTTTAAAATAAGCATTTTATTAGTTTCTGAGCCGCGTCAGATGTCTGTTTTTCCTGCCTCCATATGACAAACAGAACGCCGCAGTCGTCAAGGCGAGCGAATTCAAACAGGCAGAGCGGAGCAGGTGAGAAATAAAAACCGGTCAGACGACTGGGTGTGTTCACAAAGCGACTTTCCGCACATATTGCTTTGAAAGAAGACTATCTTTATAAGAGTCGGAGAGTTTCTCAGACGTGTGTGATTTTTATCGAATATGTGAAGGAAACGTTTGCGTGAACTCGATGGCTGCGTGGACAAAGACGAGCTCTGTAAGGCCAAAGAATATTGAAAGCATCATTTTGTTGTACGTGTATTGCTTTCATATTCACTTGAAAAGTTTAATTATTTTACATAGTGGTAAGAAATAGTTTTCTTTCAAAATTTGTTCGTTAATAAAATATCTATTCAAAACCGGATCTTCAGATTAGGCCATACACAATTTGTCGGAAATATGTGTAGTTTTCACCTAATTTGGGGGAATGTAGACAATTTGTAAACAATTATTTTCTCACAAACAACTAGAATTTTTTCTTTAAATGTTTTTTTATTAGATAGAGCATTAAACACTTAAAAAATGGCGCAGGTTCCGTTTTCGGCAAAACACAGTACTTTAAAAAAATGCAAAAAATCAACACTGCAATAGTACAATAATGATAACAATGGCTTATTTGTAAAACGAAATATGTTCTAAAAAATAGCTCGTTAAATAAGGTCTCGTATAATTCTTTGAAAAAAGATTAGTTTTCGAGTAGTTTCTGCTTGAAGTTATGCAATTTTTTTTTCTCTCTTGCAGGTTGGAAACATTTTTGCTGGTTCTTGCAGTTGTTAAGTATTGTGTAACCGTTGCACATAATGCGAAAAAGTAGTGTTTTATCGCCACAAGTTGTTATTACAATGAAGGTCAAAATATAAATTATTGGATCAACTAACATTTTTCGGTAAAATATTACATAGAGATAAAATAACACCTGAACGATTAGAAAACAATGCTACAGAACTCTTTCTCTAGAATGCTGAGATTTTCGGTAGAATCAGGTTCGGGAAACTCTTCTCATTTTTTTCTACCTACTCGATTGAAGCGCGAAGTCTGATAATCCACCAGGTATACCAACCACAGTAACCATCAAATCACTATCACACCAGCGAGCCTTTTGGATGGAACCATCCATTCTCTGGACCACAATGCTTTCTTCTCTCGCGCAACGCAAATCTCCCCATCCCTTCGACCCACAATCTCTGGAGCGCGCGCTATCACCCGAGACCTTTGCCTCCTGCGTGGCAGGAGGGCCCGCGCCATTATCACACCTCGCGTCGACTCGCAGCCATCGATGCGTGCAATCGAACGATCGCGTGCGAAGCGAGATTCATCGAAAGGCTGCCACCGCTGCCACCGGTCGCACAAAAGCGTTAACGGTGAGGCCAAGTTGCGTGATGGCTGAGCGCGGTTGCAAAAGAAGGCCAATTATGGCGATGAGTCGAAAAGTTATTTCATCGCGTGTGAGTGAACGTGTGTATGAAGCTTTCGCGGCATTATTTTTCATGCTGCATTGATGTAATGGTTTACGAAAAAACAAAGCAATCTTCATTTGAAATTTAAGAAGTGGTTCAAGCAATATTGTAGTCACAAATATTTCTTGTCCGTATTTGGAAAAGTAAATAAATAGAAAAAGAATTTAAAATCATAATTGTGCATACTAAACGTTTTATACGTATTGAAGATGTCATAGCTTCTGTGAAACACATGTTTTTCGATTGGGCTCCGTCGGTTTCGAGTGGGCTCAATAAGAACCGTAATTATGAGCATAGATAAGATTGTCATAGAACGTAAAACACAGGAGCATACAAAGGATAATGGACAAGAAGAATAAACCGTATCCATTTCAATAACCAAATAAAAAATGTGCTTCAGGAGATAAAAACATCGTTATAAATATAATTAAGTTTGTCCGAAAATTTACTCACTATAATATCGATATCTAATTTTTAGTCATTCAATAGGACTATAGGACTATTCCACAGATTACGTACATATAAAATGCACCAAATATAGAATAACCAAATAACCAAAATAATTTTGAAATAAAAGGGTTATTTTGTGGTGCATACATGGTTGATTTCACATCAACACAGGGATTGTTACATACCGCCTCCTAATACAAATGAGTCACAGCTTATTATTGGCCAGTAGGGAGGGTTTCTACGAAAAATGGGATAGAAAAAGAGATAATTTTTTTTGAGATACACCGCCCTGATTGGGGCATTTTATATGTATAGTTAAACATTGTTAGTTTTAATTTCATGAGTGGAATGGTCTGTAAAATCCAACACTTCTTCTCGATTGTCTTCTCTGCATCGTTTTATTAGCAAAAAGGTCTCATATTCAATGGTGGTTGTTCTTTTCCTTTCTTTTGTATAATTTCCCAAACCCAAGTTCAACGAAAACGCAAGTCAATGTTGAATCCCCTCTGGATTGAATATTGCTGAGTCGTTTTTCATTATTTATTCATTCATAATAATCTAGAAGGCGGGGTACGTACCAAAAAAACACTTCAAGGTCAATGGCACAACGCTATTAAATGCCGTTCCGGATGTCCGAGATCGCTAAGGCAGAAGTGCCGAACCGATCTCGGACTGAAGGATCGCGGGTTCGATGCCCGCCTCGGGCATGGTTGTATTGTGCTCGTCCTTTCACCCCCTATCATCATATTATGTCATCCTCCCAGTTACCATACCGTTACAAGCAATAGTGGTCGCTAACGCCCTAGAAGTTGACGCGACCATAAATTAAAAAAAAAAGAAACACGCTATTAATACTTAGATTTTTTTTCTTTTTACACTTTCGTCTCCCGCAGCCCCCAATTCAGCAAGAACCATAAGCACTCGCTCAGCCTCCTCTTGCGAGGATTTGCGTGTCTGTCTACGCGCCGGTCCTCATATCTCGGCTCCTCCTCCGAGAAACTGGTCCGGTCCGTTAGCTCGCCTCGGGGCGGCTCTATTGTTCCAGCGCATGCGCAGATAGGGCGCCTTCCGCTGTGCCGGCGGCGGCGGCAGCAGCAGCAGCAGCAGCAGCCCGGGGAAGAAATCCCCGCAAGTAATAAGTTCGGAGAGACGCCGCTCCGCGCTCACGGCGAAGGAGGAAGTTGGTTTAGAGCTACCACACAATAGCCGCTTAACCCTGACCACGCAAATGCATAGCCTTGTTTGGGAATGGAACGGTTTAACTACATGTTAGATACCGCTCGCAACGCCGTTCATTGGTTACAAATGAGTTGACTTAGGTTCATCGTGAGTGGACTTGTTATTTTTCTTAAATGGATCATGTTGAGGCAATTACAGTTTAATGTCTGTTTTTGGATGGTATCGCTTGGAATTGATCTGTTCTTTTGGTAAACTTGTTTTCAATAGCGGGAAGCGAAATGGTTCTTTCTTAACTGTTCAATGGTGAGGAAGTGTGTTTCTGCTGTGGTCGCTCCGCTACATTTGTGACCTTTTGAGGTACTTGTTTGAGGAGATCGAGTAACCGTTTGCTGATCAAAGAGAGTTTGATAGATTGGCTTCTCCTTTACATTATCTGCTAGCTTATAGAGCCCTTCTTCGGAATTTGTTACCTTCAGCAAAGAGCCGCAAACTTCTAAATTACAAGTTCTCTCAAAGTATATAAATGAAATACTGTGTAAGTAAATTATTGGTTTATATGTATTAGGGTCATAGTGTTTTTATTTTATTTTAGTAGTGTAATTAATTTACATCATCACTTACTACGTATTATTGCAACTATCGCACAAAATAAAGGAATTTGTTTTATTGTTATAAACAATTTTATGAAATATTTCTTTTCCTTGAACTAACATTACCTGAAGATGAAAGTTTAACATGTTAGTCAATATTACTCTTATCAGTTCTGTATTAGCTTTTATGCATGAAAAACGAGCTTTTTTTACTATTTCATTGAAACAGTTATACTATTAATTGTAAACAAATCATATAAAATAGAACCGAAGTTCGCGAGTCTTGACGTGTGTATTTGGGGATTCAAAGGTTAACAAACTCACACGCAGGAAAATGTATTGATGATATAGTGTACTATAATTATACTGCTTCTTTTTCTGAAGTATGCAATATTTAATATTAATTGGAAATGATTCGTTTGCAACTGTTTTGCGTAAGAATTATAATCGAAGATCGCAATTCCTTGATTCTCTTACAGAGACATATTAACACTTTCCCAGCTCGGTACATCAATCTTTCTGGCGGATACGATCCCTCCCCCTCTCTTTTTACCTTATAGAGATGTTTTAAGTTTATTATTTGCAGACACATAAGTTTGATTTGATTTAATTTGACAATGAACACTAAAACCGTAAGTGAGGTATGGGGCAGAAGTACAATCTGCTCAAGTTTTCTTGAGTTCTGGTATTCCTCCTCCAACTTTTAGCCGTAAATAGTTGAATCATGAATAAATATTCCAAGAAACAAGGTTAGTAACATTTTAAAATTGACATTTTCGTCCCCAAGTTAAACAAACTAGTTTTGTGTTTGTCAACGCACTACAATTGAGTTGTTACTATTCATAAAAAAATAGTAACCCATACCACAATAGTTCATTTCGAAGGATGGAACCGGGAGAGGTGGCTCAGGTCTTCAACTAATGCCACTGACCCGCAGGATCAAGATTCGAGTCCCGACGGTGGCAAGTTTTCCGATACTGGCTAGATAGCTACATCGAATTTAGTCGCCCCGCAGGTACCTCGCTAGCCGACAGCTAGGTGGCGCTGGATCTCACCATCCAGTGGAGGAAGATCACAGCCACCTCCCAAGGAAGAAAACATGCACTACACCTATTGGACTAATTACCTTAGCAGTTGAAAAGCCCGGAATCACTAATCAGTCTACCCATCAATCAAAAGATGGACAATGACGATGTTAGCGACGTGCCAATGCTGCGGGGGCCGCGTCGAACTCCACGCGGTGTGCAGGCGGAGGCTCTGGAAGGTGACTCGTCCGTCCGAGCGTCCATGGGCCGCCGCTCCCTCTGCCCCCGCAGCCCACACCGCCGCCGCCGCCGCCGCCTACGGAGCGACTCGTCCGGAACGGAACGGAGCGGAGCGGAGCGGCGCCTGAAAAAGCGGGAACAGCGCCGTGAAGGAGCGCGGGGCAGCAGCTGCGGCCGCAGTGGCGCCTCCCGCGGTTTCCGGCGCAAAACGCTTCGACCGAAATGACCCACGATTGTTTTCAACGAACTGCTGCGATATTGAGTATCACTTTGAATAGTCAGCGCTTCCAAAGAGCTTTTATAAGTTTAAATAGGCGGTGACTTGGAATAGATGCTTGTGTAGCACAGTAGGAGGCAGATTATTACAGTGATGAAGTTGATTTTTGAACCTTTTCTACGAAGTAAGAAAAGTTTAAAATATTTTTTGATATGCTAAAAGAGCTTTTACATGAATAATTTTCGTTATTCATCTACAGGGCTGTTGGGTATATATCTGTATGGAATGTTGTAATATAAATAGTACCTTCACAGAACGTGTGTAGTTAAAATCCGTACGTTAAGCCCTCAAAAATGTTTACATTTAATCAACAATCCAAGAGCAAAAAAAAGACTACTTAGTAAAACCATGATCAACCCCAAATGTAACAGTCAATCTCTCTCTCTATATATGAATGTATATGAAGTAACAATGTATATGTGAATCTATATGAAGGTGAGAAGGAGGGGAGATAAGTGGAATAAAGAAAGACTATGAAGGAAAGTAAGGTGAAAATACAATAGAAAGAAGATAAACAGAACACCGAGGTGAAAAAGAGAATGAAGGGGAAGACGAAGTTTATGAATAGAGCGAAACTGATGAAAAAGAAGAAGGTAAAAAGCTGAAATTTAAAGAAAAGGCAAGAATTCCTAGGAAAGAAGATAAAGATGTTAAAGAGCATGCAGAATACGAAGAAAAGAAGATAAAAAGGAAAAAATTATGAAGGGCAATTCCAAGACAAAGAAATTGATAAATATGATGAAAAGGTGGAGCAGAAGACGAAGTACATGAAATGAAATGATGAAATCAAGAAGGCCAATTCCAAGATAAATAAGATAAAGATGTTGAAGAAGATGCAGAACACCAAGAAATAAGTGATTGATTGCTTGATTTCTTGATTACTAGTGATTTCGGGTGCGTCAACTCCTAAAATTATTAGTCCCGTAATTGCAGTGCGTGTTTTTACTCAGGAGATGTCGGTGATTTTGCCCCACTACGCCGGATGGTGAGATCCGGCTCCGACTTAACATCGGCTAGCGATTTTTTCTCCAACCAGGTACCCACCAGCAGCTCACCGCCCCAGCCGGGCAGCAAGCACTAAGCCGAAGAAAAAAGTCAAAAACGTTATTTCGTTAAACGTTTCGTCTACAGGGATGTGCGATGTTAGTATAGTAAACGTTGAACGTAAACGCGTTAATCGTTTCAGACTTACGAAAAAACTTCATAACATCGCGCACCACGAGCAGCCGCGGCTTTTGCTCCGGGGACCGCGTCCGAGGGCACCGTGCGCGCGCGGACCGTTGGCAGAGGCAACGGCGCTCCGTCGCGCACGCTCGCGGCGACGGAACCGGAGCAGAACCCGGCGGCGGCGGCGGCCGCAACGGGGGCGGCGGCGGCGGACGTGCGAACTTCCCACGCGGCACCCGCCCCCGGCCCCGCGCTGGCGCCGAAGCTGTCGACAAGTCAGCGCCTCCCCCGTCAGGATCGCTCTGCTGTCCGAGAGTCTCTCGATTCAGGGAGGAGCGCAAACGCCGCCATTTAATATCCTCTCCCTCGATACACCCATCACGCGGAATTCAGAAGTGGAACAGAAATGTAACATTATGAACATTTTTGAGAATATTAATGTTAGTTTAAGATGGTTTCATGGTTCTCAACACAAGGAATACCATTTAGTTCTGGAATATGAGAGTTCACACGATACGTGAAGTATGACAATGGTCAGAATAACACAATCATCTATTTCCCTTTTTCGGGCCATAATTGTAGTTGTTTCATTTTTTTTATTTTTTTGCAGTTCCTGGGAATCAAAAAAACCATAGACAACTTTCATATGACCATAGTTTTTTCTCAATATCTGCGTACATTGGAAGTTAGTAATATAGATCTCGATTCAAAGGCAGCTTCATTAATGTATTGATGAGGACTTAGAAGGCTCATCTGCTGATATTAATAAGGCTTCCGAGTGATGATCTAAGGACAAGATGGTATCGATTATCACATAAAGACAATGTTAAAAAATAGTAGAATGAGAGTCAATGAAATCCGGAAAACTCTTAGAAACCCAACCAAAAACTTACTTGGCGGGGAATCAAACCAGGACACGTCGATGGAAGACGAATGTACTACGTTTTCCCCAAAGGGGAAAAATCATCTTCATCTTCGTCTTTATAGTTGACGTCAATCGATTGAGTTTAAATTTACTCCCACCATCCTATCTGCGACCTTCCTAGCAATCTTCTGATGCCACGAATGCCTTTTCCGATTTTGTGAAGCACCGTTTGATGGCATTCTGGTTCATGATAGCAGGATTAATTTTAATCTCCAGAATCCTTACCGTCGGATCATATCTTCTGAACGTCGTGCTCGTGTCATTCCTAATCTCCTCCTCTACCCTGTCCAGTTTTGAAAACAATTTTTTGCCGAGTCCTCGTTTCTGCAATCTCAAGAATTTTGAGGTTTGGAATTGTAAGGTTTTCAGAAAGACAGTAACGTGCGTAAATTATGAAATAGAAAACAACACGGTTAGCAGTTCTGATTTTCAATGAAGGAATGAATCAAATATCTTTTTGTTTTAGAGAATATACGAAGGTGGAGTTAAACAGTACAGATTCCGAGCGGCGATACACGAATTCATAATTTATATTTCGTAGAATGAATGTCTATTGCCTCCCTCCAGATTCCCTTCTCATAAGTATTAGTTTTTGTATTGGCGAAGATACACATTGACGCACTAAATCAGATTTGGTCAAATATATTCTGCGAAGAAAATGGAAACTATCTCAAATCCCGTACTACTTCAAGAACCTACAGTTTTGAGTAGATTTCTCGTATGCGTTTCATTTGTTGTTAAATTGTCATATAAAATCAATATTTCTTTATCACATTAAGATCAGTTAAGATCAGACATTATCACATTAAATCAGACCATTGATCAGACATTATCACATTAAGATCAGACCATAAAATTTTGTTTTCGTGAAGGTTAAAACAAATATTTTATTCTGGCTCTACGATGATTTTTGAAGCTGTATTCTACAAGGCATTTCTAATTCTTTTTTCAGTGGTGAACACCTTTTTCTTCCTTCTGTCGGCACTCTTCAACTATCACAATCGGCAATCACAAAAGCAGTTAGTCATGCCTGTATGCATGTCTCATTTCCTCCGACACTTCTACAATTTCAATCAAATACTCTTCTTGTACTATCTCCTGTTCTCTCGATCCCTTTTCCTAGACATTTCCCTAACGCTTCGCCCCTCGCTCCCACGCACACACGGTGCCCTTTGCTTTGGTTCCCTGCCGGTTGGCTCCCCTTCCCTCGCCCCCGCCCCCCGCCCCCGCGTTCACCTCGACCGGGCCTTTCGCAGTCGCCTGAGACTCGAGGGAAACAATGACAGGAATGGCGGGTAATTTGCGGCGGCTGAGACTCGCCGCCCCCCGCCGCACCCCAACCCCGCACGCCGACGCCCCTCGCCGGACCAGCGTCGCTCCAAGCGCACTCGGCCCCCCCCCCACCCTCGCCCCGCCAGCCCAACCGTCGCCCCTCGGGAGCACGCGATGAAACTTCTCTGACGCTTCCGCCCTCCAGCACCCGCCAGTAGCCCACGGCGGCGTCCAGCCGCCACCGCGCCTCGTCCACGCCCCCCACGCCCTTCACTGCCACGCCCCACTTCCTCCCCGCCACGCCCACTCCGCCCCGCCATGTTCTCACTCCTCGACACGCCCAAGTCCTCTCTGCCCAAATCCACCAAAACGAATTTGTCACCTTGAACTAGGGTTTCGTCTCTCATCATCTACTGGACCGGCATTCGTCTCTAAGTTGCATCCCCTTATCCCATTACCTTCTTGCGGAATCCCATTCCTGCCTCCCCTGAGGTAGCTTTTCCATCCCCATGTGCTTTTTTCTACTTCCTAGTAATGCCTCAGTCATTCCCAGTCTTCTTCGTGGTAATCTTATCCGTACTCACGATTTTTTCGCCTGAAACCGTCCGTTTCCCGCGAGAAGATTTACAGCTCTGTCACTAACACCGTTGTGCTAAACCGCAGGATTGCAGTTTTTTTTGCGAACCCTATGACATTCATCCCGCACTCTCCTGCTTTTTCTCCTCTCATCTACATACAATCCTTTGCCGGTATGCCAGCTTTATTGTCCACTGTCGGCCCGCAAGTCGTAGCTGCTCGCAGTTGGACTTTCACCTCCTGAATGCCTTTACTTTTTGTGGATAATGAACGTCATTTTGAGCGAATTGTATCTAAATAAAAACATGGATTGAAGATTATAAAACAAGGCAGTAGCTTGAAATGGTAACCAACCGTTGACATTTGAATATGGTAATATTGCATTCTAAATTTTCGTATAGCCACCTCTCACATTACAAGAAAAATAAGAAATACCTTTCTACGGAAATATATGTGCTCTTTCTTTAAGTTAAAGTCATTTTTTCATTGTTCTTGAGACATAATACCGTTTAAGCCCTTGAGGGACGCCGACGGCTTAAACCGGCTTCCACCCTATTTTTGTGTATAGTATATACCATTTACAGTTAGAAAATTCGATTTTGCCGTCGCAACAAATTCGGTTTTGTGTCGCTAACAAACTCCCTGTAAAGGGCTCATCGCCCAAGCCGATGGCGTACTGTTCCACGGCACGCCATAGCAAACCACCCCAGCGGTAATAAGGAGACCATTAGTCGCCTGGTAGCCCTCCAGATGCCATGATTAGCATTCGCCTTTGCGACCCACACCCATAACCGTGTTCCATCGCCTCTAGCGAGAGCCTACCAACAAACCACTTTCAATGAGAATGTGGTGGACAACGCCTACTGTGGTAAGTTTTCTCGTTGTTTAGCTGCGGCCATTGCTTTCATCCTAGGTTGCTTAATTATCGTTTATTCTCAACCTTCGCCCCCTCCCTTCGCTAATTTACGTTTTGTGAATCAAGAGCGAGGAATCTGTATAAGCACGCAAGCGGGGGAGGGTAACACGATTGAGAGAAGAGGAGACGAAGAAATAGGTAGACGTAGAATGAGGCAGATAATAAGGGATAAGAATAAAGGATCTAGAAGAATGCATTTAATACTATTTACAGGTACTTTAAATGGTATTGTATTTATTGTAATATAAAGAGTATGAATAAGTTTTAATCAAAAAGAGGGTATTTAAAGAAAAGTGAGTATTGTAAATCACGAATAATATGAGAAGATACTTATCCGTACTTCGTTGTCAGTACGTCTTACTCATGCCCAATGTCAATACATCCACATTATTGATCTTCTTCACCGTCTCTTCTATTGTACTCTGGTTATCCAATTTAGGAGCCCCGGTAGTCTCAGTCTTCACAATCATTTGGTGCCGCATTTCCCCGCTCCTCACAATCTCGCAATCATTTGCCCCCGCCATTTTTCCTTACATGCCTTCACACTCCCCGCATCTCTCAACCCGCAGCCTCGAAATCCTTCATCGCCCTAATCCTGCAGCGCTAACGCCGTCTCACTGCAACACCATCGCCGCGCTGACCCTCCGATGCTCCACCAGCTCGTCGTCAACGCGACAGTCGGCGGCGGCGACAGCAGCAGACAGACAGAGACGGACGGGCGGGCGGCGTTCGCGCTAGCCTGAGCATGAGGGCGCCAAGGACGCGACGGAGGCGGGCGGGGGCGGGCCGGGGCGGCGAGGGGGAGATAATGAGAGGCGACGCGCGGGGGTGGCGAACCGTGATCGACAGCCCGGGGGCGCGGGCGGTGGGGAGGTGGGAGGGAGGTTCGCTTTGCTCTCGAGACGAGAGGCTAACCCTGCGTTGATTACGCCGAGAGGTCAGATGCTCAGAGCCCTTGGCGGTCGGCTGTGGAGGTCGCTGTAATTGATTTTATTTAGAGCCATTAGCGAATCCCTTAGTTGGCAGAAAGTGCGCCGCCGGGTTGTGGAGCCTGTTGGTGTGGTGTAGTGGCTGTGCCATACGATAGCTGTTCTAAGGGTGGCGCATGCTGTGGTCAAAGGTATATAGAGAATTGCGTTCCATATACGTTGGTTGCAATTTATATCAAAATAGATTTTATTTTCGTAATTGTAATAGTATTACTTGATTCGAACTTGTGTCATTCAAAATATGAATTTGTAGAAATTTAGAATGAATGCGGAGAAACAGTGAGATTCGAATTCAGTTCAGAAAATGTATTTTTAGTGGTATTGTTAAATTGTTGATTAATTAACATACAGAGAATGGAGAAAGTATTTAATTGACAACATTTCCTAAATTACATGTAATTTAATTCTTGCTTTATATTCAAAA
Organism: Gryllus bimaculatus; assembly: GCA_017312745.1. Classification (NCBI taxonomy): domain Eukaryota; kingdom Metazoa; phylum Arthropoda; class Insecta; order Orthoptera; family Gryllidae; genus Gryllus; species Gryllus bimaculatus. The sequence continues at coordinate 6,838,224 of BOPP01000023.1, read as the reverse complement.
GCTTGCTTTATTTACCTCCGGACGAGTGAACTATTTAACTCGATCTCATATTTCTTTGCATTTCATTTTCGTATTACGTAAGTAATACATTACCAATGACCGTTAATGATTTGCAATATATAGCTCAAAGAATATTTTCTGTATAAATGTTTCTCAAATTTAATTTGAATGTACATACAGTACGTAAGATATACAGATAGAAAATAAATTGAAATTCTTGGAACCCAATGTGTTTAGATTAATGCCCATATTAAAGAAAATAATTTGTATCAGTTCTGAAGTATTACAATACTAATTTCTAAATAAAATTATATTTTAAAGGATTATATAATCTGAAACACCATGTAGACAAATTTCAAAGTGAACTGTCATTTTCTGTCCATACGAAGTAATAAACTTCCATTTTATCTCAACAACTTGCAATACCGCTCTAGCAGTAAGAGAAAACAGATTTCCGAAAACAAAAAAGGACCGTGGGAAATCTTATCGACTTCTACTTACACAGAATTTACGACCAGCGTTGGCCTGTTGGGATAACCTCAATTGACAATGAAAGCACTATATTCTATTATATGGGAAACTACTACGTCTTCAGGCTGGTATCTGAAATGTCATGTACATAATTCCGAGAAATTAATGATCTCTTGCTCTGTGAATCCGACCCCACACGTAGAATGCTTATTCCACAAACTCGTATTTTTGCACTATCTGTGAGACCGTTTCAGAAACTATAGCCATTCTCTATCTTAACGTTCTCTTTAAATCATGTTACAGCGATCATTGCTTTTAAAAACTATAGCGTAATATTTATATTATTTCTGTGGAAAACACACACACACACACACACACATACAGGATCGATTACGCAAACATCACTTCAGTTTGCAATGGTTGCCAAGTGAGCTCCCTATAAGAGATCAGAGAGAATATCTAATGCGCGCAATTTTGAGGCAGCGATAAGACATGGAATGGGGATGTGCATCGACCAGGGACTATTTTATGTGTGTGTGTGTGGGGGGAGGAGTTCCTTCTTACGGTACAATACTTTGGCAAAATGGGTTCAGCTACACCATTCCATATTAGTCCAGTCCTGTGTAGACATTCTGATATTTGTGATTGTCCCATCACTTTTCACCATCTTGCTCTCATCTCATAATTTACACTTCAAGACCTTGTCGTATTGAGGGAAATAGCTGAAAAGCTGATCCTCAAAAAATTACACACGTTAATCATGTAGCGTGCTCAATAATGG
>BOPP01000023.1:6809410-6836891 GCA_017312745.1 Gryllus bimaculatus | reverse complement strand
CGCAAAGAGGACTAGTGACTCAACAAAATGGAACAATCAGGAGTAGACTATATAACGATACAATAGTTCTAGTTATCTCGGAGAGTATTTTTTGATTTTTTTGAAATTTGTTGAATCTTTCAGGAAGGTACTTCTTCAGTCTCTAATAGTTAGATCTGCTAATGAAAATATGCCAACGTCCATTTTCCGTAATCTAGTGTGAATTGTGATCCACCCAACTGAAGTATGTAGTAGGTTTTCCTATTGACGATGAATTTTATTCGTAGCTGGAGTTAAACGCTTTATTATGACGTACTCCATCACTCTAGCGACACTAGTTCTGCGTTGTTTCAATTTATGTTCTGCTCTTGCGGGATTCTCGTCATGTGCAGGCTTTCTTTTGTTAATCGATTGATTGATGCTTCGGGAATATTAACTGCTGTAGTCATTAGTCCCATTAGTATAGTGAATGTATTAACCCGAAGGATAATGGATCCTTTTCTCACTTGATGCTGATATCAGGTGCAGTCTTACTCGTCGGTTTGCGGGGGAATTCCTTATCCAGGTATCTCCCACCAGCGGGGCACCGCGCCAGTTGGGATAAGCTCAGATTCCAGACCGATCTTCCGGCATATGTGGCATTGTAGTGCATGCAAGTGTAAGTGTGTGTAACGGGTGAGGATAAGAGAAGGAAGAGAAAGGAAAGATCGCGCGCAGTGCGTGTCCCGTTTGTTAGGGTACTGCTCCGGCGGTCGCCTGGTCCGATAAAACACGGAAACACCCAGAGCAGCCGGAAACTATCGGAGCAGCTGGCCACAGGAATTCACCTTCACACACCTGCTGAATTCGATCTCGAAACAAATTAAAATCTAGTACTGAAAATCCGCCTGGTCGGGACTGCAGAGACCGCAGCCATTGTAGTTCTGAGCTAACTCAGCCGGTGCGCTCTCCCTCGTGCCACCCACGGCGAAGGAATCGCTCCCGGATGCTGCCGTTGCAACAACAGAGCGCCGCTGCGCGGAAAAACAACGCCCCAGTCGCCATTGGCTCCGCAACTCCCACTGCGGTGCACCGTCTCGAGGCACGCGTCAGCCTCCCGCGCAGGCTCTCGCAAAACCCCGCTTTCCGCCGCGCTCCCGCCGCGCCTCCCAGCCGCCACCCCCGACGCCTCTAAACGCCCCGCCGCCCCGCCGCCCCGCCGCTCCCACTTCCATTCGCCCCCTCCAGCACCCGCACCGCGTCCCGCTCCCAACGCCCAACCGCCGTATCCTGCCGACCTAACCGTCCGCCCATCCCTCGCCGGGCACCCCATTCCCCGTTCCCGTCTTGCCGCCCTTGCACGCCCTCGCCGCTCCCGCCATCCGCACCACCTGCTCCCCCTGTCACCCGCCCCTGCTAGCGGCCCCTCCGCCGCCCCCGCAGGCTGCCTACGCCGCCGCACCCGCCTCTTTGTAGGGCGCTGCCACGGCGCGACGCGCGCGCGGTTCTTCAGTGAGCAGAGCCTTCCGAGCAGCCAGACGGATGCCACGGCCGCACGCGGCCGCCCGCTGAGAAGGGGGTGGGGTCTGCGAGGGTAGGTTTCGCCGACCCTCCGCGGTATCGCACGGAAACAAAGGGAACCGGAGCTAGGGTACTAGAACGCTGCGGTCCGGGCCGCTAGTGGGAAGGCTCCCATTTAAGCTGTGTTTCGACGTAGGCGGCCATGGGGGGCGGCGGAGAGGCCGGTAGCAGGAGCGGTGGTGACAGGGGGAGCAGGTGGGGATTGTATTATGGCGGAGGAACGCGCGGTTGGGGCGTGCCTCTTCCTCCGCTTTCGCGTAGCTGGAGTTCGGCGTCGGCTGCCGCAGCAGCCGCCACCCGCTGCACGTGGGAAGGCCTCCATTTACACCAATGCTCTGCTACGCGTCGCGCTGCTGCGAAGCGCGCCGCGGTCGCGCCGTGGGAAGAGGCCCGTAGCCGGCTGCTCTGATCAATAGTTTTTGGTGGTTTCTTCGACTAACACCAGAGGAATGCCAGAACAGTTCCCTACGAAATGGGCTACGGACCAGCGCGATCATTCCTTCCTTTACGTTATCCCATCCTTTCCCCGTCCTTACACACATTTACATGCTCTGCACTTACACACATTTCGAGAGACCAGAACTTGCCGAGGCTGGAGTGGTGCCCGCTGGGGGAGGAACTTGGAGGAAATTCCCCGCCAGCTGATGTGCAGGTCAACGCCGGATCTCACCGCCCAACTGGATAGCATCTTCTTCGTCATCTTCAAGCATAAAAACATTTAGTTCATTACTGGTACTCATGACCAAAGCAGTTACATTTCCCGGTAATACCAAATCGCTTTCATTTCGATATCTTTCTTCTTCTTCTTCACTTCAGCATATCCACCATCAGTTCTGCCTCCTCCTATATTTACATCGCAATGTCGACTAATAGCTCACTACCGTTTCGTCCACTTCTGTTCCCATTTCCACTTCCCCCTTCAATTCCACTCCCGCTGGCCTGGGCGTTGGGGAAATGCGATGTCGCCAGAGATTATCGACGATAATTTTTTTGTGCAAACAGACCTTTAGAAGTTAATGAGAAAATAATTTGTTCGTTTCATTGTGGTACATTTTGATTAATTTCATCTAGTTTGACTTATTTTAAGCTTCATAATTTCTTTATTATTTATAATCAATTCAAAAATTCAATTTCCAGACAAACTATTGTCAACTCGCCGTATATTTCGTTCCGTCTAATAACGAGCCAATAACATTTAATTAAAATAATAAAAGAGAGACTTCTCACAAAATTCCGTGTAAAGCTTGTACTTTTTATCGGAATGAAAATAAAATTTCGAAACAACTCGCGTGAAGTATTTTTGCATCCGTGCATTTTATCCACAGAGCACAATGCATTCGAACTCGAGAGCATTGCTGCCTCATTACCTATTTATTACAAGTTATTTATTGTACGTATTAGAAGCGCATCGCGTCTAAAAAGAATACAATATCAAGAGAGGTGTGTACGTTGGGAAAGTGTGAAAGTGAGAAATAATAGGACTTTTCAAATAACCTCGGTGTGAGAAAATACGAAAGGCGACGGTTGTTTCTCTTACCGTTTCGTTTTTCATTTCATTTCCATTTTAGTATCGTGCGCTCACTGTATCACACATCTCTTCAAAAGGTGTGGATTATATTCCGTATTCTTCTCTGACTCGATTGAAAGCTGAGTTGACGAGATGCTTTGGCTTTGTGTAAGACGTAATGTTACTCAGCACTTGTGTCTATGAAATATGCATCGTCCGCCCGTGGATCCACATTTCCATTACGGTTCCATACGTTTACATATTTCCATACACGATTCAAAAGCTTTTCATTTGGATACATCGGATGTTGCCTCGGAGAAAGGAAACTACAAGACGACACAACCGCATGGTAGAATAAACATGATAAGTATATGAGATGTAGTTCAGAGACAAACCTGATTAGATCATTTATCGATTGGTAAATCATATTCTCAAAATGTCGAGATTTGATAATTAAATAATTTTATCCACGTCGCTGTATTCATGATTCGCATAAATGTAAATGTAAAAATCGAAAATATTAGAAAATGGAGTAGACATTTACTTCGAAAGTTCAAATCGACAAACGTTGAGAAATTTTTAACTAAGATAGAAACAATTTTGTCAGTGGCGTGTTCTGCTGGATAATACATGAACTCCACAAACATTTTAAATTTCGAAAAAGAAGTTGAATGTATACATCGACAAATATCTTTCAAATTATTAGTTTCAAGCAACTCAATTTTATCCAAAGATTTCTTGACACGTGAAAGTGTACATCGATATAAAGTTCTTGACAATTAACGTATTTTTTTATTCGTCATTCGCATTTTAATAATTAGTATCTCTTATAGTAACCAACAAATATATTTTTCTTCCGTATACTTTTCAACCAACTCAATTTTATTCAATGAATTCTGGCCACATTTGCACTAACATCGAAATATTCTAATAGCAATTTCACAGCAGTAAATAATATAATCAACCTTTCATAAAGAGATATTCATTCTTAATGCATTAAACTTATTGTTCATTTATAGTTTATTTATATTGCCGAAATAGTCGTATACCACACACACACGTACACATACGCAGAAAGAGGAATTCGAATTCCGCTTTACACAAACCACACAACTGTGTATTTACACTTGACCTTTGCAAGTTTGATAGAACTTCAAAGGTCGGTTAGAAACTGTAAGCATTCTCTTTTGACACATAGTTTTTTAGGTACATGATATATATATTGATGGGCAGGTACTGAAAAGAGAGACAAAGTTTGTCCTCAAACTATTGGTTTCGAACGTAAAAAGCGGCCTACTGGGCTCGTCAATTTGTTAGCTGGCCACGCCACAATAGGGATTACATACTGGGATCCGATCGAACATCGCGCAGTGTGCTGTAAGCCACACGCCACAGGGCAGGCTTTGCACACCCGGAGCAAATCACGATACTACGCACACCCGTCGCCCCGGGCACCTGTGTGGATGCCCGGAGCACGCGAATGATTCGGTTGGCCGAGTGGGCTTGATAGTGGAGGTGTGGGAGTAAGCCTGAGAGTGGTCAGGAGGCAGGCACCTGGCAGTATACGCGTAGATTAGTGCGAATTTATGGAAGGGGAGAGGCAGAGGAGTAAATATTCGAGCAGTGGATGAGCTACGATCGAGTGATGAGATATGGCGAACGAGTGAGGAAAGAATAGGGAGCCAGTGGGGGATTTGGAGCAAAGAGATAACAAGTGAAGGACGGAAAGATGAGATAAAAATTATAGCGGAGAATAAGTGAAAGGGGTGAGTGGAGTGCGAGTGGAGTGCGAGTGGAGTGCGAGTGGAGTGCGAGTGGAGTGCGAGTGGAGTGCGAGTGGAGGGCGAGTGGAGGGCGAGTGGAGTACGACGGGTGGAATGGGAATATGCCACCAAGGGGCAAATAGCAGAAGAGCCCAAGGAGTCATAAGCGGTGAACGAGTGACGAACCAGCAGTGATCAAGTTGTTCCTAGGCGACGAGCACGTTTTCTCAGCCTTGCGCAGAAAACAAAGAAGAAAGCTACGGACGAGCATAAAGCGAGGAGCTAGCGAGTGACAGACAGCTCGAATGATATACGGAAAAGTGACGGAGCAAGCGAGAACGGCAGCTATGCGAACAATGGGCGAACAGCAGTAAGTGATAGGTGACCGACAACGATTGCTGAGTGAGCGGCATGGAGCCGCAGATGATAGGAAATCGAGCGTCAGATGAGATCCCTCTATGTCTTAACAAGTGGCAGACAAGTGACGGACAGGTGGTGGGCGGAACGAATGATGGGCAGGCGATGAATGAATAGCGGCCGAGGGCGGACTGAAATCCGTACAGTACGCGGGGCGAGTGGTGACGCAGTAATGGGTGATCGAAGACAACCCCTTGCAGGATGCGAGTGGATGACTGACTCGCCAGATCCGGAAGAGTGGAAAACAAGCGACAGACAAGTGGTGAGCGTAATGGTCGACGGACAGGTAGAAGGTGAATGGCGGTCCAAGAGGGAGTGAATTGTAGGCGGTAGGGCGAGTTCTGGGTACCTTCAGGGTAAGTGGTATTCTTGGCCGGCAAATGAAGTTGCAGCCAACGTGTGGCTGGATGACAGGTACGCGATGGACCACCGGTGGATTAGGACGAACAACAGCTGGCGAGCGGTGGTCGAGCGGTGGTCGAGCGGTGGTCGCGCGGTGGTCGCGCGGTGGTCAAGCGGATGTGGTGAAAGATGTGCGAGTGGTGTGCGAGTGGTGTGAGAATGGTGTGCGAGTGGTGTGCGAGTGGTGTGCGAGTGGTGTGCGAGCGGTGTGCGAGCGGTGTGCGAGCGGCGTGCGAGCGGCGTTCATGCGACAGGCGAGCGGTGGACGAGCAAGCGATCGGGCGAATGACAGGCACGCGACGGACAAGCGGCGGGCGAGCGCGTGCGCCAGCTGGGGGTCGAGCGACGGGCGAGCAAGCGATCGGGCGAGTGTGCGGGCGGGACTTGTTTCCTCGGTGATCGATTCGCGCTCGCCGCGCCCCGCGAGTCGTATTCATTTATTCATAACTCGTGGCGCACGATGGCCTTTATCCTGCATATTGATGCGGCAGTGATCACGGCTGCTCCGCCGCCGCCGCCACCCCGGCGATACAGCGGCGTATTAGCGGACGCAGCCCTGGACCCGCCCGGCCGCAGAAGATCCAACCGCTTGGAAGAGAGCGCGTGCACTCCCGATAAAAGTGCACTGCGCCAGAGGTTCATTTGAATGGGAAAATCCTTCTCCGGAAGACCTTTGCTCTTCAATAAGAATTTTTTTTCCAGTCGAAAGCTATATGACGCAATTTCTGCTTTCTGCTAGGTTTAATTTTTCGTATTTCCTGTTTGATATTTCGGTTAATTATCTTGCCTTTTTTCGTAGTTAATTATGCTTCATAGAATTTATCCAGTCGAATGTAGTTAGATCAAATATGTATTTCAGCGTTCACTTCTCTTCGGATAAGCTTGTGGCTGTTCTTGTTTTACTTTGTTAAATTTTCATTAATTTTTTTTGTACCTGTAGGAGAGATCGGAAGCATCCTCTATAAAAATTCACTGTGTTAGGTACTAATTCGAGTGGGACTTTCTCTCTCCAATAAACCTGTTCTCTCCAATAAGAGAATTTCTTCATTCGAAAGCAATGTGATTATCTTATGTGATATTCTTTGTTTCACATGATATATTATTTCACATATTGCTTGTTTTTACTATTTTTTACGTTCAATAATTTATTTTATACAATAGTTTATTCAAAGTTGGCTTTGAAGAGACAGAAGTATTCTCCATAATCATTACCTGCCATGAGGACTCATTCAGTTGATAAAATATTTTTCTCTTCAATATGATATTAGGTGCAGTTGATACCAATGAAATCTAGTTTGTGTTCTATGTACTTTTTTATTTTCTTTATTGCATTTTTTTAAATTCAACCATTCAGTTCATACTTGCTTCATTTATGTGCGCTTGGAAAAGAGCGAACGAATGTCATATAAAAATACACTGCATTAAAAATTAATTACGATTGTTCAGTCCTTCTGCAGAGAAATTTGTTCCTTGATAATACAATTTCACAAATCCAATTCAACGCAATATTCCCGAACTTTCATTGTATTTTTTAATATTCTGTTTGCTTCTACACAAATTTGATAACGAACACTGTTATTTTAATAAATTTGGGGTATAATTTAGGTAAAATGCAAAGTATGTGTGTGTCTATATGTGCCATTTTCGGGTCAGAATAATCCAACTTTTGCCAGCAAGCAATGTTCCCAGCTGCTGGACCTGCATTTATTTAATATCCACGCGTGGATGTAATGGAGACATGCGGGGAGTATGACATATTCCCATTACCGTACTTATCTTACTTGGCCTACCTGAGCTTTTTCTTTCGTAACACTGCTATAGAAACTGAGACGATTTATATTAGAAAGCTGCTGCTTCATTTTCGCTTCGGCCGGGAATAGGATCCTGGACCGACTCACAAAAACCCAGCACACTGTTCATGGGCCACCCGAGGGGCAAAAATGCAAAGTAAATATCATAAATTATAATGGCTTTATTAATGTGGCAAGCAAAACCCCATCAAGCAAAACCCCTCTTACGCATGAGCACAAAGCAGCAAATCGTAGGGTTATACAAATGAATGCTTTCGTTACTATTAATGAAATTCATCAATACTATTTTTCATTTGTTTAACACTTTTTGATGCATTGATAGGACCTTCACATCTTACTAATTAGTAAAAAATATGTATTTGTTAAGAATTTACTAGTGATCATCCCCACTGCCCATTACGATATTAATGGCTTGGAAATTTGAATCCTCCAAAAATTGTTCACCATTATGAATGCTTTATGATCAGTCCATTGAATTGTCTCCTGATTTAAATATTAATACGTCATTCCGCAATAGACATTACGTGCATTATATTTGTGCGAAATATTTATATTTGTATCATCAATTTTTAACGATTGATCAATGCATAATATCATGTAATTATTCCTTCCAAAATACAGCGAACCATTCACATATCATTCACTATTTTACGATCTTCCTGACAGTTCTGCTATTTCCAATACAACATTAATATATGATTGTTACATATTATGGTTCAATGCGCTTCTGAAATTAATTGAATATCTTCAACTTGCAGGAAAAATAGGTATTTTTGTGGAAGCAAGAGTAATTTTCTGTCGCATCAGGACAGAATCGATTTCATTTCCATGTGAAGCAGAGGATCTCCTGGTATGATGTTTCTCCCACCACGGTCGCATGTGGCAGAAATTACGCAATGCCGACTGGATGGTAGGCATGTCAGTTGGATTTCCAGGATTCCAAAACGAGGAAAATGTGGACGGGGGTCGTTGTTAGTCTGGTAGGCGGGCCAACATAACGTTTGTATTACAGCTTTTGTGCCACCTACTTGTATGTTTATTAGGTGTCTTGTTTTTTAGCATATATAATAACTAGTTTTGCTTCTAGAAAGACTATATTTTTGTTCTAAACAATGACATTTTGTCCTATATATAAATTGCTAAATTATCACTTGAATACGAGAAGAAAAGCTATGTATTTTAAATGAATCTTTGTTGTAAAATGCCAATGTACCATATTTATTATTTATAAAAACAATCCAGCTACCCTTAAATTGTTTTTAAATCCAAATACCGTATTTCCATGGAGAAGGGGGCACTAAAAGCTCAGAGCACAATCTACTTGTTGAGTCTTTACAAATAATTTTTGGTTTTTTAAAATTATCTTAAGGTAAATTACTTTCATTTGTTGATTCATAACGTAGTCAAATGAGTCATTGAATTTTCTTTGTGATGGAGAATATTAATAAAAAACTGAAAATTTCGTAAACAAATAATAGAGATTTGTGAAGATTCCGTGCTACGAGGCTGATCGTGTTTTATTACTGAAGTTGCTATATTCATCATTACATTATACATGCGTTTGCAAATATATCTCAGCGGAGTTTGAAGGAATTGAGCAAGGGGAATCTGCAAGAGAATAATGTGATTTTGAATTAGTCATGAAACATGTTCTGTGGCTATTTTTGTTCAGATTCGTTACTGAAAACAACTGCCCACAAATGTAAGTAGAACCAATCCACATAGGAACAGTAACTAATAATTCAGTATTTGCCTGTCACCTCGTTCAATGTGAAGGACAATCCAATTATTATAAAACTAATTTTGCATTTTACACTCGAAGTTGTGGCACGACCGGTGGAGTGGCAAGGACCGACCGCCTGACTCCCTGATTCCTCGGTGGAGTGCGTTTCGCTCGTAAGTCTAGGCGAGCGAAAACCTGTCATTCTTGGATGCCTTCTAGTGGATTTTGTGATATCTGCGGTGAAAATGGAGCAAAACCGTCCCGTACAGGTCTCAAGTAGATGGATATACAATGTAGAACTTTTTTAATGCAGATGAAAGTAGGTAGTAAGTGAAGGTTTCTCTCTTAGTGTCAGCACGAAATCGAGAGGAATGGACCTAAAATTTGCACGGCTTTTCGCAGTGCAATGTGGGGCAGTGTTGTGCAGTGCGGGACTCGGTTTGTCCCCCGCGGAACCCACTCTGCGAATTCGTCTGCCAGGAACATCAGTTCTTGGGTCATGGGAATCGATTTCATATTTCATGGCTATGGCGCTGGCTCTCTCTCCCAGCAGTGCTTTGCTATAAAAAAGTTTTTTTTTAAATAAATCTGTAAAACGTTTCTTGATTCCTACATAAATTAATGGGGTAACCGGCATGTCTTTGTATTCGTGTCTCTACCCGTTCCTGAAACACCTCCTATAATAATAACGACTGGGGAAGAAAGAACACCCACACATAATATATAAAATCGTGTAACTGCATAACCTGCATTTATCCGTGTCTTTGTTCGTTGCTCACGGTTAGATCTTTTCCATTCATCTTCCGGGGGAAGATGGGTCCATTCGTTCTAGTTCTACTGGCAAAGGAATGTCAATTTTTATTTCGAGTTCTTCCAGAATTCGACAAAAGAATTTTTCAAAACGACAAAACAAAATTTTCATGTGTTTTAATCAAATTAAATGCGTTTTTGACGATTTTAAGGCACTGGTAAATCGCTGCAAATTGTTTTAGTGGAATAACATGCAATTTCGCGATTTGATTCGTCAGATTGACAATTAACCAAACATTTGTTTAAAAAGTATTTCAATAAAAACTTTTTCATGTAACTTTCTGTACCCAAGTATGCATGAGCCAGGCTATATTATGCTTAATATTTTTTTTACTTTGAACTTCATGGAACAAATAAAAATATTTGGCGTACAAATATCTGTGAGAAGCTCCATCATTAACTAATATTTCTTCACAATAACAAATGGTGAGCTACAATAATTAATGCACTAATAAACTTTTCACCAATTGAACACTAATAAACTCCGAATGGAAAAGATAGAAACTTTATTTGTGTGTGTGTATGTGTGTTCTTATGTTTTGTAACGATACATTTTCATATTGCAACGAAAAATCAAAATTCTAAAAAATAAATCAATGAATAACAAGTCAAAAATTAAAATTATATAATACTTAAAATGGGAGGAAAATTATATGGTAGTTAAGTTTAAGGAGTCGCTTAGAATATTGTTTCAATAAAGAGTATTCTATAAAAAAACGTTTAAGGAATATTGGAATCACAATGTAGGCATTTAATTGAAACGCATAACAATGCATCAATGTTGATTTTATTTTGTTTCGGAAACTTGCCTTTAATTCAATTCTGAATTCTGGTGACAATAACTATCATTTAAATTTTGTTTACAGATGGTGGGCACGTATGGTTACAATTTATTGAAAAAACTAATATACAACGATCTGTATCACTTCAAAATCAATTGCATCACAATCGCTTAAAAAAATTTAGTATTTTTCAGTTCGATATGCACTGTTTCCAAATTTTTCTTACAATAGAAATGTAAGATTCGAAGTCAAACGAAGAAGTTATGTAGTCTCCATCAGCAAATGCAACGCGGTAAAGTTTTCTTCTTAACATTTCGGTTTCCTTTTCTTTTGAACGACTGTGTCCCGCTGCACGCGCTGCCATCGGCGATCCGAGGAACTTTTCCCCGGCCCGCTTCTATCGGCGAGTCACATGGCTCCATACTCACGCTCCTCTTATGAATAATTAAACTTCCCGGAGCATCAATTATACAATAATGTCTCCCAAATAGGCTGCGAAACGCCCATTCCGTGTTGCGCCGCGAGAGACCGATCGGCGTTCGAGGAATGTGGGGAGTGGGGGGGGAGATGGGCGAGAGGGCGGAGCCGAATTGGTGGGTCGGTCGCACGTGAGGAGGACCGGGTGGGTCCCGTCTTGGATGTGGGTGACAAGTCAAGTACGTGGGTAAGAGAGTAGAGTGGGACGTCATCCGATGACTGCTAAGGTTGCGGATTGACACATGGTGGCTCGTTTTGGTTCATGGGTGTGTGATTGTGAGGAGAGGGGTTTTCGCCTCGGTTTGGTGAGCATGCACGTGTAGGTGAATTGACGCATACGTGGGTGAGAAGTCAAGTATGTGGGTAGGAGAGCTGGGTGGGGTGTCATCAGATGACTGTTTAGGCTGCGGATTGACGTGTGTCTCTCTTTGATGCATGGATCACGGATTGTGAGAGGAGGCGTTTGGCTTCCCCACGGTTTTTTGAGCCTGCTCGTGTGGGTAAATTGACATGTAAGTGAGTGACTGAGCAAGGTAGTACGTGGGAACATAAACAGATGACTTCAAATGCCCCTCAACTGTCTTACATCCTTCCCCGATTTTTTCTCAATGAATTGTTCCCAACATATCGCCCATCTTATTCCATTACGAACACATGATGTTTCTGCAAATCACTTATCCACCTTCCGAAATCCGTTACATCCAGGTCTTCACTACAGGTAGATTCTCGGAACCACCGCATTTCACCCACGTGCCTCTGCCTTACCCCGAAGACCACTTTGTCCCATTTTCGGCCCGCACCAACTCTCACTTCTTTCTGACTTTTACCTTCCTCTCTTGCTCCGTCCACCTTTCTTGATTGACGGATTACTAGTGTTTCGGGCGCGTCAACTGCTAAGGTCAATGATCCCATAAGTGTAGTTCATGTGTTTTTGCTCGGGAGGCGGCGGTGGTCTTTCCGCGCTGGATGGCGCTATCTGGCGCCGACCTACCGTCGGCCAGCGGGGTTTTCCCCCAACCAGGTATCACCCACCAACGTGGCAATGCCCCAGACGGGACAAGCTCTAAATCCCTGACCGGTCTCCCATCAAGTGTGGTGGTGTACTGCATGTAGTGTTATCGTGAGGATAGGACAAGGAATGGGAAGGAAAGATCACGCACGGTCCATGACCCGTTTGGTAGGGTACTGCTCCGGCATTCTCCTGATATTGATAAAAAAACAAGGAAAACTACCGACCGGGGCAGCGGGCCGCTAGAATTCCTTCCCATACAGCGATAGAACTCGACCTACCTATCTGGCTAGTGTCGAAAATCTTACCACCGTCGGGACTCGAACCCCAGGGCTTCCTGGTCAGAGGTACTGCAAAGACATACGAACGTATCAGTTGATGCCGTGAGCCACCTTTCAAAGTCCGTCCACCTTGCCTTACCCTCTTCCCTCCCGCTTTCGCGCCCTCAAAGGTTGCTGTGTCAACACGCAATCCCGCCTCCGCCGCCACGCGAGCGCGCAGGTCGCTTTGAATCCATAATCCTGCGCGTCCGGACGGGGCGGGCCGCCGCGCGCGCCCGCCATTACTTTTCCAAATTTAGGCGCGAGGCGGCGAGAGGCGAGCGCCGGGATCGCGGCCTTTGATGATGCGAAGGTCAGCGAACCGCCGCGGAGAGGTGGGCCCACAAGTCGGTGGCGGACCTCCTGTTTCGCGGGTGACGAGGAATGTGCCTGTGTTAGATTTTGTATCCCGGATGTATTGTGATGCGGGTTCGTCGTTGATGCTGCTGCAACATCATGTTGTCGTAGGTATGTTTGAGGGGCTGCTCTCATCCGCTGTTTTCGTGGACACCTTTGATTAAATTCAGCGACTGCAGGAACAGTTCCTCATTTTCATCCCGAGGACTGAATATGAACTGATCTCCATCTCCCTGTGATTCATGCTTTTCGAAAGACGTCGGTTGAGCTACATACAAAAAAGCATGTTGGAAACCAGCCTAACCACAAATTTAATATAAACGATTTTAACGGAACTGGCAAAGGCTCTTTCGCTAACAAATCTAAAATTAAGTTTTTTCAAAATGTAAATCGTAGAACGCAGACAAAATAATGATGTATAATAGATAATAAAAAGTAATGGTAAGATGTATTATTTATATATTTTTATATATTGTATATTTTTTTTAAAATCTTACGTTTCTTTGATGTGAAAAACTACTTTCTCCTTCACGTAGAGAAGAGACAGTTAAATAAGGCAAAAATTCGAAGAATTTTCGAAAAAGAAGAAAATTCGAAGGTTTTGAGAATAAAACACGTTTGGGGATCTCAGATACCAAACACTGTTTTTAATAAACAACCACTCTGAATTTCGAGCGATACCATTCTGTGTTTTTTCGTCCGTTAGTCTGTGAAAAACACTAGCGCCTAAAACTTGGAAGGGATTGTCCACAAAATGAATAATCCCCAAGCGATCGGCGCGCACGCCCTGCCGTGAGAATTTGAAACGAATATTTATCATAAAACCACTAGAGCATTTAAAAATTTCCTAACAAATAACTTAGTATTTTTCTTTAATATTTTGCGCAAAGTCCGTGTACAAATAGTATAGTAGTGTAGGGTTTTTAATTAACTCATTTAGATTTTTGAAAATTGCAAAACCTTAAATTTGTTCGTTCTTCTATTACGTTATTGAAAGTAGAGCTTACTTTGTTAATGAAATCCGTTGTTTACAAACTTTTTGTAAGAGAAAAGTATAAAGCACGGTATTCTGTGAAACAAGTTTGAATATCACCAAAACTTTTGAATTTTCCAAAATGAATAATTTCTATTTTGTTCGAATCTCCCGCCCTTTGCTTCGTGAAGAAATGGCTGAAGATTTGGTACAATGAAAACTTATCATTAAAATAAATGTAGCAGTTACAAATGATGCGAGAAAATATGTGCTGCTGTAGTTGCAACACTAGTTCCGTGTATTCCTTTCAATAAACGTCGCCCTTTTTAACGAAAAATTCTAGAAGACTAGAAAAAAAAATACTGAAAATAAAGCGGAAAAGAAAAAGATAAAACGAGGTAGTAATGATGATGATGACGGTGATGACATTGAATATAAAGACTGCAAAGGGCTAATGAAAGCACGAAACTCCGACGCCGTGACAGCGGGACGTGGGGGCGTGGGGGCGTGGCAGGGACGATTTACCTTGTCGGCGCTGAGGGGCGGGCGCCTGGCTCCGGCCACATATTTAATTAGTCGCGTCCCTCGAGGCGCCTTCCGCCGGACGTCCCTCCCCGTCACCACAACTTTATTTTCTGCCCCGCGGCCATAGCCCTTTGCCGCTCCAGCGCCGGCCCACGTGGTCGGTCGCGCTGTCGTGCGATCGTCGGCTTTTAATTACTTCGTTTCCGGGCGGCGGCGGGAGGGAGGCAAAGACGCAGTGGGCGAACACGAGGGTAACGGCGGGGCGGCGGGACGGCGGGGCGGCCGGAGGGCAGCGGGGCAGCGGGGGCCCGGCGTGTGGCGCCGCCGGGGCGGCGGGGCGGCGGGCGGCGGGGGAGGCGGGGGCGGCGGGGGCGGCGGAGGTGGCGGCGGAGGGCGGCGGAGGGGCGCTGGCGTGGTGGCGGCAGTTGAGGGATGAAACAAGGGGGTAGCGTCACAGTGAGTGCTGGGGATCGTACTGGCGTGGCGGCGAAGTATGGCGAGGGAGATGAGGGAGGCGAAGGATGGCTGTATTTTGGAGGTGCGGGTGTGTGGTGGTGGGGTGGTCGCGGCGCTAGCTGGGCGAGAGCGGGGCGGGAGCGGGGCGGGAGCGGGCGGGAGCGGGGCGGGAGCGGGGCGGGAGCGGGGCGGGAAGCGGGGAGCGGGGCGGGAGCGGGGAGGGGTGGAGGCGCGGAGACGGGGGTGGGAGCGGGTAGAAAGCGGAGACTGGGACTTGGATGAGAGAGGAAGACGGAAGGATACAGCGGTAAGGGGCGGCGTGAGTCAGCCGAAAGACCAGGAGCGGGGCGGGAGTAGGGCGCGGATGCGTTTGCGAGAAGAGCGACGCGCTCAGGAAGCGAGTATACTGTACATTGTGATGGGAGACGGGAATCGGAGGACGCAGGGTGGGCTCGGATGGCGAGGGTGCGGATTGGGGACTTTCCGTTCGAAGCTACGAGGAGGCTGTGGCCCGCGCGCGGACGGAATGTGAGCTTGGTGGGAGCGGGGTTGGAGCAGGTTGCAATCGGGGTGGCAGCTTTGAGGGGAACGAGGCGGTAGCCTGGAGCAGCGAGGCGGGAGCGAGCTGGGAGCGAGCTGGGAGCGAGCTGGGGGCGAGCTGGGAGCGAGCTGGGAGTGAGCCAGGAGCGGGGCGGCGGCTAGTCGCGTGGATGACCGGGGATGCGAGGGACGGCGAGACTGGTTTTTGATGCTTTGCAATGGGTTGGCAGCGGAGTGGTGGCTGTTGAGTTCGGAATTTACGAACCTCGCAAATTCTCTAATGCTGCAAATGGGCGGTGGAAAGCCGGAAAATACCTTGGATTTTTGTGATGACTTCCAGACGGAATTCAAATATTCCGCACACGGCACTAATATGTGCTGCTCTGAATGTGACGTGATATGTAGTTGTGAACAACGGCATTAGGTTGCATTCAGTGAAACAATAAATTGACAATACAAATTAATGTTAATAATCATGTAACATATGTTACATGTTCAGAAAAATGAGCGAGAATATATGACAAGATATTTCTTCATTTTGTGTGAAAATTGCTTTTAATTTGTATTAAATATTCAAATTTTGACCCGACTTATAAACAAAATTCTATTTTTAACATGCATTTAAATTAGACTACCTCAAAAATTTAAATAAAGCAATTAATTTGTATTATCACTTTTTTATAACAATTAGCGAGACACAATTAGTTACTGAATTATTCCGCGGGGTTATTATTCAAAGGAATTATACCAAATAGAATCTTCAATTATCTGTATCAAACGAGATTATCAAAAAGTATTTTAGAGTCAAAATTATTAATTGTCTGTTTAGAATTATGAATTATAACAATTAAATATACTAGGACCAAATAATCATTTTTTTGTTGCATTATTTCAAATATCTGCTAAAATATTTTATCAAAAGAAAAGAAAACATGTAATTTCGATCAGAATTGCTCCCACTTACATACACTTGCTTCACCGTATTATGTAATCATGAAGAGTCAAACATTTGAATAAGATCTGCTGATAGACATTTCTGTATTGTTTGTCGTAATTGTTATTTTCTATGACATCAAACTTCCAAATGATAATAGTAGCATGTGTGTATTTCTTATATCTTCAAGTTGATTCCATTAAGTACTACTACATTGTAAGTAAGTACACTCCACTAAAGCACACTCTGATGCTGATAAGTTTTTTTTTAAACTAGCATATGTACTCTACAGATAGCTCAAGGAGTTCAAGGAATTTCAACGATAAATTCTCTTCCTACGCGTGTTGATGTAAAAAACTTGAACTACAATAATGAAATTTACAATTTGTATTGAAGATATATTATAAAATAGATGTATAAGTTTTTTTTGATTATAAATTACTTTTGAGGTAAAATATGCTTGTTAAATTATGGGATGATAGAAATAGTAGAATACATATTTATAGCCTTGGAAAAAATTGAAGTTTTGGAAGTCCGCAGCCTTTGGGTGTCCCCCGACAGACCCGGGACAATGTGGTGGCAGCGAAGGTGAAAAATGCGCAAGCCCACTGACTAGTGGCCGCAAGGCACTCAAGATGAATACATTTCATAAAACGAAGCAAAACAAAATGTTATTACCAAACTTAAATGACCCACTTTGCTCCGGTATTAATATTTTTATTTTCAATTTTTTTATGGGTAAGCTAGCATAGTTACCGCAAATAATCCAGAGCTATTGGTTTTGTAAGAGAAGCACTTTTTGCGGTGCCCTTTTGAATACGAATTGCGCAATGTTTGATCATTTGTCTGTGATAAATGTATAAGTGCCAAATTAGAGAACACTCACTCTAGTGGTATATATTTTTTCTGAAACATACGGTTGTAAACAATTTTACTTTTAACCAATACATTTTTATCCAAAGTGATAACGAACTATGATATTGGAAAGATGGAATAAAGATGTAATAGTCTGTGAACTCTTCCTCTCTCAGTTACAGAAATAGGATGTCGGTATTCATGTTTTCCAAATGTTTATAAGTTCAAATTATTTAGTTCCTATACAATCGTGTTTGAATGCCATGTCTCAACACTAGTAATCTTTCATTAATTTACTTGCTATCATATTTTTTATGGTTCGCTCACCCCTTCGGTTAATCCTTCGATATCGAGTTCATACTCATTCCTCCCATCCCAACCCAATTCCTTTAAGTTAATGAAACCAACATCGCCCGTGCAGTAAACTATCCCTGACAACCTGAGCATCCCCCGAAACGCATTGCTCAGCTTAGTGTCTCGTCCTCCTCTCTCTCTCGCCCGCTTGTATTCCAACACTGCGGACGGTACTCGCGTTGCGACACCGCGTCCCAAAACCGCGCGCGTTCCTCTCAGCAATCACCCTCCCGCCCCTCCTTCCCCTTCCCGCTCGCGCCGCCACGACGCGCCGCCCGCACCGCGGCCGTGTGTTGATGTTTGACAAGGCATGCACACACTTCCCTCCCGCGCTCGCATTTCAGGCGCCGCCGCCTCCGCCAACCGCCACGCGCCACCGGCTGTGGGCGATGGGCGACACGACGGCGGGGCGGGTGAAGACAGGGACGGTGGGCGGGGGTTGGGGGAGGTAGGACCGGAAGAGGTGACTTATGCATCAACTGATGTCACTGCAGTTCCTCTGACCGGGAGGTCCTATGTTCGAGTCCCGACAGTGGCTACGTAGTTTGGTAGAGTTCTGTCACTGTCTGGAGGAGAATTCTCGCGGTCGGTTGCTCTGACCGCTTGTTTTCCGTGGTTTCTCCGACCAACACCGAGCGAATGCTGGAGCAGTACCCTAACAAAATGGCTAGGGACCACGCGTGATCTTTCCTTCCTCTTCCTTGTCCTATCCTCATCCCTTAAATACATACACTTACACTAGCATGCACTACACTTCCACTCATGCCGGGAGGCCGGTCGGGAGCTTAGAGCTTGTCCCGGCTGATACGGTGACCCGGCTGGTGCTGGTGGGATATACCTGGTTGAGGAAAACCCCGCTAGCCGACGGTCGGTCGCTGCCAGATCACGTCTTTCAGCCTGAGAAAATCACCGCCATTTCCACAGGAAAAACATGCACTACACTTACGGTACTAATGATATCTGTAGTGGTCGCGTCCGGAATCACTAAAAACTAACCAACGGGTCGGGGCGAGAGAGGGCAGCGGAGAGATCCCCAGTGGAGGAAGAGACGGAGCGAAGGTAGAGCAGGCAGGCGGCTCGGTTTGGCGCGACTCGGACTGGAGAGAAGCCTATCGGGGCTGGAAGAGGCGGGGGTAGGTGAATGGGCGAAGATGAAGGCGTTAGGAGGTAGCGACCGGGCGAATTGGGGGAGACTTCAGGTCGGGCAGAGTAGCATCCAAGTAGTGTTTTGGCAGTGTGAGATGAGGAGGGGGGAGAACGGTAGGCGAAACGGACAGTGACAACGGCGAGGCAGCATTAGCCGAAAGCGAGGTTGGGCGAAAGGGGGGGTATGCGGGCGGAGAAAGAGAGCTAAAAAGTGGGGATGGACGGATCAAAATGGGCGAAATGAGGCGGAGCGTGTCGCGAAGAGGCATCCGGACGGGACGGGACGCGACGAGAGGGGACGGGACGAGCCGGGACGGGGCGAGGAGTCGCGAAGAGGTAGATGTAACGCAGTGTTGATACCGACGGGTATCGCTCTCCACCACGGCAACCCTCATCAGGACTATCCTTTACCACCATCCCCTATCCCGCCCTACCTCGCCGCTATCGTGTCATCGAGGGACGTCGCTGCCTTGACATATCAGCGTTTCTCTGCCCCGTTCGCGTTCAGCCACGCCCACTTTCGCATGCGGCGCTACATCGACTACCCCTACCCTCCGAGGACTGCCCCGATCTCCCCAAGTTGTCAATACGGCGCGTCTTATCATCTACTCTCACCGACACACTGCACTCACCTTCTGCAGCCTCATTTTTTTAATGTCTCACATAATATTTCACACTGCTAATACCAGGAGATACCTTTGAATCGATGTTAACATTATTTTACCTAAGGTTTTTGTTCCCTCCCATTCCGTCGTCAGCTTTCGGCTGCAACGCGAAACCAGCCACCTAGCCCCTATCCCCAACCATTACCGTTACGCCTGCTGCTATCGGCTTCGCCTCCCCTCAAACGACGTCACTGCCAGCGCCCGCACCCGCACCCGCTCTCCGCGACCGCCCCTCCGGAGGCGACCGCTCGGGAAAACATTATGCTAATTTATGGGGCGGCGGCGCTGCCAGCCGGCGGCCTCTGGTTTCCCGGCGCCGCCGGCGTCCACGCAACCCCCACGCTTTGCGAGCCCGTTCCTCTCTCCGCGTCACCCGCGCCCTCCCAGCTCCACCCCTGCACGCTCCACCATACCTACTTTGCTCGCCATGCCATTCCTGTCGTCATGACTAATCCTCCATCCTCCATGCTCTACACATGCCGGGAGATCAGAAGGGAGCTTAGAACGTGTCCTGGCTGGGGCGGTTCTCCGCTGATGGGAGATACCTATTTGAGGAAAACCAGCAAGTCGGCTGGTGGTAAATCTCACCTTACAACGGGGGAAGATCACCACCACTTTCCACGATAAAAACCTGGACACTTACGGGACTAATGGCATCAATTGAATCGATTATTTCAGAAACCCGTCAAACGCCAATGAGACAAAGATCAATAAAAGTTTAGAACACAGTCGCATAACATGTCAGTAACAGCTTGTGTTAATAACAGCTGTCAATGCAAACTGTTATATTATGAACCAAATTTTTACATCCAAAAAACATTGTCTTTATTTAAGTATAATAATATTGCGTCACGTGAACAGCAGTGTCACATCAGATGACTGATTGTTTCCCAATGAGCACCGTAGGAAGCAAAATTTGTTTGTTTGGTTCATCACAGAAGTTAGCTTCGGAGTAGCGTTGTATGGATTCACAAGTGGAATACAGTCCACACTTTTAGAATGTCAACGTTCATTGAGCCTGGTTTCAAAGCTCAGGGAAATATATTCCACGTGCATTTCTGAGATCTTTGTGTCGTCGCCTCTCGCTGAGAACTAGTGTTTAACTTGTTCTTGGCAAATGCCCATCGTTGTCTTTGTGGTTGAGGGGACAAATCATCTGTCCGAAGTGACATTGCAAAGAGCCTCGCTATGATGCTCGAATGGCCTCGACTCTTTGTAAACACGAAAATGAACTGTCAACTTCCTCCAGTATTATGAATCCGTAGCTGTGAGAAAAATTGCTCCTATTATTAATGATGACTGCAATGGAGTTCGCTCTACATGGGAGTGTTTGAGTATGTCCACTGATAAGGCAGAGTGACATATGCGCCGCATGTGCTCGACGAATAAACCTTACCACCCCACGTAATTCACGTGTCACAAAACAAAAATAATAAATGTACCTGCAAAAGTCCATTGCGGGAGACCATTTACAATATTCTTTCGTTTTCCTTTCCTTTTTGTTTTTATTAAACGGTCGCAGGAAGTAGGCGATGCATACTACATCTTTGTGTATAATTCTATCATTTTGTCATTCCTTGAAATAACGATTTACTCCAAAAGGTGATTCAAAATACTTTTTGTGCCAAATGTTCAATGGATAATACATACAAAGGCACAATGTATGCGAATTTGAATAGATATTTCGTTCAAAACGGCTTTCATTTGGTTCCGCTGAGACTAATAAATCAGGATTTTCTTGCTCATATTTCCTCTAATAATGTTTCCATGTTAATTAAGGTATACGTATTACATTTGTTTCTTCCTCTTTTAAAATCATCATTTATATATATATATATATATATATATATATATATATATATATATATATCAAATTCACTTTATTTGAACTTGAATATTTGAATGTGAAACGGCAAACGTCAAAAGTTGGAAACACTTCAGTTTATTTTTGTTAGCCGGTTTTGTAGTATAGTATAATTCCACATGAGGATGTGTTGTTATTCATAATTATCACGTTACATGCTGTAAAATGTAATTATAATTCCTTCCATGTAACTATGAAAAGGGCCAAGTTTGAAACCGATTTAGTGAATTAAAATATTGTGTGATAGCAGAGAAGTAGGGAAAGTCGCAAGACTCATATTTTAGAATTATTGTTAAGCAGTGCATACTGTATGTACATCGATAACTTTAAGGTTAGTTTGTTTGCGCAACAATGTTTTACTTACGAAAATTTCTCGAGGCAGCAACGCAAAATTTCGCAGAGTGCCTGTTACATATTTCGTCATATGTGTTTGTTCATTGCGATACTCCAACGAGACACATGAGGCTACAGGGTATCATTCGAACTTTTCCACGACGTTTACTACACGAAGATTTAGTTTGCAGACGGCAGTTGCGAGTAGTTTCGCTAATACATGAAATTTTATCCCAACATAATGAAGTTTTACGCCGTTGCGCTGACTCATAAAATCTGCATCCTAACAACCGTTTATGAAACGAGTACTTTGGTGCAGGATAATGACTGCTGCGTCTTGAATATTGCACGTAACCGCGACACGAACACGAGGAAAAAAAGCCTGACGTGGTATCTACTATTCAGGACTCCCGCCTTCCGTCTGCATTTGGTTCGCTTGAGCAGGAAACCCCCGTGATTGTGCTCAACCTTACCCTCCGGAGCATAACAACGCCACGGATTTGGCCGCGTTCAATATTCTAGCAGAGGCATCCTTGATCGTCGCAATCGCTCGTAGTGACTTCCTACCGGCGGGGGAGGGGGGGGGTCGGATAAAATATGCAACAACGCCTAAGGGGGCACGCGATGTTGAGTGGAATGTAGTGAGGGAATCAAATTTAAAGCAGTTCGAGATTGGGGTTTCACGGGTACTCTCCCGTGTTCGAGCGTCAATCTTCGGCTCAGAAGCGAGATTCTTTTTTTTCCCCCTTTCCCTCACTTTTTTTTTATTCCGCTCCAGTCAATTGTGCAGTAACCAATGGAAAGTAGCGAGTCGAGTTCCCGAATTGTATTACGTGTGTGAAGTGTTTCTTCCTTGTCCAATCACGTGGCCCGGAGCGAAGAGTTTCCAGTAGTGGGAAGGCTTTGTCTGTTTGCATTACTTACATTGTTTGCAGCGTTCACGGTCAGAGGTTTTTTTCACTGGAGACGACCAGTTTCACTGTCTCTCTCCCGCGTTCGGAAACCTGCTTCTTTTATTTTGTTAGAAAATAAAGTAAATAAAATTACGGCTATTCAATTACCGGGTGGTGGATAACGTGCTGTAGCCATGACGAACTCTCTTCAGAAGAAGGCGGACAGACAGACGTTCAAGCGTTGACGAGTAGCGTCCGACAAGGGCCATTAAACAAATGCGTGGCGTATTACTTCGAAATTTCGCATTCAGAGGTACAACGTCTACTGGAATGTCGTGTCATTTCCAGAATGAACGCTGTGAAAGGCATATAAATTAAATGAACCGGTGCTATGCACTTTGTGAGGGCTATTCGTACAAAGTATTTTTCAGTTTTTTCGTGTCAGGTTTTGCGCCTTCGCTTCTCAAAATTGGTCTCGGTGGAATTTATTAGAAGATGTGAAGTAAATTATATGTATTTGAGGCGAATACTCACGTCTTCGCTTTTTCAGTGCTATAAATGCAAAAAGATTGCCCGGAATCTTCAAGAGAGCCAATTATCTTTAGAACCAGTGAATAAGCTGAAATGGCGAAATCACTCCTAAAGCACTGAAATGTCGAAATCACTTCGAATTTCTTTAACGGAAATTTTATAAATGTACGCAGTTCTTGAAAATCGAACGAAATACAAAATAAAACTTGCACAAGATGTACTGGCACTTGCATTAGTGGTGTGAACCACATACGTCTGAGAAGAATTAAAATATTTGCTAAAACGCACTCTGCACGCACATTATCAGCAAGTAAAATATATCCATTGATATAAATAGAGAATAGTTTGTATACAATGTCTGTGTTGAAGAATGCAAAGACGTCTAAAGGGTCTTTGGTTTCCAGATTAAGAGTATTATTTCGTCACAGTGGAACGTGTCTGCTTTGTTTCATGAATGCTTTTAGATACTCTTCCATCTTAATCCAAGTTCAACTTACAGTGTTCTGTTGAAGCTCAACATGCTGGTAGAATGCAAAGGAAGGGAGGGATTAAATTCTAAGTGTCTGCAGGATCAATTCTGTTACATCATGTTGCCAAGAAGATTATGACATCATCTGCTTGTGTTTTCCTTTATGAAATAAAAATACGGGCAACATATAGAATGCTTCTGTTTTACACTTATATTATGATTTTTAGACATGTTTATAAGTTTGATATTTATACTTCATAATTTCCAATTAAATTACCTCTACACATGTGACAAGATATGTGTGGGGATTTATTGCTATCTTCCTGCAGATCATTCAATCATGTTTCTCAGGCCTTCAATATACACAAAATAAAAAATAAAAAATACAAATATTGATAACAAATGTATAAGCAAGAACCGGTGGCTTGAGTTATCATTGGAAATACGTACATAAGTGAAAAAAAATTTCAATTTTCTCAATTCAAATAAAATTGTGAATCAAATTCATAAAAGTATTCCAAAACTTTGCTCATAAATACTTTCAGCAAATACACATTTTTTGAAGTTAAGATTTAGATATTGACTATATTAATCCAATATACATACATCAATAACATTAAATATTATTGTTCTCCCATGTACTTGTGATTCTACGTGCCTGTACACTATGGCAGGTGCTTAAGTTTTGTCTATTTAATGTGTAACTGCCCTGTCTTGTTACAACTGGTATGTACTTTGCCTAAGAGCCTTCACTCATAAATCTCCCTCGTTTGCAACGTACTGGATTTGATTCACTCATTGATTTCATTCCACTTGCCATCGCCCATCCATTCTATCGCAAGCGATTTCCTGAGTCGCGTTATCGGCCCCCTTTCCCCACTCATTTACCTCCTTTGTCCTACTTCCTCTATGTCTCAGTTCCTTACTCTAGCTTGCCACCCTCTCATGCCTCACCTCCCAACGTCCCGTCACTAAGAAATTCCCTCCACCTACATTCCGTCTTCTCTCTTATCTTTACCTCCCCTTCAATTCTTCCCATCCCGTATTTCACCTTCTCTACACTATATTATCTGCATCTTCTTCCTCCACTCTTTATCATCTCTTCCTCCTCTCTCCTTATCTCCCTTCTCTTACACCCTTTCATCACGTCCCTCCCAAATCTCTCATCCACCAAAACCAACTTCTCATCCTCACATGCCATCTCCCCACTTTCCTCTAAGCACCCTCCCCAGTCTCTACCTCGCCCCTACACGTATGTGCAAATCCCAAAACATGTTCTCTCCCTTCACTTCCACTCCCCTTCCATCCTCTCCACCATCCCTTCCAAATAATCTCTTCCCTTATCATCCTTCCATGCACCTCCAATTCTCTACACCTTCCCAGCTCCTACCCTACACCCGGTCTTTCCTCCACATGTCCAAACCGCTTCCCTTTCCTCGCTACCCCTTCATTCCAATTCTCCACATATTATCATTCCCTCCCCTGCCTCCCATCCTCCTCGTCGTATCCAAATCGCTCCCCTTTCCTCACTTCCCCTTCATTCGAATTCTCCACACCTTCCCACCGCGTCCCCTACATCCCATCCTCCTCCACGTATACACCCTCCCTTCTTCACTACCGCTTCATTCCAATTCTCAACACCTTCCCATCCCCTTCCGTAAAACCCATCCTCCTCCACGTATCCACACCGCCCGCCCCCTTCCTCACTACCCTTCCATTCCCCTGCCCACCCCTTCCCTCGCTGCTTGGCGACACTGACGTATCATGGCGACGCTACAGCGCGCCCATGTGGCTGCGCCATCCATCAGTGGCGTTTGGCGAGCCCGAAATACCGTCACATCCATCAGCCTCCTGGAGAATACGTTCCATTTTGTTTCTGCAAATATTACGAAGAGAGAAATGACGCAGGCGTCGCTGTGCTGATGTATGCAAATCGATAATCCAACCTGTTCGATACGAGAGCGTCCGCGAGGATGGAGGAGACGGAGGCGGTTTACGGCGTACCACGAAACAAAAATCAAAATCAAAATAATAATAAAAAAAAGATCGCGTTGGGAGCTGCCATGTCGCGTAGGCTCGTGCCGCTTGTTTATCGTAAAAACGCTCCCTAATCGTATTTCAAAAAATCGTCGTCGTGGGGTGAGTGGGCGCCGCTGTATTGCTTTTATATCAACGGAGTTCTTTCACGCAGAAGTTATGCTTCCGGAGAGGCTGATAACAAGGATTTAGACGGACTGCGTCGCTGGCCAGTACCCGGACCTTTGTCTGACGTCATGCAAGCGCGTTTTCTTTTCTTTCTTTTTTTTTTTTTTACGAAAGTGCGTTCCTGGCGACGTGTGGGGGTGCGTATTGAAGAGTGAGGGAGTGCAGGGTCAAATTTACATGAGGGGATATTTGTTTTGTGGAGTCAAAATATGGCATGTATTACCGCTTATCTGGGTTAGTAGGAAAGACTTTATACAGATGTACGCGTAGTAAGTTAATAATATTCGGCGTGGTAAATGGTATTCTCATTACTCTTTTATTAATTATCAATTTAATTTTGTGGTTAGAAATTCCAAAGATGGTCTACTCGAGGCTGAGTTCAAATACACACCGCATAGTTATTTTCCTATGGGATATAAATGAGGCTGAAATACGATTTACAGCGTTTTGCATTCATTACCACGGATATTATGAATGGATGGAACACTACATTAATGTAAAATAATTTCATTAAAATTAATCAATGTAATTACGTTCATAACTTCAAATAATTTAATTAATGAATAAATTAACCAGATACTAGTTTTACTTCTGAGAATTAATGTGCGTCAATTCATCCGAATACGAAGAAACTCAAATTAAAATCATAAGAGTATTATCAATTGTAATAATTATGTATTCGTATTGTATTCTTCTTCTGGAAATAGCAAACAGCCGAAATCAAATAATTAAAATACAAGCAATATATTCTCTGTTTTAATATAAAACTTAAGCCATCAAAAAGTTTTGTGAAATTGATTTTCGGCGGTAAATAGTGTTTGATCAAATTATTAGTCTTTCCCAGTGAATAGTACCAACATAAAACATACCAAGAAAATTCACACATCTGAGTATTAAAAAGTATCTGAAGTATAATTATTTAGAGCTACAAACGTTTTTATATGCTACAGTGAAGATGCCAGTTAATCACTCTTATTTGTATAACACTCAAACCAGGCAGCAAAGAAAAAAAAACGCTATTTACACATGGCGAATCGTTAACACATCCCTCACTTATGTATGTCTGTGTGTATAAAGCATGGATCGTCGTTTCTGATTTATGTTCCCACGAAATGAAAGAATTTTACACAAGAATTCGCAAATATTGATGCCTTCTTTCCAAATGTAAAAGTAAGAAACACGCCTGTGTCGTGTTCTTAAATGTCCAATGAATTATCCATAAAAATTCTAACCTTGGAATGATTTCAGTCGTGTTATTGCATAACTATCGACCATTTAGGAATTTAATTCCCAAAGGTTGTGAAAAGTGGTGGTGTATTGTTAGACAGTCATTTTTGCTATAACATTTTACTATATCTCGATAATGTCGGCAATACCAATATTTTACACTCTACTAATTTCTAAGCTTACTCCTTCTGGATTACTATTTCTACGAAAAAATAAAGCGGCTATTGGTTTAGGGCATAAATTGATGACACTGCATTGTTTCCGACAGGAGGGTCATACGTTTCGTGTCCCGACGTTTGCAGGATTTTCGACACTAGGTAGATATCTATTAAACGACACTAGATAGCTATTCGACATTAGTTAGATAGCTAGATAGGTTGTATTCAGCTGCAGTCTGGACGAAAAGAGTAGCAGATGTTTGCTCTGATCGGTAGTTTTTCGTGGCTTCTTCTATCAATACCAGATGAATGCCGGAGCAGGACCCCAACAAATGGATCACGAACCGCGCGCGATATTTCCTTTCCATTCCTTGATATGTCATCACTTATACTTAAAGTCACTATACTATCATCCATGCCGGGAGACCAGTCGGGA
>BOPP01000023.1:6793384-6809386 GCA_017312745.1 Gryllus bimaculatus | reverse complement strand
CGTTGAGGAAACCCCTATCACACGCGTGTGTCGTTGACAGATCTCGTCATGCAGTGGATGAGGATCACCGCCACCCCTCTAAGGAAAAACACGCTCTACACTTACGGGTCTAATGGCCTTATCATTGACGTCCCGTAAACGCGAAATAAACAATCGAAAAAGCAATCAGACGAGAAGCCAGTTAAGGTTATGAGCTACAATACTTTGAATTGTTTGAGTTGTTTTTAAATCAATTTTAACAGCCAAGTATAGGAAATTACAAACAGTAAAAGTATACATTGTATGCACTGCATTCAATGTACTATAGTAAGTATTAATAGCATTCTTACTCTTAGTACTTCCTTTTAACTAAATCCTTGCAATTACTATTGTTGTTTTATTACTTTTCAATGCCATTTATTAGAGGTCTTATAATTACAATTAAAATTACTACTATTACGATAATTATGATTGTGTTTAATACTTATCCTGGGTATTATAATAATTATTAAAAATTATTTATTTAAGGTCGCCTTAGAAACAAATAGGTCATTGGCGACCACATTTAAAAAATACAGTACTTACAAAGAAACGGAAATATTGCAAGGAGTATACATACATACATTTCAGAGGTACTTATTATTATGTAATATTGATAATAAAATATGATGTAATATTATATCATTATCAAACACAATCATTGTGTTATATTATTACTATGATTGTGTTTAATACTGTGTTTTATAAAGATTATTTTTCGTTTTACTATGATTAGTACTAAAAGAACTATAATTTTTACAACTACAAATACGCCTCTTACTAATGAAAATGATAAGAATCCTTCGTACCGCAAGAGCCCATCCCAGGGCCCCATCCCACTCATCGGTTAACACGCAGTCCGCATCCTTCGCCCGCGAGCCGCCGGGGGCGAGGTGGCGGAGGGCGTTTGAAGTCGCACTCCAAAGGTCAAGAGCTGCCACGTGACATAAGGCGGAAAACAGGAGTAAGGAACGCCAGCGCTAGCGAAGGACAAAGAGGAGAAAGAGAGAAGATAGAGAGTCAGAGACAGAGACAGAGAGACAGAGAGACAAGAGAGAGAGGAGACGAGAAAGAAGAGAGAACAGAAAGAGAGAGACAGAAAGAGAGAGACAGAAAGAGAGAGACAGAAAAGAGAGAGACCAGAAAGAGAGAGACAGAAGAGAGAGACAGAAAGAGAGAGACGAGAAGAGAGAGACAGAAGAGAGAGACAGAAAGAGAGAGACAGAAGAGCAGAGAGACAGAAAGAGCAGAAAGGACACAAAGCAGAGAAAGACAGACAGAAGACAGACAGAAAAGAGAACAGAAAGACAGACAGAAAGACAGACAGAAAGACAGACAGAAAGACAGAGAGAGAGAGAGAGAGAGAGAGAGAGAAGGTGGAGGCAAACGAAGGAGTTGCCCGCGCAGGGGATCAAAGAATGTACTCATAACTGAGGTGAAGTTGCCCTCGCCGCAGATGAAAACGACGGACTGCACTTCAAAGGTGGGCGTTTGAATCCGCGTGCGCCAGTGTCTGCCGAGAAAGAATCTTCCCCACTTTACTCTTTGAGAGCGGGGCGTAACGCGCGACAGCTGCGACTCCACTGAGTTCCTGCGGAGCCGCTTGCGGCCATTTGAAGGTCGGGTGTTAATGAACTCGTTAACTCGAATCTTCTGAATTGTCGTGTGTCTGCTGTTTTTCGGAGAATCGCTCGAAATCTTTTCTGTTGTACGCGAAGCCGCGCCTGGCTCGTAAAGAATACATACAGACACGCGCGAAGCTTTCCGGTGAAAAAAGTGGTCTTTTTTTTCCGCTGAGATTTTCGAGAAGGAACGGAGACAAGTCCGAGAAACAATCAATCATTGTGACGTCTTGTCCGCGGGCTCAGCACTTGAAGAAAAATTGCATTCGTGTGTCGTCCCACTTCATATTTCACCCGAGAAGTGCCGAGAATTCGGAAATTGTCAGTGAGAGGGAAAGCTTATCGCGAATCGGACGAAATGTGTGTTTGTGAGGTAGTTCGTTGCGATAAGCCTTCTTTTAAGTAAGTAGATGCCTCAAAAGGGAAGGACCAATGTTCCTCTCATTCCCTGAAATGTCTGAATAGCAAGTATACAATAGTAGTTTATGCGATTACTTTATAATGTTAAGCTTTATTGCAGGAGTACATAGTTGAAAACGAGCCACGTTAGCGAGTTTTCAAATTTCTGCGAATGTAATAAAGTAACTATATAAACGAGTTCCATACGCTATTTTTTGTATAACTTTAATATAAATTTATTAAAGAATCAAACTTAATGTGGTGAAACAACTTTCTTGTGTCACCTCGGGTACTTCACATCTTTGCGAGAAATATGTGGTCGGCTATTCCGTTTACCTATACCTACTTATGATTCTCGTCGCATTTGGCGGAATGGTGATGACGCAATCATTCGTTCCGTAAAATGTTAATACGTCATAACTTGTGCTGTAAAACGACCTTTTATGAACGATGTCTTGCTACAGAAAATTTATGATGCTGATGTACAAAAAAGTATTTAATGGCAAACTCGCAGAATTCGTTGATTCATCTTGAGCTCTCTTGCGGGGTATATAATTAAAATGTTAATACCAATTACATCCAGAAGAGGAAACTACTATCAACTCTGATGATTGATGAATTACTTATGTATTGCTGGTAAATGAATAATATGATAATAGAATATATTCGCAATAAAATTGGTATAAAACAGTTGAAAATAAATCCCGATTCAATGCAATTTATGACTTCGTTTCAAAACACAAAAGTCCTTTTTACCCTCATCACCCATCTTAATAAATAAATAGAAATTCAATGGATGAGAATGAAAAGTGAGAACAATTTTGACGAAGTCAGTTTCCATTCAAATATTGTCACAGGTGTTAATTATAGGTTGATATAATATTTATGCAGTTACGAAGCTTTCAGAATATTATAAAATTATAGTTGTGTCTCGTTAAAAAAATTCATTTTGATCTTTATCTCGTTTTCTTTCTTAGCCGTTCCATTGTATTTCTCATGTGGAATTACAATAACGGAGCAGTTTGTTGCTCTTTTTTCTTTTGCTTCTTCTACCCTTCTGGTTACAAGCAAAATCATTACTGTTCCTCCCTTTCTCCTCCTATTCCTACACCTTCTCATTCTTATTCTTCGAAATAATTTCTCATTCCCCTTGTCTTTCAGTTTTCAACTTAATCCTTTATTTGTATTTTCTTCAATGTTCTTCCATTTATCAGGATGATTCCCAAATTTGGATCCCCGTATCTAATGTAACATCGTGGCATACGTCACATCGTGACAGAGCATTGCAGGAGTCAAAGCCATCTGCTCCGCAAATTCATCTGGGCTTTGTTGACCTTTTGCTTTGTTGTTCTAAGTTCTTCTTACCTTCTGGTTACTAGAAAAAAACATTACATTTCCTCCCTTTCTTCTTCGTCTCCTCCTCCTTCTTGAAAATAATTTCTCATCCTCCTTGTTTTTCCGCATTCAACTTAACCGATTCTTTCTATTTTCCTCAACGTACCTCCATTTATCAGGATGATTCCCAAATTTTGATCCACTTATCGCGATTGCATCTGGTGGCAGCGTCGCGTCGTGGCGGTGCATTGTTGGAGTCGAAGCCTGCTGCGCCGCAAATCCACCTGGGGACGCACCCAGGTGTGGGAACGGCGGTAGCGCACGGCGGCACCGGGAGGGGAGCTGGGCGTGCGGCGGGGAGGGGGAGGGGGCAGCGTGCGTTCCGCCACCCCCTCCTCCCGCCGCAGTCCGGCCGCTCCCGGGCGCGCTGCTTTGTGTTGCTTATTTCTGATGGGGAGCACTCCACAAGATTGATCGGACTCCGCGCTCGACAATCTATATGGCCCGGAGAACAAGAAGCACTGGCGATGGCGGGGGAGGGCGAAGGTGGTGGTCGGGGTGGAGGAGTCGGAGGCGGCGTCTGTTGAGGTGGTCACAGATTAGGATGTGGAGGAGTGGGAAGGGGTGGGATGGGGGAGAAAATACACCGAAGGCGACGAAAAAACCGGAGACGCAGGCGAAGGCGGCCGCGGAGGGGGCGGCGGAGGCGGCGGCGAAGTCGGCGGCGAAGGCGGCGGCGAAGGCATTATCGGAGGTGATGGCGACGACGATGGAGGCGACGGCAGAGGTTGAGGCGGAGGTGAGGGTGGGCTGTCGAGCCTGCGGTAGTGGAGACGGTGGTGGCGAAGGCGGAGAAGGTGCCCTCAAATGGTAGTCACGGACCCCGCGAGGCGAGAAGGGTGAATCTGCAATTGAAGTGGATTGCAAGTTAGGAGCGTAGGGGAAAAAAGGAGACAGGTATTATAATGTGTAGGAAGGTTCCTGGCCACCAAGTGTTGTTGATATTGTGGCAAGACATTTGAACATTGCATCCGTTTCGTCTTGATGACAAAGAGAATTTTCTATCCGCAACATCCTGTTAATATATCATGACTTAAACGCCATGCTATGGTTTCATGGTTTGATTCTCACATTTTCATTATATTTGAATACATTCCAATAATATTTACAAAAGAGGAATAAGGTATTGGCTATTGAGAGTTTGTCAAGGTTATGGGAAGGAAACGGGAGAAATCCTTTAAGGAAATGGAAGAAAATGTGATGATAAGGATTGTGTTCTGTTATATGGATAATCTGGTGTGGTTGTACCAAGATCTGATGGAATATTATATCGTGAAATGGAAGATGGACCTCTTTTAAATGATTTATTATACAAATATATTTTCAGATATCCACTTATTTATAACTACACAATAGTAATAATGAAATTTATAACGAGCTCAATATTTTATCCCCTTATTTATCTGAAGTAAAAACGTTACAAAACTGACATTAGTTTAGTAATTGAAGTTATTTGAACACAATTCACTGCCTCCTATTATCTACTCTCAACATCAGTCACATTTCGCAGGATGAATAGACAAATTTTGAACGAAAATATTATAGCACACAAGAATTTTTACAAAGTTGTTAAAACGTTGTTCGATATTCATATCGTAGACATTACAATATTCGGTTGGTTATCAAACTTGGTATAACGACCTCATTTGATGATTCTCTTATCTCGTATTTTAATAAAACGTCTTACCACACTTAATTCGAAAATAACTAATGTATTAGTACAGTTTTAAACATTGTATATTATTGTGAAATGTCTTTGAGGCTCCGAATTTTGAGTTTATTACTGAACCACCCTTGAATTTCTAGCATGAAATCGATATATAGAGCCCGGAATATGCGGCCGGTCAGAAACGAACTGTAGGCGCGAAGGCGGGGATTGTGGGTTGAGAAGGGGAGGGGCGGTTGCCCCTCCCTCCCCTCTCCCGTCACCGCTCCCCCCACCCCCGCTTCGGGCGCCGTGGAGCTGAAAACGCGGCGGAACGATCGAGAGCAAGGAACCGAGGGCCGAGTCCGAATTGCGAATCAGGGGAAGAGGATCCTTCAACGCGGATGGAGAGACCCAAAGGTCAAACGCCATCCGCCATGTCAATCACTGCTCCCGTTGCGAATGCACAGATTGAAGGCGAAATGTGAAAGTCATTCGTTTGTGGTACCTGTCCCGTCGAGTGTTTCCTACAAGCGGGCAAATGCATTTGGAGAGCTTGAAAAAAATAATCCTCTTGTTGGTCCGAAAACACAGGGCGCCTCACATTTGAAGTTAGACGTCATTT
Organism: Gryllus bimaculatus; assembly: GCA_017312745.1. Lineage (NCBI taxonomy): Eukaryota > Metazoa > Arthropoda > Insecta > Orthoptera > Gryllidae > Gryllus > Gryllus bimaculatus. The sequence goes on along the minus strand of BOPP01000023.1, from coordinate 6,803,682 downwards.
CGATTGTTCGTTCGAAAAACGAACAGATGGAAAAAGTTCAGTCCTCTTAAGCTGAGAATGAATATAAATAAATCAACGAGCGAAACTGTGTTGTCAGTCATGTTGTGCCTTCTGCAAACTTACGTACAATGAAGTGCTTTGTATGTAGGATTAGGCGTTTCTACGTCTTTTCCACTTGAAGTTATGACACTGAGAAATGGGTACGCAACACTTCAGTTGTGGGAGGTAACAACATGCAAATTGCGTAGCTACGTACACGATTGCCCACTGCTACGAGGTAAATGCTATTGTTCTATTTTTCAAAACTAAAGAAAAGGCAGAGAGCGTGTGAAAGCAACGTAAGCGTAGCCTTTCAAAATGTGTATGTGACCGCGTCGCAGTTTTGCAAGTGAAGTGGGAATAAGTTTTGAAAAGGGGTGAGAGAGATTAAGTGGTGATATTGTGCTTAGTCGCAATACTTACGTCTACTGTGAATGCCACTTACCCGTAATAGCTACTGGTGTGCGAGCTTAAGTACATTAATATTCGAGAAAATTGAGTCTGAAACCTCACCATTGCTTGCAGCATTAACGAAGCAGCTTTTGTGTTGAATGTCACAGGGTGTCAGCGAAGTACTGAACACCTTAGTACTAAACATTTTCAACAAAATGTTTTAAGCATGTTTTCAGACAAATTTAAGTGTGTAGATATCTCCGAAGTGAATGAAATATACTTTCCCAACACATTTTAAAATGATATATTATTAATTTTGTATTCAGTATTATATTAATTATTGTCTAAATACATTTGTTGAAATATTTTGTACGGTTATATGTTTCTGAAATTAATTTAGCAATTTCAGAACGTTTTTGTCACTTAGCAAGCAACAGTGTGCGATTAAATTAGCTAAAATCGAACACTGCAGTTCAATTTAAGAGTTAAGAGCCTTAAAAGTTAATGTTAAAACACTAAGTCAAGAATAAAATTTGTATATATTTAGTACTTTATTATTGTTGTAATGTTAATTATGTTACTTTTATGAATGCTAGAAGAAAGAAAACTAAATGTTGTAGATTCGAATACACACATTTGCTACAATGCAGTGTAGCAACGTATTATATTTTATGTACTTATTGAGGTTCAGAAGGTTCATCTTCATGCCGAATAGTTCATGATTACATTTGTTAATGTTGTTGCAAGTAATGTGTTTGATATATTACTTGTTTACAAGGAGAATTATCTTATCAGTCGGATTAGGCAAGTTAATTTTTGTTAAATATTAAGAAATCTTCTTTCCTCTGATCATTGGGAGAACGCTTTGATTAGTTATCAATTTTTGGTGAACCTAACAGTTAGAATTCGTTTTATAACAAAAGCAAAACGTTGTTTGAACTAGGAGTTTTCTCTGACAAAAATGTTCACGACAGGCAAACAGACGAATACTCAGACGCAAGGATGAACTCGCACGGATCGATGCACAGCTCGATTTAAACGGAGAGGTGAACAGACTGTAGTTTTGGAATGTAAATATGATACGAAAATGGCAACATATTTATGACGTATTTACGTTTTCATCTTAACTTTATTTAATTTTGGATGTTATTTGATTATGATTCCTGACATTCTGATTACAAAACAAGTATTTTTCGTGTTCTTGATTTTTTGTATGACCGTAATATTAATGTATTTAGAAACTATTGTTTTATATTTTTGTCACGTTCAATTAAAATAGTATACTGACCTTTATTTTAGTCGAAGAATAGTTCAAGATATCTTAAAATGCACATATTTACAAGAAATAATTAGTACAGAGACTTTCTAAAATGAAATATTGAACTTCACCTAACAGAGTTCGATGTCTCTTGCGCTTCCGAAAATACGTATTCTTGTAAAGCAGATAGAACCTAATGAAGATCGGATTTTTTAAAATAATTATTATCTACATTAAATTCCTTGTTACTTAAGAGAAAGTAAAAATAAACTAACCGTGCCTGCATTGTGCTGTCACATCGGAAATTGTGAATTTTATAAGTGATGAAGTCATATTATCCTATTCTGCTTCTTTTCTCCCTTCCTCCGACTCTTGTTTTTACGTATGATTATGACATTGCCTGTTATAAACGGAATAGTAATTTATGATACGAATAGTAAAAGTGACAGTTGTATTTTGCGAATAGGAAAGGTTGTGTCAGAAGGCCGACAGGCCGCGTGGAGCAATCCTACAAACAAAATAAAATCACTTCTACCACGTGTGTCATACACTATTTTTAGAGAACCCTACTGACTTTCTTTTTATTTTTATTCACGTATACACTTAGTAATTCATTAAGGTTCTTAAAGAAATCATTTAATGATTCTTGAAGGTCGATAGTAGCAAATGTGGTACCACAAAAGTATTTTGTTTTCTTTGTTGTAATCGTAATTTACCTGAACATTTGAGCATCGTCTCACTTTTAGCACTAGCGCTAAATATTAAGACGGTACGCGTGCCTTAAAAGTAGCGCTTTTACTTGCGGCTATCTAAAAACATATTCCGTAGGTTAATGATTAAAGAAATGCACACAAGAGACAGGAGTACATTGCAGAAATCAGGAAGTGGAATATTCGCTAGAGGATGCATTTCCCGCGTCTGTTTAAGGTAGAGTTGAGGGGGCCGTGGAAGTGTGACGCGGGGGGAGCAGGCGCTGACAGCAGAGCGATGCGCGGCGGCGGCGGCGCCCGGGGCCGCTTGGGTGGTCGTGTGTCTCTGCGGCCGATTGTAAATTGAAGGCGGAGGGGGCGGGCGCTCTCTTTGGGCGTGGGAGGGCGGGCCGGCGGGCGGCGGCGGAAGGGCGTGGCCCTCCCTTGACCGCCCACGGCCTGCCGTCGCCCGTCCGCCAGCCGAGCGCCGCCAAGCCTCTGTTGCTTCTTTCACCTTTTATCTTCACGTCCATCTCTTCTAGCCCTATCCATTTTCACCTTTCCCGCCACCGCACCCGTACGTCTGCTTCTCCACATATCCCCATTCACTTTCATCACTATTGCCTTCTCCACATGTACCATCATGTTCAAATCTTCCCTCCTTCAACTCCAATTCCAACTCTACCTGTCGTTTTCCCTCCACCGTCACATCTATCTGCACCTTCGCATCCACATCTACCAGCAGTTATCGCCACCGATTTCACCACTCCCGCCACCACTACCACCGTCAACACCACCACCACCACCATCACCACCATCAACCTACCCTACTACCTCTCTCACCAACACCAGTTCCACCACCAACCCCACCATCACCAACACCACCACTACTACTACCACCATCATCACCACTACCTAAGCACCATCATCATCACCTCTACCACTATAATCACTTCCACTACTATCACTATCAACACCCCACCCCACTATCACCACCATCACCATACCACCACCAGCAACACCACCATTATTACTACCACCATCATCATTACTACATAAGCACCATCATCATTACCACTACCACATATAATCACTTTCACCACTATCACTATCGTCACCCCACCCCACTGTCACCACCACTACCATACCAGCACCAGCAACACCACCACTACTACTATCACCCTCACTACTGCTATCACCACCACTACTTTTCAAACACACCACGTACACCACGTTTCAACCACACACTGACGTTCCACGCACCTGCCCACCCACCATCCATCTATCATAATCTTCATTACCACGACCTCCATAACCGTCGGGAACACCAACCTTAGCTCCACCCTCACTATCAACCAATATCACCCACCACCACCACGCAGCACACTACCATCTGAGCAGCACACCCAACCACTCGCCGTCAGCGGCGCCCGCGCGGAGGAGGAAATTCCGTGGGGCGCGCCTCGCGGCCGCGCCGCGGGTAGCCGCGACGGCGCGATAAGCCTGCCCCGCGCCGCCTGTGCGTCACGCCCCGGAGGTCTGGGCAGGAGCGGGGCGGGGCGGCGGGCGGGGCGGGCGGGCGGGGCGGGGCGGCGAGCGGGTCGGACGGGGGCCGGGGCGGGCGGGCGGGGCGGGGCGGGGCGGCGGGGGGCGGGGGCGGGCGGGGCGGGGCGGGGAGGGCAGTCGCTCTGCGTGGCGGACGCAGCCCCGCCCTGCGGGAAATAACGACCACCCGCCGCAGGTTAATATAGCATGGGTGCTCCGATGATTCCGACCGCCTGCAACACGACGTGCTTTCAAATGAAACGAATGACTCTCTCCGTTCCGTAACAGTAAGATGCGATCTCCGCTTTACGACGAATCATTTTTAATCATAAACGTTCTCAATTACCCACTCCAGTAGTTATGACGGGTAAGTCCAGAGCGTTTTAGGGGCATTTGATATGTTCGGTCGACGGCAGTGTTGAAAATGGGTGTTCATGTGTTTGCAGAATTACAGATTATGTACTTTCAAATATACAGTACATGTTAAATCAATTACATTTGATATCTTCTTGTTTTTTTGTGGGTTAAGACATTGATTATAATGCACATGCCTTCTCCGTTCACGCGGTCCCTACTTAGACCAATTAAAAGAAATTGTCCCGTGAAGTTTACTAATTGTCGTACTAAATATAATATAATAATTCAGGTGAAGGAATTGTCCCGAGGACTTTTCTACATGAAAAATATGCCTACCGTATGTCAATTGTGTGCCTTAAGAAAAGTGTACATAACGTAACTAATTTTGAAACGAAAACTATTTCAGAATACGCATTGGCCGAAAGTTGTGGAATACAAAAACGAATAATGCGATACTTTTCATTATTCATTAAACATTATTTCCTGTTACCTCAGATCTATTTCCCTATGTGCAGTAATTGATATTAACTCATCTCAGTTAATAGACCGAATTTCCGTCATTGTAAACACTATCAAATAGTGAATAATTAACTGCGCACTGTGTTGCACTTCTGAAGCTACATATACTGACGTTTGTGAAGTGACACCTATTTCACAGTTCGGAGTCATCAAATCACAGAACACAATTATTACAATAAAATAATACGAGGAGAACGACATGAAGTGGAGAAGCCTCATATTGTGATGAAAAATGTCGTATTTAACAATAATTATCAGGAATACGCGACATGTTCGTGAGAGAAACGTGAAACTAAATTTCTCGTTGTAGTTGAACAATTGTCTTTTTTTTAAGTTACATAGTTTGTTCAAACTGGGAGAGCATACTTTTTAAATACTTTTATGATAATAAGATACATTTATGATAATGTATTGAAGAATTTTAATCTTGGAATATGTTGGGCGTTTTCGAAATATTATGGCCTATACGACCACTACAAATCCTTCCAAGGTCTCTTAGACCCTCCTTTAACAGCTCTATCAAACAGCGATGTGTGTCTCCTCTATACAAAACCCTTCGAGGAAAGGCGTTTCAAGATACATAACGTTCTTTGGGCGGTCTGCCTTAATGACGAGTACTAAACTTAAATACATGCATACTCGTTGGTGTAAGCCCTCGCAGGTGACCCAAGGTTAGGGCATTAAACGCCACATCAATGAAGGGTTGTCGGTTTGAATCCACCATAAACTTTATGGATGTTTTCATAACGACTGTCTATATCACAAGGAGGAGGGATTACAACATCGTACTGATGTTCAGGTAGTGTGTTCACTGTTGCAGTATCGGCAATGCAGATTAATTCACGTTCCTAGAACCGAAAGGGACAAAATGTACAAAAGAACATGCCATTTTGAAAAAAGTATTCAAAAGACACTATCATATCGGATGTGCACCCCGCTGTTAATACGAATTCATAGAAACTTTCGAGTATATATTCTTGGAATCATTTGAAATATGCAAGAATGTATCCACGTTGATTCACGTTACTCAAAGGTATTACCAGCCTACTACAAACTTATGTACGAAAAAGTGTATAGCAATGCTGCAGTGAAAAGTGAGATTTTTGTGCCAGGATAATTCGTCCTATGGGATATATAGAAAAGTGGATAAACTTCGTTCCTGTGTGTACTAAATTACTTTATCCAACACTTTACGTGGACAGAATCCACGTTTCACGGGACGTTGACTCCGAAAAAATTGAGGCAAAACCTTCGTCTGCAAGTCCGACAGACCGTCTGCCTGTCTGTTTGTCTGTCTGTCTTTAAATTCTTGGCTATCAGGGAGACGCCGCGTCGTTGGCTGAGATACCTACGTTTCGCCGGATATGTCGCAGGCTTCGTCAGGGCAGTGACTGTGTCTGCCTCAGCCAACGACGAGGCGTCTCCAGGATAGCCAAGAATATATGGAACCGAGCCGCGGAAGCTTACGTGTGTGTCTGTCTGTCTTCCTATCTGTCCCTATGACTGTGCGACTGTGATCAACGCTAGCGCCTATACCGTTCAGACAATTTTGTCCAAAATTGATATTCATCGATAGATGTGGGTGAACTTGAGGTCCCGCAAATTTGAGACAGATATTTAGAAATTAGACTTTCCATGAAACCTTTAATTTTTCGGAGAAATCACTCCGAATTTTGGGATTAAATTTTTCCTCGAAGAATTAATGTACTCTTAGAAAATGACGCAAGTTTCATTTTAATTAAACTCTCTGAATTTTCGAAAATTGCGGAAGATGAAAGTTTTTTGGTGTTTTGTTGTAACTACCATATGGAAGTGATGGTTTTTTATTATGTTTCTAATAATAAGTTTACACATGTACGTAAATGAAAAATAGTTGTAGTGAAAACTATTAATGTTTCAAGTGTTGCTAGTAAATTGGCTCGCTACTCAGAACTTTGAGAATTTATCGATATCATAACTAATCGTTGAATTATTTAAGAGAAATATATATGAAATTATCAATAGTTGCTTTTAATGTATGATGGGGACGACTTGTCTGCAATGAGTATTTGAGTATCACTTTAAAACCATTCGATTATCGATTTAATGTGCGAGATAGCGATGAATATTTTTTTTATTAAACTTTCCTCCTCAGATTATTCGTTGTTCTTAATATTAAAGCTGGCAGAGAGGCTTTCTAGAGAGAGCGTAGGCTTCCGCGGCCGGAGTCAGTATTTACTAGGCTGTCCGGGTGACGCCGCGTCCATGGCAAAGGTGCCCTGCGCATTACGCCATGAGGAAGGTCGGCTAATGGCGACCGAAACGTCGGCACCTTCGCCATGGACGCGGCGTCACCCGGACAGCGTAGTAAATAAGGTTTTCTAGAATTTGAAAGATGAATATTATGACTTTTATTTTATCATATTCTCTGTTTTGAGAACCATAATCTAAAACTCTTTTTAATTTTTCTCCTAAAGTTCACAAACTTCTCCCTTTTCATCACAGGGTGTGTAAATGTGCCGTGACTTAAGCTTATTAAGCACACGCTTCGCATGTATTTAGAAATAAATAAAATTACTTCATAAGAAATTCCTTTCCACCAAGCAATTGCAACTTCCTTAAGCCCATGTCAAAACGGTTGTCACGAGCTGGTGACAATGAGATCGTGACTTGGGGGTCCCGAATCTGTGAAAATTTCCATACGTTTTGTGAAGTGCTCTGCGTGGTTGGTCCATGGAAAAGACTGAGAATAATGAAATAAATGATGTGACCTTTGCTCTCACAAAATTATGCTAATGGCTCTGTGTTAACACGGAGGACACGTTGACTGTGAATAATAATGGCAAGCAAATTACTGTGGTGCGGTGCTTTTTTGGGGCGTGCATGTTGGCAGTTTTTGCGAATGTTCAGTGTCTCACGTGGGTGAATCTTCCGTTGTTTCTTTTTTCGCTCAGGAGTGAACACAGTGGAGTTGTTTTCAAAGAATTCATATACATGTGAGCATGACATTAATGATTTCCACGAAGAATTTTCGCACAGGAATATTTACTTCGCAGGGGACTTTGTTTTCCGTTCTCAAAAACGTCCTAATATCACTGTATATCTGGAGAATTCTTTGTAGAAGGAATTTTAAATGGACTCATATAAATGAAGTATAAAATAAAGTGATATGTAGTAATAGTTTGAGATGAAATATACAATAATGAAAATACGGTTGTACAGATTAACATTTCTTGTGCCTGTGACGAAAGTAGAAAAGCAGCTTTTGTCTTTGTTCTAGGAATTCAGATGTGACAAACGCTTACACCAGCGGTGATAACTCAGGGCAATAGGTCCCAGGGGATTGTCTCTGCAGTATCTCTGTCTAGGAAGTTCTGCAGTTTAAGTACCAAAGAAAGCGAATTTCCGACACTAGCTAGATAGCTAGGGAGAATGGAATCGCAGTCGCAGTTTGGAGGAGAATCCTAGCTACCGGATGCTCTGATCGATTTTTCTTCCATTAAACACCCCCTCCACACACACACACAGACTTGATCGTGCATGCACTACACTCACACATGTCAGGGGCTGAGAGCTTCATCCGAGTGATGCGGTGCGTCGTTGGGAGCGAAGATACCTGGAAGGAAAAATCACGAAAGTTGTCTTCAGATCGGCGCCGAATCTCACTTTGCAATGAGGGAAGGGTCACTTCCACTTTCCGAGATATAACATGAATTTCACTAAGGGAATTAATGGCCCTGTAGTTGACTAATGATTAATAATTGACGCTCCTGCTAACACAAAATAATCAATAGAAAACAACTTTTGCATAAGGAAAATCAAAATATTTCAATTGATAAGAGCATGAAGTTTTAATTAACAGATTCTGGGGAAACTAAAAAAAAATATTGTTTGAAGATGGACAGGCCATGAACAGAACATAGACAATGTGAGGCATCTCATTTATTCGCAGGACATATCCTATACTGTGGGCTGACTTTCGTATCCCCATAGGCCAAAACAGAACTCTCCTGATGCGAAATAAATATTTGAATAGTATACGAGTAGTTCTAAACCTAATTATTACAGGGTTGCCTAAAACAATTAATAAGAAATTAATACTTATGTTAGTTAAAATTTTCATGGAATAATATATGCATATATTTAATGTTTAGTTCTTGCACGTTTAATTAATTCGTAAATAATTCGTAATAATAACGTAAAATAATTATATCCTGCAAAAACCAATATCGAAGCTTTGACATACAACGATTCGGTCATTATTAGCAATATTCAAAAAATACATTTAATAATTGTAGAACCACAGAGATAAAATTGTCGTTATTAAATGAAACGTACTATTCTAAATTTTGTTACAGAACAATCCCCATTCATTGTATTCATTATGCAATATTGTAACAGAACAAGGCTTCAGTGTTTATATTACTAATCTCTGAAGTGTCCAGAAATTTAAAAAAATAAACTATGCAGCCTCTAGCCATGTGACAGGTTGCAAGGTTTAGGTAGGTGGAACTCTGGAAAAATACAAAAAAACTATGAAAAAAATGATTTTAACAGAAATATGCAAATATTTTATTGTGTTACTCCGCGTATTATCCCACTGCGCTTACGGATTGAGTCTCATACTCATTCAGAGTGTCACTGTTTACGACACAGTTGAAGTAAGGCTTTAATGAAGAGGCCACCCTCCATTAAATATTTGCTAATCACATGTTGGGTTATGGAAAGTTATGGGACGTTTTACTATATTCCCGTTCAGAATAAATGCTACTGTATACTCATTCAATATTCAATATTATTAAAATGTGTTAGAACAAAATTTATGAGGACACTTTTGTTAACGTATTTAATTTATTTCAGAATTAAACGAAATTAAAATTAATTTTTCTTGATCAGAGTGCGTGCTATGTTTTGGAAAACCATTTTGTATTGCTTTGTTCTGCAAAATTTTCGCTGCTGGAGGCCACTACCTCTCATTAATCCACGAACCTTCGACATTTCCGAGCAGTGAAGCCGCGAATTGCGTTCGCTGAGCTGTGGCAATCTTTTTTGAGGATGTGAGGAGAGTTCGCTTCGTCGGTGAACGGTTCCGTGCCAGCGGCGCCGCCGTCGTCGAAAGAACCGATTCCCCCGGGGGCGCGACACGAGGCTGTGCGGTCGCCGCGCCGCGCCGCGACGCCTGCAGCGCTTGCAGCGGCCCGCTCGTAAAACGCGCACCGCATTGCCTGACGCCTCTGCGCTCGGGCCCTGCTCTTGCCTGGGCAACGGAAATATTATTAGAAAGCGAAAATGAACCAGCGAAGATGTTAAAATAAGGTTGTAAAAAGAGAGATTCACACTTCAAGGCGTAACATCCTTGTCGACTTTGAGGGATACAGGTGAACACGCTGGATCGGCTGGAAAGTTCACAGTTAATCGTGTAGGATGCGTGTAAGGTTAATGGCGGCATACGCCAATATAATAATAATAATAATAATAATAATAAATAATATTAATAATATAATAATAATAATAATAAT
>BOPP01000023.1:6774732-6793345 GCA_017312745.1 Gryllus bimaculatus | reverse complement strand
AGAAGAAGAAGAAGAAGAAGAAGAAGAAGAAGAAGAAGAAGAAATACTTTAGTTGCAAAATTCAGGAAAATTGGTTCCTGTGGCTGTTCTGAAACGGCACACGTAAATACTGAATATTTTTCTTTCTCATTGTGTAACATTATGTGTCGTTTCTCCCCAGTCTCCATGTATCTTACAAGATCATAGATCCCTCTCAAAAGGCTGGATATTTCGTAGATTTCTTCCGATTTTTCCGCGCAATGGAAATTAGTATTATAGATGTTTTCGGAATTTTCTCAAGATCCTTTATTTAATTACACACTTCTCAAAACCTCTCAAAACGCTGCAGCGTGCTTTTCCATCAATTTCTGGGCTCATTGTAAATTGGTAATATAGACGAGAAATAATGGGGCTTATGTAATAACGAAACGCCCTGCAAATCTGTTTGAATGATTTATAATTGGGGAATAAGCATTATTAGATGTGGAGTAATGTTTCATATATGCAGATAAATATTTGTCGTTAGCACTATCAAAATACCTTAAAAAATAAAGAAATTTGACTAATACGTTATTGGTATTAGATCTGTTATCTAACATTTGTTTCATGTGGTCACATTGTGAAGTTCTTATAGTGCATCTACGTTATTAAATTACACGTACAATAGTTCAGTATCTGAGTCAGTGAACTTTCGAACATGACTCTCGTACATAATGTTTCGATATTTTGATTTTTTTGACAAAAATATTCTTCCTCATTTTCTGGAAATATTCCCACTGTGAGCTTGGCTGACGAGGGAAAATATACCTTTTCCTCTCAGACCCTGATTTCCTTCAACGGCGTACTGGCATCGAGAGTTGAGTGGGGTGGGGAGTCGAATCTCGTGGCCGCACTGCTTCGTGATCTCGACTTCGTGTGCCTCGTGTATGTGTATATGTGTGTGAGTGTATGTAACTAGGGTTTCGTGACAGTTTTACCGTCGTAGCTTTAGTATTGCATCGGTCTATCAGAAACCGGCGTTATGTACACAGCCCGGAATACGAACGGAACATGCAAGAGGACAGTCCGCTTCTGGTAGCCAGAGAGCTCTGTATTTCCAGAGCAAACCACAGATTGAATATATGGAGCGGTGCGGCGTTAAATACACCGGGCTGTCCTCGTTTTTTCCCTCTCTTCCGACGGGAAAACTGGCGTTGCCAATTGTGTGTGTTCGTATGTAACGGCCGGATTAGAATCTGTTTTTATATCCCATTTGCGCTGCTCGTAAGCTCAGGATTAGTATCGAAGGTAAGCCGTATTATTCGTCTGCGGAAGCCCCAGGAGGAATGGCTTTTGTTCGTTGCAAATGCAAGTAAACACATGTTAGCGAGTTTGCCTCGTTCTTATCTGTCTGGAAGAATTCGTTGAGGTCGAAATTCGAGAGAGTGGATTATAATTTTCACTAATCATCAGTGAATCGAGAACAACTTTACCGTAGTTTACCACCTTCATAATTTAAGGGATGCCTGAAAATATTCTTTAGAATGAACTTTGTGTCCATGCAATCAGTATGTTTGTGCAGATATATGTGTTTTTTCTGTTTATAAACTAACATTTAAATACGTTTGTATAACTTAACACAGAAATTATTCCTGAAATAAGTATTTTAAAACCCCTAAAATCCTGTGTTGCAGTGTTAGTAATTCATGTAAATAACGCTCATTCTCTTTCAAGTATTAGAGCTTTACACATTTAATCTACAAAGTTAGGGGAAATGTATTTATCATAGAATTTTCTATAAAAGGTTGCAAAATGCGGCATTTATTTCTAAAGTTTGCATCGTCACGTATAAGAAGTAATAGAATTTACAATTGTGTCAATCTTATACAAAACAATTTGTAATTCCGAATCTCTACGTAATTTAATAAAGCGAATCTTACGAGTATTAACCTCCCTTTTTTTGAGAAGTGCAATGTCGATCATTACAAGGGACTTGGTCTAAGAGAGCTTTTTCAGGCCAAGATATCATAAAATGTCATTTTATGTTTACTACTTAAAATGAAAGGAGTTAACATAAATACTACATTATATTCAAAGTATATTTCTATTTTTTTCGAACTAATCTCCAAAGAATCATTGAGAAACATTGAAAAACTGTAATATTGAAGAGCAAGAAATTACATTAAATTTTTTGACCTACCCAAGTCCCTATGAAGCATAAAATCATTCATTACTTTGTACACCTACGAGATCGTTTTTTACAAATCGTGAAAGTTCTCAGGTTTTCAAGCTATGGAGAACCGTCCATCTTAATAACTGCATCCTCTGTAGTACCTGGCCATGTTCGGGTCGTAGAGGAAAGAAGAGCATGTCCAACTGCGCATGCTCAACCGCTCGGAAACCTCTCCTCTATTTGCACGAAACCCCTCGGGAAAGACCCATTTGCGGTGGTCCCCTCTCGCGCCCCATTTCAGCTATCGACTGACTGTACTGCGTCCACTTCTTGCGACAATAAAAAGTTGTTGTTTTTTTTTCTTTTTTGCTCCCTTTTCATTAAAGAGGACATGTGACCTGCGCGAAGCGGTCGCGTGGGGCGAAACACCAAGGTCAAAGTGGAGGGGGGAGAAGGGAAAAAGGAGGGGGGATGAGTTGCGGGGACACCTCCGGTCACGGACCCGTTCCCTGCCTGCGGGAGTCGTATCTCTCCCTCAAGAAGACAGTGTTGGTTTTTGATTTGCTGATATTTCTTCGTGTGCTTTGGCTGCTTGAATGCGTGTTTTATTAGTTGGTGGACTTGTTGGCACGGAACGTTTTTTGTTCGTTAACGATGTATTTACCTAGGGGGAACTGAAAGAATTGTCGTGTTAACTGCCATTTTATTTTGAAAGTAGGTTTCCGTGTTTTGGTAGGGACAAGGAATAGTGTTCCAGTTATTGGGTAACAAGTGTAAATGATTCTGTAATTTTAAAAAGATATGTTCTTAGTTTTAGGTGCTTTGAGTTCTTTAATGTTGCTCGAGTATGTATTCCCGTCTAAATATTTCGTAATGAACGATTTCTCTTTCTGTTCTAGGTGAGTCGAAGGTGCTCCTTTCAAGAAAACGTTTGTTTGGTGAGTTCATGCAGATCGTAATTAATTACTTTGTCATTTTAGTGTGAGTACCTTTCTCATTTCTGGGTATAGGTCAGGGAGAAGGCTAACGCATCTCTGTCCTCTTATTTCCTGGGCAGATGACTACTGTGGTTGGTTTCTGCCTCTCATTGTTGAGATCTGTCAACACTCTCATTTATTTCCAGAATCGGGATTAAAAATGAAAACAACCACAACAAAAAACTCAAATTTATAGTCAATTGAAGGCTAGTGATTCTACCAGGATATGCACTAGTACCAGAAGACATTGAAATAATAATGTAGTTATTAGAATTTCACATTAAAACACTTTATTAACTCAAAACTAACTAGCAAGAACATATATTACAGTAAAAACCATTAATGCTCTATTTATCATCCTTAAACTCTAGAAAATAAATCTAAAACCTAAGACTATTTACGAAATCAGTTTTTATACCACATTAAAATAAATCCTATGGAAGCTTCCAATAAATCCTTTCAATGTGTTCTGATCCTTCCGGTGTCCAATCCTCTCGTACGTTAGGCACCTCCGCGAAATAAATATTTCGAATGTTTTTACTTAATGCACTCTCACAACACTCTTAATGCACTCTTACAAGTGTTACTGTTGTTAAAAATTCCTTTTATCAATTAATCAAGTCTTCGTTATATTCGCTTTCTTCGCATCAAACAATGTCAACGTCGGCAATAATTATATTGAACTCAAATGTATTATAATTATCCAATTCGATATTTTGACATTATGCGCATGGAATATTTGACTTATTTTTCATGACTTATCAACCAAAACTCGTCCAGTATTGACTACAAGAAGCAGACTAATTACCATGTCCGATCTGCAGTCTAGCATGTCAAAAGTGTCTATTGACTTGGCCTTTCTCACATTATGACTCGTCGTCATGGAGTTACTCCCCCTTCAACCGTCCTTGATGTCACAATTCCCCATGTTAAACTTCTTTGCGGAACACGTTGAGTCACGTAAACCTTTTTTGCGGAACACGTTGAGTCACGCCCATGTTCTTTTATCTGCACTATAACAACAACACTCTCTTGTCCTAATTCGTATAAATTCCGCTCTGACCCTAAAAACACTACGAGAAATACGAATGTACCATATTGTGACCCACCGGATTACATAAATAAAGGTAGGATTATTGTACCGAGTGAATGGTGGAGTTGGTAAATGATTAGGAATAGGCTGTTGTTGGGAGACATGGTGGTATGATCAATCACCTACGGCTTAAAGAGATGGAAAGTCGCCTATGACTTCTGCAGAACGTGATGGCAAGCCTCTTGCTCGAGGCACGTGGAAGTACCTCCAAACACCTGATCAGAGATCGACGTAAAAATAAATATGGTTACTGAGTTTAATTCCAAAGTGTCGGGAAGTCGTTTTGTTAAGTTTTTCATTAAATATTTATTTATAACAAATCATTAATAATAAACTAATTATCAAAACAAATTTTACAAATGCTACAAATAATGAATATGTACTTTAACACTAACAAATTATGCACTAAATTGTGAAAATTTTTGAATTTGTGTAAATAAGAGACATTTTCCAGGAAAGTTTTTACGGGATAGGTAAAAACATGAAAATAAGGTTAATTGTATGAATATTAAATTATTTTTATTTAATTAGTAAATTTGACAGAATTGGGTAAACAACTCATTTTGTAACGGAATACAAATCAAATGACAATTGAGAATACTTAAAAAGCAATTTTTGTTATGTAAATAATAACATAAATAATTGTGATTGCGCCATTACATCACATCTATTAATACAAATGCTTTTGCTGGTTTACTTTTCCTCAAATATGGCACGATCATTCCACTAAAACAATAAACATCATACATTACTTCGTGCAATTGGTGGAGTGCACCTTACTGGCACTAGGTGCGTGCAGTTGAGATACGTCATATGTTGAATAAATTACCCGTCAGATTCAATTGTTTCAATAATTTATTTCGGCTAGCTTGATGCCCTCACTAATATATTCTGTCAGAACATAATGAACTTGTCCGAGGCAACATAATGAGCTACAAACAGAAGAATAACCCGTAGGTAGCAGAGCAACCTCGGCCCATGTTCGCAGTGTGCACATTTTCCTACCGCGGCGGCGTTTTTCTAGTTGCGCCAGTCACACAACAAGTGGTTCCCGAGCATCTGCTGTTCGGTTGGCGCCGGCTCAGCGTGCTTTGACGCATGACAAATGCTGCTAACGATTTGCCATTTTCGTTAGTCCGGCTGTATGGTGAGTTATTAACTATGCATGGAAAGAAAATTGTGCTCATTAATCTTGGCGGTGCGAAGCTCATGAGAAATGCTGAGCCGGTCGGTGCGCGGCCTATTAGTAACCCTCGTGCGGCCCTCAGTGGCCTCCGGTGACTCCGTCACCCCCGCACCGCGCTTCCACGCCGCCGTCGTTCCGCCCGCCTCCACGCACGCCTCCATCACAATCGCAACGCTCCTCCTCCTCATGCGCTGTCCCCAGCAACACCGAGTTCTCAGTACAACTCCATTGCCCGCGCGCTTCCGTCGTCCCATCGGTCCCACCGTCCCCGCCGTCCACACCGTCCCGCCGTCCTCCACGCGTGCCCGACCGTCCGCCGCCGTCCCGGCCGTCCCGCCGTCCCCGCCGTCCCCGCGTCCCACCGTCCCCACCGTCCCCACCGTCCTTCCGTCCCTGCCGTCCCGTCCCCGCCCGTCCGCCTGCCGTCCCCGCCGTTCCCGCCGTCCCGCGTCCCCGCTGTCCCGCCGTCCCGCGTCCCCCCGATCTCGACGTTCCCTGCAGCGTACGCGCCCACGCACCGCAAGAACCCGCCAGGCCGCCGCTATTCTCCCGGTGGTCCCGCAACCCACACTTTCTCAGTCCCAACTTTCTGCCCAGCGTCCGCGTGTGTACGCCGCTTCCTTGCAGACAATCCCGCAACCACAACAGCCCACGTTCAGGTCCACCGCCGGCCCGCGGGCCCGCCCCCGCCATCCCTCCGCCCCCGCGCCCACCTGCACTGCCACCAAGACCGCAACGACCATCGCTAGCCACTACGCCCCCTCCACTCTCCTAACCCACGATTTACACTTACGTGCACTACACTATCGCACATGTTGGGGGAGGCGATTGGGGAGCTTCGAGGCTTGTTTAACCAAGTGCTCCGGCTGGTGGTAGATTACCTGGACGGGAAATCTACACGGTCGACGTGTAAGGTCGGCGGCCGGATCCTACGCGCACTCTATGCCTGAATCCAAATACATGCACTATAACGTACGGACTAATGCCCTTTGTAGTGTGACGCGCCGCAAAAAACACCAATTTCAATAATCAATCAATCAATCATCAATCATCAGCAACCAATCAATCAATCAACTTATCTTCTGACTGCGGAAGGTCACACCTTTATGGTCCAATTTTTCTATTTTAACTTCCCCTGTCACTGTCGTCCCATCTCTTTAATCTCGCGAGACTTGTCTGCCCTGCCATTTTCCAGCCACTTCACTGTGCAGGTTTTGTGAGGTCCTTGCAACCAACGTCCTGCTCTTGCCAATTTCAACCTCTGAGCCTGAGTGGGCCGGAATCGTCTTTATGTTTCCACTTCATCGCGCCACCCGCAGCTGCACCCGCCGACCACGCCTGCCCTCCCTTTCTTCCTTGTATTTCTTCGAGCGCCGTTCTAACTCTTCCACTTCCACATTTCCTCCGGCCTTGCCCTTTCTATAGCCCTGCTTCATTCTTTCATTTTAGTTTTCAAATTATTTTCTATTTGATTAGCAGTTTGTTTTAAAAAGGAATCAGCTTTCTTTTACAATAATTAATTCGCAGAATTGGACATGCCTAAGGGAAAGGCTCACTTCACTCTCTTTTTATAAAGCCATCTGCTTGAAAAGAACAAAAGTAAAAGTGTAATCACAATATATTACAATAAAAGGGCCCATTACAATCATCCACGCTTGTAAACTTGTTATATGTGACTCACTAAAATATCACATTATTAATCTAAGGAAGCCAGATAATAATCAGTGAACGAGCGAGCATTAAGGATGACTCTAATAATTGGCAAGGTAAGTAGAAGTATTCAGAGAAACTGGAGAGAATCTCATTTTAATCCTTAAGATAACATTGAATGCGTGGTAAAAAAATTGAAATATCTTCGAATGATTTTTTGAGAATGTACATAACGAAACAATGAAATGTATTGTACTTTGCATATTGAAACATTACTGCCAGCTTTTGTAAAGCTACTATGTCCGTTCATAAAAGGAAGTTAGAAGGGATCTTTCATTTTCTACGACGGTAGTGTAAACCTCCGTTTCCTTAATAATTGAATTTCGCCGGTTGATTGATTGATTTGGGCAAAATAACAAACTATTGTCATCCTTAAGTGAAGGCAATGGCCTTTTAAATTCCCGATAATGGATATGAATAAATGTATGATCCTTTCATAAACCGCATCACCACGCTTGACTTCACATTTTTCCATTCTCGAGAAACCCTCTTCCCTCTGCTCATCAGTCAACTTCACACCACCTTCACGCCCGTTGGAACCTTTGCTACCGTCCTTCAGCGCACCCAGGTGGACATCCGTGAACAGTCGCATGCCGAGAGCCGTCCACATACGGGCGAGACCTTGCGCCGGGTCCGGCACGCAACCGTGCACCAACCGCGGACGCCAACCGCACACAGGCGCCGCCGCTTCATAAACGGGCCGGACAGACTCTTTCTCATCCAGTGGGTGCTTTTTTCACGCGGCCGCAAAATTTCAATGACGGCATTTGAATAAAATACTTAGCGCAGGGCGGGGCGGAACTGGCGGGCTACGTAGGTGCTCTGTTGAAATATTGCGCGGAAGGCCTCCGCATTCTGCACTAGCGAGTACCTGAGAGCAGGGAAGAGAGGAAGGAAAGCGGGATTTCCACGGAAGCACATACAATTTCCAGAAATAAAAGAATTTTGTATTAATGAATTAATTAGCGGCATCGATTGTAGCTTATAGTGTGTCGAATTGAAATAATCGAGCTTCGTAAATTGGGACTCGCGGACAAACTCCGTTGGTTTTTTGAACATGGTTTAAAGGCACTCGGTCCGATCGTAATTGTTTTTGACTATTGGACGCTTGGACGAAGTCGTGAGGGAAAAATTGGTATGTCCTCACTTTAGGAAAAGAAATTAAAGCCGATTCATTTCATGTCGCATTTTTTGGAGGCGAGTGCCTGAGAGAGACAGGAAAGGATCGAGAGCAAAGATTTCCACTACTCCTCACATGGAGATACATTTCACGAAAATAAATTAAAAAATATTGTTTTATTATTAAATAATTTTAGCGGGCTTTGGAGGAAAAGCAATTAGCGGTATGGAATTGTCAAGATCGGGTTCTTGGAATTTGAAACCAGCGATGAAGTCTGCGGGGAAAAATTGGTACGGGTCCTCATTCGAAGAGAACTAAAGCCAGTTCTACATTGTCGAGTTTTCTCTCGAGAATACCTGAAAGGAAAGGAGGTAAGCGAATTTCCACTCTCCTCGGAGGGAATCAATTTCTCAGAAATAAAATATTTTTTTTTATTAATTAACTCATTTAGTGCTTCGATGGTGTAACAATCAGCGGGTGTCGAACTTGCATACTGAGTTTCTTGGATTCGACATGGACGAAAGTCGTGAGTGAAAAATCTCGTAAGCGTCCTCCTTCGAGGGAATATAGCAAGTTTTACCATGTTGCGCATATTCTCGTACAAAATATCCTCATCAAACAAATCCTATAACGCAACAATGGCGACGTAAAAGACTTCCACCGAGGCTTATAGAAACTTGGAGACGTCAGCTTTCACGGACGAGAGTCAATGGTTTCTTGACGGTCCGGGAGAGGCCCGCGCCGGCATCGTCGAGTGTGCATCTATCGTCGGTCATATTTTTCGGGCAAAAAGATCTTCGATGATAGGCATTTCTCTGTTGAATGGTTGGTTTGTGTGGCGTCGTTAACAACGAGGGCCAGAAACCGTTAGGTCGCGTGAAAGTACGCTGCGGGGGAGGGAAGGGGTTGAGCCTGATACTTCGGGAGTTTGCGCTCTGGCGGTGCCTTCAGGTAGAGCCGCAGAGCCAAAAATACCGTAGGCTGTAAACTCCGAAGCTGCTGGCCAGCGAGCTATCTATGGACATGTGGTGGGGGGTGTCAGCCTCACTATTTAACGCGGCGCCATCTGCGCCCGGCGTTCTCATTCAAGTTAGCAATCGGGGAGCTTGTACGTGTTGTACGAGGAGTTGTAGGAGTGTGGCGAGATGTCGCGGAAGTAGGGCCAGACGAATCTCGCGTGCTGTAGTCACACGGTCGCCACGAGACCGGGTTAAATTTTGGCGTTAGGGCCATGTGACGGGTAATTGTCACGGGACGGAGGTCCGACAGCTCGCATTACGCGTGCTTGTATTTTTCCTGCAGTAAGCAGTGTTGCTGAAAGGAAAAGGTTGCCGGAGTGTTTTAATATTAGCAATTCATTGTAAACTTTGGTACATAATCTTTAATATATTATTTTCTTTTGTTATTGAAAATTTATTTCTTATTTCACTACGTCACAGTTTGCATAGCTGCAAACGCGACACTTTTGCCTAACCATTGACTAGGACGTGGTTGTCCAAAGCGCGGACGGAAGAGAGTTTGCCAAGTATTCGGTCATCCCACAAGAGACGGCTTCTTGAAAGTTCCAGTTTTGGGGGCGTTTATAAAGGGCGTCTTCCGGACAACCAAGATTACTTATTTTTAACGACCTGTTTCCCTGAAAATTAATGTATCCGTTCGGTGCTCTATTAGATGGCCGTCACAATAATCCTGTCAGCTGAACGCAAAGTCACTTACCACTGTCTTAGGAAAAGTAATACATATTTATCGTTCATTGCAACTCACGCGACAGAACACAGAACACACAACATATAACATTAGGTCACTCTATTCATTTCTATTTCTCCCATTAAATATTGTGTTTAAGTATTGGTAAATGTGTGATAACAATTCCATTAAGTGTGGGTTGAACATCCGAGCATCCGGAGGCCAATTCTCAAAAGTCCCATTAGGTTGAATACAAATGAACTTGGTGTTCATCATTTTACTTTTTTTATATGTCTGTAACGGATAATATCTCGAAAAATAGTACTTCCATCTGTCGAATATTAATGTCCTATCGTGCAATCTTACTCGCGAACATTTTGCACGATGTGGATAAAGGTGAAATGAGTCAGTGGGGAAGCATGAGAGGAGAGTGACTCCGATTTTTTCGCTTTTGATTAATTGGAAATCGCTATTACTCTTCCCATGATGGTCCACATATTGATTTTACCATTCCTAGCGAAGCAAATATAATTGAAAAGAGTAATTCAATTGTGTGGGAATGAATCATAATTCGAAGGTTCATTTATTCTTTGACTTTAAGACTCCATTTTTTCATGCATGAGTTGTATTTTACTAACCTTTACAGCATCAATGTCACGAATTCATTCAAGCATTCTATTAGTTACATGGACAATGTGTATTTTTTTCATTTCAAGCATGAAGAATACTTGTTTTTTGAGATTTTTACCTACTGCTCGTTTTACAACTTTTTAAAAAGTTGCACAAAGTACTGTGGTAAACTCGAAGTTGAAATATAAGATAATTTATTGTTATTGAAAAAATTCGCTATATCTTACGTGTTTATGGTTTATTCAAAGGCAGCGAGCCTTTACTGTTTTCGTCCAAATGTGTCTTAATTTTGGGGTGCATCTCAAATTTGATGGCATCTTATGTCTAAGAATTCGTCAGCATTTACGCAATCTAAGTTTGATATATTGCTATCTCGTACAGGTCAGCCTACCTAGAGTTTACAATGCTGGCGCACGAGAGGGAAGGTATTCACCACACTTCACCCTTCGATATTTATCTGCCATGCGAACAGAAACAAATTTTTCAAGGCAGAAAAATGGCTAACAGAAGAACCTGGATTTGGTATTTCCTTCCAATAAACTAGCATTTATTGATTAAAGTAACAAAATTAAAAATGTAATAAATTGAATACTACGAATTAAGTATTTTTTTTTCAGATTTTTCATAGGCTAGCATGAACCAACAAAAAATAACTACGCAATGTAAAGGATTTTTCTTCAGCTTACTGAATTTTATAGCGTCAAAAACTATTTTGGAGTTATTTATGCGCAGTATGTTCGCGACGAAAAATATTATAGAAACAACTGCCAAAATATTTTGAGAGAATATTTAGGCATTGTTGAATGAATAAGACTCATTCTACATGGACATTGAGTGTTATTTCTATCCTTTTAAGTTAAGAAAAAAATGAATGTTAATTGGGTGAACTAAGATTTTTTAGAAGCCGTAGGATAGAACACGCATTTTATTTTCAATTTATTTTCATAAACTTTACAAGGTTGTCAGTGCCATTTTAAGCGTATTTTTCAAAAGAAATTTCTTAACTCGATAAAAAATATGTAAAAATTTCCTTTATCTTCTGCAGAACCTATTCTAACAAACAGCCAGTTCATCTGCTGTTGGGGTCTTAAACTACATGTGGCTACCTCAGTTACGCTTTAGGGTGTAGAAGTGCCTCTAGAATAGATGAATTCCATTGTGACATTTCGTTGTCACGTCTCCTGGACAGGCGCAGGAAGTGGTTTGTCGCATTCGAACCGCTGTGACAAACAATGCGACTACGAATGATAGTTGTGAGTGTCAGGCGTGCTTGAAAACGAAAAATAGCAAATGCAAGTGTCCGCTAGGTGCTTGCCATTTACTCATCCTACAGCAACGCAGGTAGCGCCGCAAGGCAATCCAACAAGCTTATTTTGTCATGTAATGGTTTTCATATTGCGTTTTCCTTTTGATACAGAGGAGTGTTTTGTAATTTATTTTGGCCATTTAATCAATAAATGGTCAGTCTTTAGAGAGGAATTCCTCTTCGAAACTGGTTTTGGAACAAAGGACACACATTCAAAACGCAGGCAGGAGAGGCCACAGGTAAAAGGGTCTTAAGAATGCCTTCAGTGATGAGTTTACTAAAGTTATTTTATAAAGGAAACGAGTAAACAATTAGACAAACTGCGCATTTTCTTCATAAAAGAGTTTTGGGCTGCGATCAAATTCGTATTTTAGGGGAAAGTTATTGTCCACAGGAAATTTTGGATGAAAGAAAATGATTGAAGCGAAAAGTTGTTGTTTGTACTCGTGTTCTAATAGTTTCAAAGCAATATTTTTTAGCCAGAAACACGTTGTATTGTCGGCTTAATTTTTTCCTTCATGTCTCAATAAAATTCAGTTATGTATGTAAAAAACGTATCATTATTTCTGACTGTTTTGTTCTGTTTGGTGGTTCGTTATTTTTACTATATAATGCATTATCCAAAATATTGTTAACTGATCCACGCAACGCTAATCTTACACTGCTAAATCTTTGAAATGCTGAATTGTTATTTCTGCATTTTAGTAATTATTGATTCATCAAAAATGTAGCGAAGCTACCCGCAACCGATATGCCGCAAAGAAACGTATCCCTTTAATTCTGTTTGGTAAGTAATTTTTTTAATGGGTGTGAATCATTACAGGCCAGTCTTGTAGAAAGTATTGCCGGGTTATGGAATTTTTAATTATGAGTTTTTAGCGAATTTTGCTTTAGGGCCTAGTAGACGGTGAGAGAGGTTGATGTTGCGGGGTAAAGTATAGTAAATAATAATATAATAATAATAATAATAATAATATAAATTGATTGATTTATTATTATTATTATTATTATTATTATTATTTTTTTATAAGCGTCATGTCATGTCTTTTATTTTGAAAAGCATATTACAATAATGGTACATATATATATGGCTTTCAATATTTATTTCATTATAACTGATGGCAAAATTCTACAGCAAAGTGACTCGATGGAAGCGAATGTTAAATGAAATTCTATAGATGCTAGTTGTAATTCGTTCACTCACATTTCCTGGGAGCACAAACCAGTAGGCGCTATTAAAAAGAATATTCTGTGATACTTTTTAAATAATTTCGGCAGCAACACAATGAAATCTACCACTATAAATTCTCACGTCTATACTTGAATGAAAATATTCACCCAAGACTCTCCTTCAACAGACACAAGCAATGACGCGAGTACGTCGCCGCACTGAAAGAGAAATCCTAGTTGGTTGCTCCTGAAACTTTTCATGCAATCACACTAACCCAACTGCACAATTAACGCAATGAAAACGATTAATTGGCTGCGCATAACATGCAACCTCATGTCTTAGTGATAGAAGCTAATGTAGCATTCCACTTACAAATTTGCGCTCATAATGGGTTCCAAAAATTCCCCCCAAACTGCCTCAAACCACAATAAGGCCATGAGGCCAGTACATGACTGACTGCAACATACGGACTCACGAAATACCTTCGGGACAAGGCGGCAGCCTCGCTGGATAGTCGCCCTTTGAAAGAGAGGTAATGAAGTTCAGTTCGCTGCCATCGCTCAACCTGGCGCAAAGTCAGAACAATCTTTTCTCCCAACGGGCGCCCTAACATGCCTCTTCCATTGTAGCCACCTTGCGGCTCAAGCAGCACACGATGGCAATGAAGGGCGCAAATGGCGGACAAACTTATTCTTTCAGCACTGGTACACAGGAGACTAGTACAATGAATGAGTTCACTGTTTATTGAATTGGATAGCGGTTCACTTGCGGTAGCGCGTGTGGGGAAAATACTTTTTTTTTTTTTTTTAGCTATATTCATTATGGTTCGGCATAAACTACAGGGTCCATAGAGCGAACCCCTTGTTTTTTACAGAAGTAATAACAATATTTTGAAACCAAATAATTATTTACCATTGATATGAAAACACATTACCATAAGTAACAAATATTACAGAATGGTAACACAAAAATTTGATACAAATTCTATTACATTACGCACGCTATATGGAGTTGAGTTCATCAAGGAAATGATCACATTATATTACATTACTTGTTATCATTTACAAGTGTTTGTATATTGTTACAAAGATTGTTATTTTCCTTCAATAATTTAAATTTGGGCAATGAACCTAATATATGGCAATGAGGAATAGTATATGAAAAGTTAGGCAAAGGTTAGGGGATTCCTTTGCTATTAAATGCGTGGTGAGTCAAGCGCTGAACGGCGCTATTCTCAAGACGCGGTAAGAAAGTACTTGATCACTTCTTTTTTTGAGGTGGGAGCATGGTCTTCAGACTGATTTTCTGATCATGAACAGTTTTGCTAGGTGGAGAAACTTTTCCATTCAAGTGTCCACGATTCCTTTTTTTTTTTTTTTTTTTTTTTTTTTTTTTGAACGAGGTAGCTAGTTTTGGCTGCTCTGTCAATACTTTCGGGCTATACGGCATACGCGAACCGTAGTCATGGCCATATAATAAAACTGGGCGTTTGCAAAATAGACAAAACACTGAGCGACCTGGAATCAACATAGCTGTAGCATCGCCATGTTTAGTATTTTGGCCTCCAAGAGTAATATACCTGTTAAGTTCCAAAGCATTATTAATAGAAATAATGTACTCGTACGAAAGTGTAATTTGGCATATTCTTTTAAATGAGCTCCATATCTACGCCCAATTTGTTCGTACGCCGGACGACACACATTGTGTACTAGTTTGCGTAAATACTACTTTTCCGTATGGGCTCATTTGCATGAATGCAAACTTATTAAATAACTCTGTCGAGTATTTCATGTTCCAAAGCTCTCTTTCATAGGTTTGTCCCATCTATTATGCTCCATAGGAATTCATACGACAGGGAATTTTTATTAATACGGATGCACATAATCATTGATTTGAGATTCATATTTGCCGTTAATAGCCTATTTTTTAGAGTCAATTCTGTTAGGCAGCGACATTCAACATTGACACTTGAGTAATATTAGACGGTAATTGTTATGGTAGTAATATTAGGCAGTAATTAAATACGTGCAATAACTATTAGGTTGTATTATTGGTTATGTTTGGGAGGGGCAACTTTCCCTTGGCCCGCCGGTAAGTTACACGCCAAAAGCCTGCGGTTTATGATATTAGAACCTTCCAGCGCTGTCGGGCCAATTCATTTTATTGAAGGAAAATAGTTTGTGTCCGAGTATTCCTCAATTCGGGCCACAGTGGCAGCGGCGCTTCAAACTTCATCCGGACACAATCTTTCCCTGGCCGCTCGCGGTCGTTCCATGCGGTCGGAGCGTGGCCGGGGGGGGGGGGAGGGCGAGGGGTGGAAGAGGGGGAAAATGGAGGGAGGGGGCGGATCGTCCTTTGATCAGGCGGCATAATTACGGCCCCCGGCCGCTCCGGCCGCCCACCACGCGTGCGCGGGCGATTGGGGGGGGGGAGTATTGATGCGACGTGCAACGCGATGTACGCGTCTAATTTTCCCGCTGGAGCACGGAGGCCGCTCTGCTGACTAATGTTCGTTGGTGTTTCATTAGCATACACTTTAATACGTGTATGAATCATATTATTCATGGGATACTTAGGAATATAAGCTGTTGTACTGAACTAAATCGAAGTAATAACCCTAGCTCTGCGGAGATTTTACGGATGGTTTTCTAAAGTTGAATTAAGCCTAATTTTGCTGCTGATTTTAAGTTGAATGGGAAATCGTTTGTAATGAAGCCATATCAAAGATGTTTGTGTTATTTTTTTTAGCAATGGTGGGGACTGCAATTTCTAAAATTTTTGTATGCAGAATTGTGTATTTGCTATGTCCTAAATACTCGGAGAAGCTTAAAAAACATTTCAATTTTAACTTCTGATACAACGGGGTAGTAATATACGTAAAAACTAAAAACAATTTATTATTTTATTCGCTTCGGCGTTCTCTCGATCCAAGTGGCCACGTGCAACTTGCCATGGGAGTTTACAGAAAAATTGGTAGATGTAGTGCAGGTTCCTGCTGGTACAAAGTACATGACGTTTATTCTGATAGATTTCTGATATGTTCTATTGACAAACACGATTGTTAAATGTCAATGTTAACAGCTTTGCACCAATAAGATGGCACTAACGACATGAACATCATTTCAAGATTTAAATGTTTTTTCATGCCAATTTGTGCGCGACGTCACTGAACTTTACAAACCACTTAGATGATACTAATGCCTGAAATGACCTGTCTTTTATCGAGAAAATAATTTATGTACATTAAGAAAGAAATTCAATTGTTAATATTTCTTCATGAATTGCTACAGGCTTTCCACTGGTATTATCCAAGTTACTATTCTTTTTACAACATACTCGCATAGTGGCAAGCGTGAAGCTAAAAACAAAATACTGAATAATATATATGTATTTTATTTTGTTAGATACGTCCTGTAGGAAAGAGAATGTTAATTTGCGGATGCAAATGTTTCTATATCCACGTATGTGCTCAAAGGAAACGTCTCTCAACTGAAAGATTTAACAATATTCATCTTATTGACCAAGACAATTGACATTTGAATTATGTTTAAAGTTATTTTAGAGTTCAATTGCCAGAATGCTGGAATCACTTATTTGTATGGCAACTTACACGGATTATTGGAAATCCATCCCGGGAAGTTTCATGCATATGTTTATTAAGCCTGGTCGGGATTTTCTTAAATTGTAGAGGATCAAGTAGAAGTAATTAAGTATGGCGCAATTAAAAGAACAAACGTTTTTGGAGTAAATCAATTGGATTGAATTTCTCTTGTGTTAATCTTTTTTCAATCAAGGTATATTTGCATTCCCTACCAAAATATATTTAGCTACAAAATTTTAATATAACAAACGATACTTTGACTTGGAGGCAAAGGACTGCTACTTTTATAGACTTGTGATTGTATGAAAAGAACGTTTAGATATTCGTACTCAATTAATACTATAATTAAGTACTAGAGAGTAAGAAAATTTAGAGAATCCTTATTATAAACCATGTATCAATCATTTAGCGGGAGTTATTTTTATTCTTTCCTAACAGCCAAAGAATTTAGGCAGTCCGCTCCGAACATTTACTGGCAGAGGGAAGTCAAGGCACCCCCCCAACCGCAACGCGCGTCGGAAAATGAAACGAAGCGCACGCGTGATGGATGAGGGGGGCGGGACGGTGGGCAGGGGGCGAGGGTTTTATTGTTTTAGAGCAATTTCTTTGTTTTGGGGATTAAACTCCGGTGGCGGACGAAATCGGCACCGAGCCCCGCAGCGCGCGCGATTGCGCCGTCTGCCCGCCCCCCCCCCCACGGGTCGCACACCCGTCCGCTCCCTCCGCCTGCCCGCCCGCTCGTCCCGCCCTCGTCTGCGTCGCCCCTCCTTCCTTCGCCGCTCCTAACCGCTCGCCCAGCCCGCTCACGCCCGCTCCGGCTTGCGCCCCGCTCGCGTTCCGCTCGACCCGTCACAACCTGCTCCACTTACTCTCCTGGCCTGCACCCCGTCTTCCGTCCGCACTCACCCTGCCCCGCCGCCTCCGCCATACTTTTCGCCGCTCCCCTACCCTCCCGCCAGCCCGTCACACGCCGCTCCGCTGTGGCCCGCTCCCGTCACCGCTCTCAGCACGTTCCGTGAACCTTGCTTGTTGCAACCGTCTCCGCTGCTCGTTGCTCCCACGCCTGTATTCTAGTCGCCCTTCCAACGCCTTTTGTGATCTCCTCCTTTTCTTCTCCTTTCCACCTGCTTCTGCTGCATCCGTCCGCTCCTTGCATTCTCCCTCCTCTTTCGCCTCCGACTTCCTTCCGCCAGTATAATCTTCTGAACAAATTACTGTCGATTCTCCTCCTTCGCGTCCTTCTGCTACACCTTCTGCTTCCGCCTTCGCCTTCGTTTGCCCCGCCCCGTGCCTCACATTCACTCTCATCCCTCGCCCGCAAGTTCACCTTCACTTTCATCCTCACCACTTCACGCTCACCAAATCACTCGCCTTCGCCTGGCCTTCGCCTCACTCTCGCTCTCCTCCTCACCACGTCACCCTCACCTCCTCCCTCAGCTCACCCTGGCGTCGCCCTCACCTCGTTCCTTGACCTCAGACCTTCGCTTTCACATCTTCATTCTCCTCGTTCTTTCTCCATCACTTCGCTTCCCTCCACGAATTTCCGCTCCCTCTTCCACTTCACATGCTGCCCCTCCCCGGTTTCTGTAACGTCGCTCTTCCCGCCCTCCACCGCGCTCATGCTGCGTGGCCCTCAAGGCCGCCGCGCGCGTTGGGCCGCGTCAGGTGGCTTCGGCCGCGCGGCGACCGCACGAAGAAATCCGCTGGATATTGCGAGCGGGGAGGAGCTTGCATTGGATGCGCGAACCAATAAGTGAGCGAGGCGCGACGGTAGAATAGGATTTCGAGTGTGACATCCGAGTTTAATATAAGGACCTCAAGGAAAGGCAGATCTTTTTTTTCCCTTTTTTTCTCCATAAATAGAATTGGAATACGTACAGTTGCACAATTAAGAAGGCGAATTCATAACTGTAAAATAAACGTCTGTGAATTGAGAAATTGAATAAGTAAATAGGCAATACATCGTAGACGAAGTTTGGAATAAAGGCGCGGATTCGTTTTA
>BOPP01000023.1:6762144-6774707 GCA_017312745.1 Gryllus bimaculatus | reverse complement strand
CATCCCCGCCGCCCACCTCACTCCACCAAACCGCAACGCCTCGCTAGCCACTACGCCCCCTCAACTCTCCCTACAACCCACGATTTTCATTTACGTGCACTACACTATCACACATGTTGGGAGGCGAGTGGGGAGCTTAAAGCTTGCTTGGGCAGTGCTCCGCTGGTGGTAGATACCTGGATGGGGGAAATCTACACGTCGTCGTGTAGGTCGGCGCCGGATCCTACCGGGCACTCTATGCCGGATCCAAAATACATGCACTATACGTACGAACTAATGCCCTTTGTAGTTGACGCGCCAGGAAACACCAATAAATCAATCAATCAACCAATCAAACAATCAACCAATCAACCAATCAACCAATCAACCAATCAACCAACCAATCAATCAACCAATCAACCAATCAATCAATCAATCAATCAACCAATCAATCAACCAATCAATCAATCAATCAACCAATCAATCAATCAATCAACCAATCTATCTATCTATCTATCTATCTATCTATCTATCTGACTGCCAAGTTCACCCCTTTATCGTCCAATTTTCTATTTAACTTCCCTGTCACTTCGTCCCATCTCTTTAATCTCCGAGACTGTCTGCTCGCCATTTCCCAGCCACTCGCTGTGCAGGTTGTGAGTCCTCGCAACCAACGTCCTGCTCTTGCAATTTCAACCTCTGAGCCCGAGTGGCCGAGTCGTCTTA
The DNA here is from genome assembly GCA_017312745.1 of Gryllus bimaculatus. Classification (NCBI taxonomy): domain Eukaryota; kingdom Metazoa; phylum Arthropoda; class Insecta; order Orthoptera; family Gryllidae; genus Gryllus; species Gryllus bimaculatus. The sequence goes on along the minus strand of BOPP01000023.1, from coordinate 6,774,002 downwards.
TGTTTCCACTTTCCATCCGCCATCCGCCACCCGCCCGACCTCGCTGCCCTCCCTTTCTTCGTTGTGTTTCTTCGACCCCGTTCTACTCTTCCTCTTCACATTCATCCGGCCCTTGCCCTTCTATAGCCCTCTTCATCTTTCCATTTTAGTTTTCAAAATTATTTTCTATTTGATAGACACGTTTGTTTTACAAAAGAATCAGCTTTCTTTTACAATAATTAATTCGCAGAATTGGACATGCTAAGGCTCACTTCACTCTCTTTTTATAAAGCCATCTCTGGAAAAGAAAAAAGTAAAAGTGTAATCACAATATAATTACAATAAAAGGGCAATTACAATCATCCACGATTGTAATTGTATATGTGACTCAATAAATATCACATTATTAATCTAAGGAACCAGATAATACAATCAGTGAACGAGCGAGCATTAAGGATGATCTAATAATTGCAGGTAAATAGAAGTCATTCAGAGAAACTGGAGAGAATTCATTTTAATCCTTACAGATAACATTGAATGCGTGTAAAAAAATTGAAATATCTTCGAATGATTTTTGAGAATGTACAACGAAACAATGAAATGTATTGTAACTTTGCATATTGAAACATTCACTGCCAGCTTTTGTAAAGCTACTATGTCCCGTTCATAAAAGGAAGTTAGAAAGGATCTTTCATTTTCTACGACGGTAGGTAAACCTCCGTTTCTTATAATATGAATTTCCCGGTTGATTGATTGATTGGGCAAAATAACAAACTATTGGTCATATTAAGTGAAGCAATGGCCTTTTAAATTCCCCGATGAATGATATGAATAAATGTATGATACTTTCATAAACCGCATCACCCAACGCTTGACTTCCACATTTCCATTCTCGAGAAACCTCTTTCCCCTGCTCATCAGTCAACTTCAACCCACCTTCACCCCGTTGGACCCTTTGCTACCCGCCTATTCAGCCACCCAGGTGACATCCGTGACACAGTCGCATGCCGAGAGCCGTCCAACATACGGGCGACACCTGCGCCGTCCGGCACCAACCGTGCACCAACCGGACGCCAACCGCACACCAGGCAGCCGCCGCTTCATAAACGGGCGGACAGACTCATTTCTCATCCAGTGGTGCTTTTTCACGCGGCAGCAAATTTCAATGACGGCATTTGAATAAAATATTAGCGCAGGCGGGCGCGGAACTGCGGGCTAAGTAGGTCTCTGGTTGAAATATTGCGCGGAGGCCTCCGCATTCTGCACTAGCGAGTACCTGAGACAGGAAGAGAGGAAGGAAAGCGGATTTCCACGGAAGCACATACAATTTCCCAGAAATAAAAGAATTTTTGGTATTAATGAAATTAATTAGCGGCATCGATATGTAGCTTATAGTGTGTCGAATTGAAATAATCGAGTTCGTAAATTGGACTCCGGACAAACTCGTGGTTTTGAACATGGTTTTAAGCACTCGTCGAATCGAATTGTTTTTGACTTTGGACCTTGGACGAAGTCGTGAGGGAAAAATTGGTATGTCCTCCTTCGGAAAAGAATTAAAGCCGATTCCATCATGTCGCATTTTTTTGAGCGAGTGCCTGAGAGAGACAGGAAGGATCGAGAGCAGATTTCCACTCTCCTCACATGGAGATACAATTTCACGAAAATAAAATATTGTTTATTAATTAAATAATTTAGCGGCTTTGGAGAAACAATTAGCGTATGGAATTGTCAAGATCGGGTTCTTGGATTTGACCAGGAATGAAGTCGTGAGGGAAAAATTGGTACGTCCTCCTTCGGAAGAGAACTAAAGCCAGTTCTACATTGTCGAGTTTTCTCTCGAGAATACCTGAAAAGGAAGGAGGTAGAGCGGATTTCCACTCTCCTCGGAAGGGAATACAATTTCTCAGAAATAAAATATTTTTTTTATTAATTAACTAATTTAGCTGCTTCGATGGTGTAACAATCAGCGTGTCGAACTATCATAACTGAGTTCTTGGATTCGACCATGGACGAAGTCGTGAGTGAAAAATTCGTACGTCCTCCTTCGGAAGGGAAATAAAGCAAGTTTTACCATGTTGCATATTCTCGTACAAAATATCCTCATCAAACTAATCCTATCAAACCAAAATGGCGACGTAGACTTCCACAACGAGGCTTCATAGAAACTTGGAGACGTAAGCTTTCACGACGAGAGTCAATGGTTCCTTGACGGTCCGGGAGAGGCCCCGCCGGCATCGTCAGTGTGCATCTATCGTCGGTCATATTTTTCAGGGCAAAAAGATATTCGATGATAGGCATTTCTCTGTTGATGGTTGGTTGTGTGGCGTCGTTAACACGAGGGCCAGAACCGTTAGGTCGGTGAAAGTACGCTGCGGGGGAGGAGAAGGGGTTGAGCCTGATACTTCGGGAGTTTGCGCTCTGGCGGTGCCTTCAGGTAGAGCCGCAGAGCCAAAAATACCGTAGGCTGTAAACTCCGAAGCTGCTGGCCAGCGAGCTATCTATGGACATGTGGTGGGGGGTGTCAGCCTCACTATTTAACGCGGCGCCATCTGCGCCCGGCGTTCTCATTCAAGTTAGCAATCGGGGAGCTTGTACGTGTTGTACGAGGAGTTGTAGGAGTGTGGCGAGATGTCGCGGAAGTAGGGCCAGACGAATCTCGCGTGCTGTAGTCACACGGTCGCCACGAGACCGGGTTAAATTTTGGCGTTAGGGCCATGTGACGGGTAATTGTCACGGGACGGAGGTCCGACAGCTCGCATTACGCGTGCTTGTATTTTTCCTGCAGTAAGCAGTGTTGCTGAAAGGAAAAGGTTGCCGGAGTGTTTTAATATTAGCAATTCATTGTAAACTTTGGTACATAATCTTTAATATATTATTTTCTTTTGTTATTGAAAATTTATTTCTTATTTCACTACGTCACAGTTTGCATAGCTGCAAACGCGACACTTTTGCCTAACCATTGACTAGGACGTGGTTGTCCAAAGCGCGGACGGAAGAGAGTTTGCCAAGTATTCGGTCATCCCACAAGAGACGGCTTCTTGAAAGTTCCAGTTTTGGGGGCGTTTATAAAGGGCGTCTTCCGGACAACCAAGATTACTTATTTTTAACGACCTGTTTCCCTGAAAATTAATGTATCCGTTCGGTGCTCTATTAGATGGCCGTCACAATAATCCTGTCAGCTGAACGCAAAGTCACTTACCACTGTCTTAGGAAAAGTAATACATATTTATCGTTCATTGCAACTCACGCGACAGAACACAGAACACACAACATATAACATTAGGTCACTCTATTCATTTCTATTTCTCCCATTAAATATTGTGTTTAAGTATTGGTAAATGTGTGATAACAATTCCATTAAGTGTGGGTTGAACATCCGAGCATCCGGAGGCCAATTCTCAAAAGTCCCATTAGGTTGAATACAAATGAACTTGGTGTTCATCATTTTACTTTTTTTATATGTCTGTAACGGATAATATCTCGAAAAATAGTACTTCCATCTGTCGAATATTAATGTCCTATCGTGCAATCTTACTCGCGAACATTTTGCACGATGTGGATAAAGGTGAAATGAGTCAGTGGGGAAGCATGAGAGGAGAGTGACTCCGATTTTTTCGCTTTTGATTAATTGGAAATCGCTATTACTCTTCCCATGATGGTCCACATATTGATTTTACCATTCCTAGCGAAGCAAATATAATTGAAAAGAGTAATTCAATTGTGTGGGAATGAATCATAATTCGAAGGTTCATTTATTCTTTGACTTTAAGACTCCATTTTTTCATGCATGAGTTGTATTTTACTAACCTTTACAGCATCAATGTCACGAATTCATTCAAGCATTCTATTAGTTACATGGACAATGTGTATTTTTTTCATTTCAAGCATGAAGAATACTTGTTTTTTGAGATTTTTACCTACTGCTCGTTTTACAACTTTTTAAAAAGTTGCACAAAGTACTGTGGTAAACTCGAAGTTGAAATATAAGATAATTTATTGTTATTGAAAAAATTCGCTATATCTTACGTGTTTATGGTTTATTCAAAGGCAGCGAGCCTTTACTGTTTTCGTCCAAATGTGTCTTAATTTTGGGGTGCATCTCAAATTTGATGGCATCTTATGTCTAAGAATTCGTCAGCATTTACGCAATCTAAGTTTGATATATTGCTATCTCGTACAGGTCAGCCTACCTAGAGTTTACAATGCTGGCGCACGAGAGGGAAGGTATTCACCACACTTCACCCTTCGATATTTATCTGCCATGCGAACAGAAACAAATTTTTCAAGGCAGAAAAATGGCTAACAGAAGAACCTGGATTTGGTATTTCCTTCCAATAAACTAGCATTTATTGATTAAAGTAACAAAATTAAAAATGTAATAAATTGAATACTACGAATTAAGTATTTTTTTTTCAGATTTTTCATAGGCTAGCATGAACCAACAAAAAATAACTACGCAATGTAAAGGATTTTTCTTCAGCTTACTGAATTTTATAGCGTCAAAAACTATTTTGGAGTTATTTATGCGCAGTATGTTCGCGACGAAAAATATTATAGAAACAACTGCCAAAATATTTTGAGAGAATATTTAGGCATTGTTGAATGAATAAGACTCATTCTACATGGACATTGAGTGTTATTTCTATCCTTTTAAGTTAAGAAAAAAATGAATGTTAATTGGGTGAACTAAGATTTTTTAGAAGCCGTAGGATAGAACACGCATTTTATTTTCAATTTATTTTCATAAACTTTACAAGGTTGTCAGTGCCATTTTAAGCGTATTTTTCAAAAGAAATTTCTTAACTCGATAAAAAATATGTAAAAATTTCCTTTATCTTCTGCAGAACCTATTCTAACAAACAGCCAGTTCATCTGCTGTTGGGGTCTTAAACTACATGTGGCTACCTCAGTTACGCTTTAGGGTGTAGAAGTGCCTCTAGAATAGATGAATTCCATTGTGACATTTCGTTGTCACGTCTCCTGGACAGGCGCAGGAAGTGGTTTGTCGCATTCGAACCGCTGTGACAAACAATGCGACTACGAATGATAGTTGTGAGTGTCAGGCGTGCTTGAAAACGAAAAATAGCAAATGCAAGTGTCCGCTAGGTGCTTGCCATTTACTCATCCTACAGCAACGCAGGTAGCGCCGCAAGGCAATCCAACAAGCTTATTTTGTCATGTAATGGTTTTCATATTGCGTTTTCCTTTTGATACAGAGGAGTGTTTTGTAATTTATTTTGGCCATTTAATCAATAAATGGTCAGTCTTTAGAGAGGAATTCCTCTTCGAAACTGGTTTTGGAACAAAGGACACACATTCAAAACGCAGGCAGGAGAGGCCACAGGTAAAAGGGTCTTAAGAATGCCTTCAGTGATGAGTTTACTAAAGTTATTTTATAAAGGAAACGAGTAAACAATTAGACAAACTGCGCATTTTCTTCATAAAAGAGTTTTGGGCTGCGATCAAATTCGTATTTTAGGGGAAAGTTATTGTCCACAGGAAATTTTGGATGAAAGAAAATGATTGAAGCGAAAAGTTGTTGTTTGTACTCGTGTTCTAATAGTTTCAAAGCAATATTTTTTAGCCAGAAACACGTTGTATTGTCGGCTTAATTTTTTCCTTCATGTCTCAATAAAATTCAGTTATGTATGTAAAAAACGTATCATTATTTCTGACTGTTTTGTTCTGTTTGGTGGTTCGTTATTTTTACTATATAATGCATTATCCAAAATATTGTTAACTGATCCACGCAACGCTAATCTTACACTGCTAAATCTTTGAAATGCTGAATTGTTATTTCTGCATTTTAGTAATTATTGATTCATCAAAAATGTAGCGAAGCTACCCGCAACCGATATGCCGCAAAGAAACGTATCCCTTTAATTCTGTTTGGTAAGTAATTTTTTTAATGGGTGTGAATCATTACAGGCCAGTCTTGTAGAAAGTATTGCCGGGTTATGGAATTTTTAATTATGAGTTTTTAGCGAATTTTGCTTTAGGGCCTAGTAGACGGTGAGAGAGGTTGATGTTGCGGGGTAAAGTATAGTAAATAATAATATAATAATAATAATAATAATAATATAAATTGATTGATTTATTATTATTATTATTATTATTATTATTATTTTTTTATAAGCGTCATGTCATGTCTTTTATTTTGAAAAGCATATTACAATAATGGTACATATATATATGGCTTTCAATATTTATTTCATTATAACTGATGGCAAAATTCTACAGCAAAGTGACTCGATGGAAGCGAATGTTAAATGAAATTCTATAGATGCTAGTTGTAATTCGTTCACTCACATTTCCTGGGAGCACAAACCAGTAGGCGCTATTAAAAAGAATATTCTGTGATACTTTTTAAATAATTTCGGCAGCAACACAATGAAATCTACCACTATAAATTCTCACGTCTATACTTGAATGAAAATATTCACCCAAGACTCTCCTTCAACAGACACAAGCAATGACGCGAGTACGTCGCCGCACTGAAAGAGAAATCCTAGTTGGTTGCTCCTGAAACTTTTCATGCAATCACACTAACCCAACTGCACAATTAACGCAATGAAAACGATTAATTGGCTGCGCATAACATGCAACCTCATGTCTTAGTGATAGAAGCTAATGTAGCATTCCACTTACAAATTTGCGCTCATAATGGGTTCCAAAAATTCCCCCCAAACTGCCTCAAACCACAATAAGGCCATGAGGCCAGTACATGACTGACTGCAACATACGGACTCACGAAATACCTTCGGGACAAGGCGGCAGCCTCGCTGGATAGTCGCCCTTTGAAAGAGAGGTAATGAAGTTCAGTTCGCTGCCATCGCTCAACCTGGCGCAAAGTCAGAACAATCTTTTCTCCCAACGGGCGCCCTAACATGCCTCTTCCATTGTAGCCACCTTGCGGCTCAAGCAGCACACGATGGCAATGAAGGGCGCAAATGGCGGACAAACTTATTCTTTCAGCACTGGTACACAGGAGACTAGTACAATGAATGAGTTCACTGTTTATTGAATTGGATAGCGGTTCACTTGCGGTAGCGCGTGTGGGGAAAATACTTTTTTTTTTTTTTTTAGCTATATTCATTATGGTTCGGCATAAACTACAGGGTCCATAGAGCGAACCCCTTGTTTTTTACAGAAGTAATAACAATATTTTGAAACCAAATAATTATTTACCATTGATATGAAAACACATTACCATAAGTAACAAATATTACAGAATGGTAACACAAAAATTTGATACAAATTCTATTACATTACGCACGCTATATGGAGTTGAGTTCATCAAGGAAATGATCACATTATATTACATTACTTGTTATCATTTACAAGTGTTTGTATATTGTTACAAAGATTGTTATTTTCCTTCAATAATTTAAATTTGGGCAATGAACCTAATATATGGCAATGAGGAATAGTATATGAAAAGTTAGGCAAAGGTTAGGGGATTCCTTTGCTATTAAATGCGTGGTGAGTCAAGCGCTGAACGGCGCTATTCTCAAGACGCGGTAAGAAAGTACTTGATCACTTCTTTTTTTGAGGTGGGAGCATGGTCTTCAGACTGATTTTCTGATCATGAACAGTTTTGCTAGGTGGAGAAACTTTTCCATTCAAGTGTCCACGATTCCTTTTTTTTTTTTTTTTTTTTTTTTTTTTTTTGAACGAGGTAGCTAGTTTTGGCTGCTCTGTCAATACTTTCGGGCTATACGGCATACGCGAACCGTAGTCATGGCCATATAATAAAACTGGGCGTTTGCAAAATAGACAAAACACTGAGCGACCTGGAATCAACATAGCTGTAGCATCGCCATGTTTAGTATTTTGGCCTCCAAGAGTAATATACCTGTTAAGTTCCAAAGCATTATTAATAGAAATAATGTACTCGTACGAAAGTGTAATTTGGCATATTCTTTTAAATGAGCTCCATATCTACGCCCAATTTGTTCGTACGCCGGACGACACACATTGTGTACTAGTTTGCGTAAATACTACTTTTCCGTATGGGCTCATTTGCATGAATGCAAACTTATTAAATAACTCTGTCGAGTATTTCATGTTCCAAAGCTCTCTTTCATAGGTTTGTCCCATCTATTATGCTCCATAGGAATTCATACGACAGGGAATTTTTATTAATACGGATGCACATAATCATTGATTTGAGATTCATATTTGCCGTTAATAGCCTATTTTTTAGAGTCAATTCTGTTAGGCAGCGACATTCAACATTGACACTTGAGTAATATTAGACGGTAATTGTTATGGTAGTAATATTAGGCAGTAATTAAATACGTGCAATAACTATTAGGTTGTATTATTGGTTATGTTTGGGAGGGGCAACTTTCCCTTGGCCCGCCGGTAAGTTACACGCCAAAAGCCTGCGGTTTATGATATTAGAACCTTCCAGCGCTGTCGGGCCAATTCATTTTATTGAAGGAAAATAGTTTGTGTCCGAGTATTCCTCAATTCGGGCCACAGTGGCAGCGGCGCTTCAAACTTCATCCGGACACAATCTTTCCCTGGCCGCTCGCGGTCGTTCCATGCGGTCGGAGCGTGGCCGGGGGGGGGGGGAGGGCGAGGGGTGGAAGAGGGGGAAAATGGAGGGAGGGGGCGGATCGTCCTTTGATCAGGCGGCATAATTACGGCCCCCGGCCGCTCCGGCCGCCCACCACGCGTGCGCGGGCGATTGGGGGGGGGGAGTATTGATGCGACGTGCAACGCGATGTACGCGTCTAATTTTCCCGCTGGAGCACGGAGGCCGCTCTGCTGACTAATGTTCGTTGGTGTTTCATTAGCATACACTTTAATACGTGTATGAATCATATTATTCATGGGATACTTAGGAATATAAGCTGTTGTACTGAACTAAATCGAAGTAATAACCCTAGCTCTGCGGAGATTTTACGGATGGTTTTCTAAAGTTGAATTAAGCCTAATTTTGCTGCTGATTTTAAGTTGAATGGGAAATCGTTTGTAATGAAGCCATATCAAAGATGTTTGTGTTATTTTTTTTAGCAATGGTGGGGACTGCAATTTCTAAAATTTTTGTATGCAGAATTGTGTATTTGCTATGTCCTAAATACTCGGAGAAGCTTAAAAAACATTTCAATTTTAACTTCTGATACAACGGGGTAGTAATATACGTAAAAACTAAAAACAATTTATTATTTTATTCGCTTCGGCGTTCTCTCGATCCAAGTGGCCACGTGCAACTTGCCATGGGAGTTTACAGAAAAATTGGTAGATGTAGTGCAGGTTCCTGCTGGTACAAAGTACATGACGTTTATTCTGATAGATTTCTGATATGTTCTATTGACAAACACGATTGTTAAATGTCAATGTTAACAGCTTTGCACCAATAAGATGGCACTAACGACATGAACATCATTTCAAGATTTAAATGTTTTTTCATGCCAATTTGTGCGCGACGTCACTGAACTTTACAAACCACTTAGATGATACTAATGCCTGAAATGACCTGTCTTTTATCGAGAAAATAATTTATGTACATTAAGAAAGAAATTCAATTGTTAATATTTCTTCATGAATTGCTACAGGCTTTCCACTGGTATTATCCAAGTTACTATTCTTTTTACAACATACTCGCATAGTGGCAAGCGTGAAGCTAAAAACAAAATACTGAATAATATATATGTATTTTATTTTGTTAGATACGTCCTGTAGGAAAGAGAATGTTAATTTGCGGATGCAAATGTTTCTATATCCACGTATGTGCTCAAAGGAAACGTCTCTCAACTGAAAGATTTAACAATATTCATCTTATTGACCAAGACAATTGACATTTGAATTATGTTTAAAGTTATTTTAGAGTTCAATTGCCAGAATGCTGGAATCACTTATTTGTATGGCAACTTACACGGATTATTGGAAATCCATCCCGGGAAGTTTCATGCATATGTTTATTAAGCCTGGTCGGGATTTTCTTAAATTGTAGAGGATCAAGTAGAAGTAATTAAGTATGGCGCAATTAAAAGAACAAACGTTTTTGGAGTAAATCAATTGGATTGAATTTCTCTTGTGTTAATCTTTTTTCAATCAAGGTATATTTGCATTCCCTACCAAAATATATTTAGCTACAAAATTTTAATATAACAAACGATACTTTGACTTGGAGGCAAAGGACTGCTACTTTTATAGACTTGTGATTGTATGAAAAGAACGTTTAGATATTCGTACTCAATTAATACTATAATTAAGTACTAGAGAGTAAGAAAATTTAGAGAATCCTTATTATAAACCATGTATCAATCATTTAGCGGGAGTTATTTTTATTCTTTCCTAACAGCCAAAGAATTTAGGCAGTCCGCTCCGAACATTTACTGGCAGAGGGAAGTCAAGGCACCCCCCCAACCGCAACGCGCGTCGGAAAATGAAACGAAGCGCACGCGTGATGGATGAGGGGGGCGGGACGGTGGGCAGGGGGCGAGGGTTTTATTGTTTTAGAGCAATTTCTTTGTTTTGGGGATTAAACTCCGGTGGCGGACGAAATCGGCACCGAGCCCCGCAGCGCGCGCGATTGCGCCGTCTGCCCGCCCCCCCCCCCACGGGTCGCACACCCGTCCGCTCCCTCCGCCTGCCCGCCCGCTCGTCCCGCCCTCGTCTGCGTCGCCCCTCCTTCCTTCGCCGCTCCTAACCGCTCGCCCAGCCCGCTCACGCCCGCTCCGGCTTGCGCCCCGCTCGCGTTCCGCTCGACCCGTCACAACCTGCTCCACTTACTCTCCTGGCCTGCACCCCGTCTTCCGTCCGCACTCACCCTGCCCCGCCGCCTCCGCCATACTTTTCGCCGCTCCCCTACCCTCCCGCCAGCCCGTCACACGCCGCTCCGCTGTGGCCCGCTCCCGTCACCGCTCTCAGCACGTTCCGTGAACCTTGCTTGTTGCAACCGTCTCCGCTGCTCGTTGCTCCCACGCCTGTATTCTAGTCGCCCTTCCAACGCCTTTTGTGATCTCCTCCTTTTCTTCTCCTTTCCACCTGCTTCTGCTGCATCCGTCCGCTCCTTGCATTCTCCCTCCTCTTTCGCCTCCGACTTCCTTCCGCCAGTATAATCTTCTGAACAAATTACTGTCGATTCTCCTCCTTCGCGTCCTTCTGCTACACCTTCTGCTTCCGCCTTCGCCTTCGTTTGCCCCGCCCCGTGCCTCACATTCACTCTCATCCCTCGCCCGCAAGTTCACCTTCACTTTCATCCTCACCACTTCACGCTCACCAAATCACTCGCCTTCGCCTGGCCTTCGCCTCACTCTCGCTCTCCTCCTCACCACGTCACCCTCACCTCCTCCCTCAGCTCACCCTGGCGTCGCCCTCACCTCGTTCCTTGACCTCAGACCTTCGCTTTCACATCTTCATTCTCCTCGTTCTTTCTCCATCACTTCGCTTCCCTCCACGAATTTCCGCTCCCTCTTCCACTTCACATGCTGCCCCTCCCCGGTTTCTGTAACGTCGCTCTTCCCGCCCTCCACCGCGCTCATGCTGCGTGGCCCTCAAGGCCGCCGCGCGCGTTGGGCCGCGTCAGGTGGCTTCGGCCGCGCGGCGACCGCACGAAGAAATCCGCTGGATATTGCGAGCGGGGAGGAGCTTGCATTGGATGCGCGAACCAATAAGTGAGCGAGGCGCGACGGTAGAATAGGATTTCGAGTGTGACATCCGAGTTTAATATAAGGACCTCAAGGAAAGGCAGATCTTTTTTTTCCCTTTTTTTCTCCATAAATAGAATTGGAATACGTACAGTTGCACAATTAAGAAGGCGAATTCATAACTGTAAAATAAACGTCTGTGAATTGAGAAATTGAATAAGTAAATAGGCAATACATCGTAGACGAAGTTTGGAATAAAGGCGCGGATTCGTTTTA
>BOPP01000023.1:6748380-6762119 GCA_017312745.1 Gryllus bimaculatus | reverse complement strand
ATAATCTTTAATATATTATTTTTCTTTTGTTATTGAAATTTATTTCTTATTTCACTACGTCACAGTTGCATAGCTGCAAACCGAAACTTTTGCAACCATGACTAGGACGTGGTTGTCCAAAAGCCGGACCCAATGAAGAGTTGCCAACGTATCGGTCATCACACAGAGACCTTCTTGAAAGTTACAGTTTGGGGCGTTTATAACAGGGCGTCTTCCGGACAACCAAGATTATTATTTTTAACGACACCTGTTTCCTGAAAATAATGTATCCGTTCGTGCTCTATTAGATGGTCGTCACAATAATCCTGTCAGCTGACCCAAAGTCACTACCACTGTCTTAGAAAAGTAATACAATTTATCGTTTATGCAACTCACGCGACAGAACACAGAACACCACACGATATAACAAATTAGGTCACTCTATTCATTTCTATTTCTCCATTAAATATTGTGTATTAAGTACTGGTAATGTGTGATAACAATTCCATTAAGTGTGGTTGAACATCCGAGCATCCGGAGCATTCTCAAAATTCCATTAGTTGAATACAAATGAACTTGGTGTTATCATTTTACTTTTTATATTGTCGTAACGGATAATATCTCGAAAAATAAGTACTTCCATCTGTCGAATATTAATGTCCTACGTGCAATCTTCTCGACATTTTCCCACGATGTGGATAAAGGTGAAATAGTCAGTGGGGAACATGAGAGAGTGGAACTCCGATTTTTCGCTTTGATTAATTGGGAATCGCTATTACTCTTCCCATGATGTCCACGCTATTGATTTTACCATTCTAGCGAAGCAAATATAATTGAAAAGAGTAATTCATTCTGTGAGAATGAATCATAAATTCGGAAGGTTCATTTATTCTTGACTTTAAGACTCCATTTTTTCATCATGAGTTGTATTTACTAACCTTTACACATCAATGTCCACGAATTCATTCAAGCATTCTATTAGTTACATGGAAATGTGTATTTTTTCATTTCAAGCATGAGAATACTGTTTTTGAGAATTTTACCTACTGCTCGTTTACAACTTTTAAAAAGTTGCACAAAGTTACTCAGCTGGTAAACTCGAGTTGAAATATAAAGGATAATTTATTGTTATTGAAAAAATTCGCATATCTTTACGTGTTATGGTTATCAAAGGCACGAGCACTTTACTGTTTTCTCCAAATGTGTCTTAATTTTGGGGTGCATCTCAAATTTGATGGCATCTTATGTCTAAGAAATTCGTCAGCATTACGCAATCTAAGTTTGATATATGCTATCTCGTACAGGTCAGCCTACCTAAGAGTTTACAATGCTGGCCACGAGAGGGAAGGTATTTCACCACAATTCACCCTTCGATATTTTATCTGCCATGCGAACAGAAACAAATTTTCAAGGCAGAAAAAATGGCTAACAGAAGAAACTGGATTTGGTATTTCCTTCCAATAAACTAGCATTTATTGATAAAGTAACAAAATTAAAATGTAATAAATTGATACTAACGGAATAAGTATTTTTTTCAGATTTTCATAGGCTACATGAACAACAAAAAATAACTACCAATGTAAGGATTTTCTTCACTTACTGAATTTTATAGCGTCAAAAAATATTTTGGAGTTATTTATGCCAGTATGTTCCGAACGAAAAATATTATAAACAACTCCAAAATATTTTGAGAGAATATTTAGGCATTGTTGAATTGATAAGACTATTCTACATGACATTGAGTGTTATTTCTTATCCTTTTAAGATTAAGAAAAAAATGAATGTTAATTGGTGAACTAAGATTTTAGAAGCGTAGGATTAGAACACGCATTTATTTTAAATTTATTTTCATAAACTTTACCAAGGTTGTCAGTGCCATTTTAACTATTTTTCAAAGAAATTTCTAAACTCGATAAAAAATATGTAAAAATTTCCTTTATTCTCTGCAGAACCTATTCTAACAAACACCAGTTCATCTGCTGTTGTCTAAAACTACCATGTGGCTACCTCAGTTACCTTTATGGGTGTAGAAGTGACTCTAGAATCGATGAATTCCATTGTGAACATTTCCGTTGTCACGCTCTGGACAGGCCAGGAAGTGGTTTGTCGCAATTCCGACACCGCTGTGACAACATCGACCTACGAATGATAGTTGTGAGTGTCAGGCGTGCTTCGAAACGAAATAGCAAATCAAGTGTCCAGGTGCTTCCATTTACTCATCCTACAGCAACGCAGGTAGCGCCGCAGAGCAATCCAACAAGCTTATTTTGTCATGTAAATGGTTTCATATTCGTTTTCCTTTTTGATACAGAGGAGTGTTTTGTAATTTATTTGGCCATTTAATCAATAAATGGAAGTCTTTAGAGAGAATTCATATTCGAAACTGGTTTTGGAAACAAAGGACACACATTCAAAACGCAGGCAGGAGAGGCCACAGGTAAAAGGTCTATAGAATGCCTCAGTGGATGAGTTTACTAAAGTTATTTTATAAAGGAAACGAGTAAACAATAGACAAACTGCGCATTTTATTCATATAAAGAGTTTTGGGCTGCGATCAATTCGTATTTTAGGGAAAGTTATTGTCACAGGAAATTTTGGATGAAGAAAAGGATTGAAGCGAAAAGTTGTTGTTTGTACTCGTGTTCTATTAGTTTCAAAGCAATATTTTTTAGCCAGAAACACGTTGGTATTGTCCTTAATTTTTCCTTCATGTCTCAATAAAATTAAGTTTATGTATGTAAAACGTATCATGTATTTCTGAACTGTTTGTTCTGTTTAGTGTTCGTTATTTACTATATAAATCATTATCCAAAATATTGTTAACGATCCACGCACCAATCTTACAAATGCTAAATTCTTTGAAATGCTGAATTGTTATTTCTGCATTTTAGTAATATTGATTCATCAAAAATGTAGCGAAGCCTACCCGCAACCGGATATCCGCAAAAGAAACGTATCCCCTTTAATTCTGTTTGTAGTATATTTTTTTAATGGGTGTGAATCATTACGGCCAGTCTTGTTAGAAAGTATTGCCGGGTTATGGAATTTTAATTATGAGTTAGCGAATTTTGTTTAGGGCAAGTAGACGGTGAGAGAGGTTGATGTTCGGGGTAAAAGTATAGTAATAATAATAATAATTATTATTATTATTATTTTTATAACGTCATGTCAATGTCTTTATTTTGAAAAGCATATTACAATAATGGTACATATATAATATGGCTTTCATAATATTATTTCATTATACTGGATGGCAAAATTCACAGCAAAGTGACTCGATGGAAGCGATGTTAAATGAAATTCTATAGATTGACTAGTTGTAATTCGTCACTCTCATTTCCTGGGAGCACAAACCAGTTGGCCTATTAAAAAAATATTCTAGTGATACTTTTTAAATAATTTCGCAGCAACACAATGAAATCTACCACTATAAAACTTCCTCACGTCATATTACTTGATGAAAATATTCACCCAAGACTCTCTTCAACAGACAAAAGCAATGAACGCTAGTACGCCGCACTGAAGAGAAATCCTAGTTGGTTGCTCTGAAACCTTTTCAGTCAATCACACTACCCAACTGCAAAATCTAACCAATGAAACGATTATTGGCTGCCATACATCACCTCCTGTCTAGTGATAGAAGCAATGTACATTCCCAGCTTACAAATTTGCCTCATAATGGTTCCAAAAATCTCCCCCCAAACCTGCCCTCAACACACAATAGGCCATGCAGGCCAGTACATGACTGACTGCACATACGGCCCCACGAAATCCTTTCGGGATAGGCGGCAGCCCTTCGTTGGAAGTCGCCCTTTGAAAGAGAGGTAATGAAGTTCACGCCAGCGCTCAACCTGGCGCAAACGTTCAGACAATCCTTTCTCCCACCGGGCGCCCTACATCCTCTTCCATTGTAGCCACCTGCGGCTCAACAGCACACGATGGCAATGAGGGCGCAATGGCGGACAAAATTATTCTTTCAGCACTGGTACACGGAGACTAGTACATGAATGAGTCACTGTTTATTGATTGGATAGCGTTCACTTTGCGGTACGCGTGTGGGGAAATACTTTTTTTTTTTTTTTAGCTTTATTCATTATGGTCGCATAAACTACAGGGTCATGAGCGACCCCATTGTTTTTACAAAGTATTAACAATATTTGAAACAAATAATTATTTACAATTGATATGAAAAACACATACTATAAGTACAAATATTACAGAATGGTACACAAAAATATTAACAAATTTATTACATTACGCATTTATGGAGGTTGAGTTCATCAAGGAAATGGATCACATTATATACATTACTTGTATCATTTACAAGTGTTTGTATATTGTTAAAAAGATTGTATATTTTCTTAAATAATTTAAATTTGGGCAATGAACTAATATATGGATGACGGTAATAGGTATATGACAAGTTAGGCAAAGGTTAGGGGATTCCTTTGCTATTAAATGCGTGTGAGTCAAGGCTGAACGGCCTATTCTCAAACGAGTAAGAAGTACTTGATCACTTCTTTTTTGAAGGTGAGGAGCATGGTCTTCAAGAACTGATTTTCTGATCATGAATAGTTTGCTACAGGTGGAGAACTTTTCCATTCAGTGTCCCACGATTCCTTGTTGTTTTTTTTTGAAGAGGTAGCTAGTTTGGCTGCTCTGTCAATACTTCGGCATACGCATACCGAACCGTAGTCATGGCCATATAATAAAACTGGGCGTTGCAAAATAGACAAAACACTGGAGCGACATGGAATCAACATAGCTGTAGCATCGCATGTTTAGTATTGGCCTCAAGAGTATATACCTGTAAGTTCCAATGAATTATTAATAGAAAAATAATGTACTCGTACGAAAGTGTATTTGGCATATTCTCTTTAAATGAGCCTCCCTATCTACGCCCGATTTTGTTCGTACGCCGACGACTCACATTGTGTACTAGTTCCGTAAATAACTACTTTCCGTAATTGGCTCATTTGCATGAATCAAACATATTAAAATAACTCTGTCGAGTATTTCATGTTCCAAGCTCTCTTTCATAGGTTTGTCCACTATTATGCTCCAAGGAATTCATACACAGGGAATTTTTATTAATACGGATGCACATAATCATTTGATTTGAGATTCATATTTGCCGTTAATAGCCTATTTTTTAGAGTCAATTCTGTTAGGAGCGACATTACATTGACACTTGCAGTAATATTAGGCGTATGTTATGGTAGTAATATTAGGCAGTAATAATACGTGCAATACTATTAGGTGTATTATTAGGTTATGTTTGGGAGGGGCAACTTTCCCCTTGGCCCCCCGTAAGTTACCCAAAGCCTGCGGTTTATGATATTAGAACCCCAGCGCTGTCGGGGCCAATTCATTTTATTGAAGGAAAATAGTTGTGTCCGCGTATTCCTCAATTCGGGCCACAGTGCAGCGGCGCTTCAAACTTCACCGGACACAATACTTTCCTGGCCGCTCGCGGTCGGTTCCATCGGTCGGAGCGGCGGCCGGGGGAGGGCGAGGGGTGGAAGAGGGGGAAAATGGAGGGAGGGGGCGGATCGTCCTTTGATCAGGCGGCATAATTACGGCCCCCGGCCGCTCCGGCCGCCCACCACGCGTGCGCGGGCGATTGGGGGGGGGGAGTATTGATGCGACGTGCAACGCGATGTACGCGTCTAATTTTCCCGCTGGAGCACGGAGGCCGCTCTGCTGACTAATGTTCGTTGGTGTTTCATTAGCATACACTTTAATACGTGTATGAATCATATTATTCATGGGATACTTAGGAATATAAGCTGTTGTACTGAACTAAATCGAAGTAATAACCCTAGCTCTGCGGAGATTTTACGGATGGTTTTCTAAAGTTGAATTAAGCCTAATTTTGCTGCTGATTTTAAGTTGAATGGGAAATCGTTTGTAATGAAGCCATATCAAAGATGTTTGTGTTATTTTTTTTAGCAATGGTGGGGACTGCAATTTCTAAAATTTTTGTATGCAGAATTGTGTATTTGCTATGTCCTAAATACTCGGAGAAGCTTAAAAAACATTTCAATTTTAACTTCTGATACAACGGGGTAGTAATATACGTAAAAACTAAAAACAATTTATTATTTTATTCGCTTCGGCGTTCTCTCGATCCAAGTGGCCACGTGCAACTTGCCATGGGAGTTTACAGAAAAATTGGTAGATGTAGTGCAGGTTCCTGCTGGTACAAAGTACATGACGTTTATTCTGATAGATTTCTGATATGTTCTATTGACAAACACGATTGTTAAATGTCAATGTTAACAGCTTTGCACCAATAAGATGGCACTAACGACATGAACATCATTTCAAGATTTAAATGTTTTTTCATGCCAATTTGTGCGCGACGTCACTGAACTTTACAAACCACTTAGATGATACTAATGCCTGAAATGACCTGTCTTTTATCGAGAAAATAATTTATGTACATTAAGAAAGAAATTCAATTGTTAATATTTCTTCATGAATTGCTACAGGCTTTCCGACTGTATTTCCAAGTTACTACTTCTTTTTACACCCCTACTCGCATAGTGGCAGAGCGTTGCTCAACGCTAAAAACATAAATACTAATACATAATAAATATGTATTTTATTTGGTTACGATACGTCCTGTAGGAAAGAAGATGTTATTTGCGGATGCAAATGTTTCCACTATCCACCTGTATGTGCTCAAAGGAGAACGTCTCTCACTGAAGTATATTCTTAATCGAAAATTTCAATCTTATATTGACCAAGGAATTCGAATGTTTAATTATTGCTTTAAGTTATTTTAGAGTTCAATTCCAGATGGCTGGAATCACTTCATTTGTATGGCAACTTACACGGATTATTTGGACAATCATCCCGGAAGTTCACATCAATATGTTTATTAGCTGGTCGGGATTTTTCCTAATATTGTAACGGATAAAGTAGAAGTATATTAAGTTGAATTAAAGAACAAACGTTTTTGGAGTAAATCAATTGAGATTGAATTTCTTTGTGTTAATCTTTTCAATCAAGGTATATTTGCATTCCCTATCCAAAATTATTTACTAACAAAATTTTAATATAACAAACGATACCTTCTGACTTGAGGCAAGGACTGCTATTTTATAGAACTTGTGATTGTATGAAAAGAACGTTTAGTATTCGTACTCACATTAATACTATAATTAAGTACTAGAGAGTAAGAAAATTTAGAGAAATCCTTATTATAAAACATGTATCAATCATTTTAGGGGAGTTATTTTATCTATTCTTTCCTAACGCCAAAGAATATTAGGCAGTCCGCTCCGACATATTACTCAAGAGGGAAGTCAAGGCACCCCCCCAACGCAACGCGCGTCGGAAAATGAAACGAAGCGCACGCGTGATGGATGAGGGGGCTGGGACGGTGGGCAGGGGGCGAGGGTGTTTATCTGTTTTGAAGCAATCTTTTGTTTTGGGGATTAAATCCGGTGGCGGACGAACGGCACCGCCCCGCAGCGCGCGCGATTGCGGCCGTCTGCCGCCCCCCCCACGGGTCGCACACCCGTCCGCTCCTCCGCCTGCCCCGCCCGCTCGTCCCGCCTCGCTCTGCCTCGCCCCTCCCTTCCTTCGCCGCTCCTACCGCTCGCCCAGCCCGCTCACGCCCGCTCCCGCTCTGGCCCCGCTCGCGTTCCGCTCCCCCGTCACAACCTCTCCACTTACTCTCCCTGGCCTCACCCCGCTTCCGTCCGCTACTCACCCTGCCCCTCTGCCCGCCCTCCCCATCTTTTCGCGCTCCCTACCCTCCCGCCCAGCCCCGCTCACACCCCGCTCCGCTGTGGCCCCGCTCCCGTCACCGCTCTCGCACCTACCGTGAACCTTGCTGTTGCAACCGTCTCCGCTCTCGGTTGCTCACCACGCCTGTATCTACGTCGCCCCTTCCACCGCCTTTGTGATTCTCCTCCCTTTCTTCTCCTTCTCCATCTGCTTCTGCTGCATCCGCTCCGCTCCTGCATTCTCCTCCCCCTCTTTCGCCTCCGACTCCTTCCCCACGTACTAATCTTTCTGAACAAATTACTTCGATTCCTCCTCCTTCGCGTCCTTCTCTACACCTTCTGCTTCCCCCTTCGCCTTCGTCCTTGCCCGCCCCCGTGCCCTCACATTCACTCTCATCCTCGCCCGCAAGTTCACCTTCAATTTCATCCTCACCCACGTTCACGCTCACCAAATCACCCTCGCCTTCGCCCTCGCCTCGCCCTCACTCTCGCTCTCCTCCTCACCACGTTCACCCTCACCCTCCTTCCCTCGCCCTCACCCTGGCGTCGCCCTCACCCTCGTTCTTGACCTCACCTTCGCTTTCACCATCTTCATTGTCCTCGTCTTCTCCATCACCTTCGCCTTCCCCAACGAATTTCCCGCTCCCTCTTCCACTTCACATGCTGCCCCTCCCCCGGTTTCTCCTACGTCGCTCTTCACCGCCCTCCACGCCCGCTCATCTGCGTGGCCTCCCGCCCGCGCGCGTTGGGCGCGCGTCAGGTGGCTTCGGCCGCGCGGCGACCGCACGGAAGAATCGCTGGATATTGCGAGGGGGAGGAGATGCATTGGATGCGTGACCAATAAGTGAGCCGAGCGCGACGGTAGAATAGGATTTCGAGTGGATATCGAGAATATAAGGACCCTCAGAGAAAGGCAGATCCTTTTTTTCCCTTTTTTTTCTCCATAAAATAGAATTGATACGCACAGTTTGCACAATTAAGAAGGCGAATTCATAACTATAACAAATAAACGTCTGTGAATGAGAAATTGAATAAGTAAATAGCATACATACGTAGACGAAGTTGGAATAAAGGCGCGGATTCGTTTTAAATTATATGTCTATTATAGTATTCTATTATAGATGTATATTGCAGCGACATTAAAAACTTCCCACAATTTCGTACATTAGTTAGATGTTTCCGGGTTTGTAGGCCGTAGTCCAACAGAGAATGGTCCATACGTTTCGCCTGCAACTGTGGTAGGCATCAACAATGGCGTTGCTGGCGGGGGCGAAGTGCTGCCAAGAAGAAGACAGCAACGCTACTGGTGATGTCTGCCACAGTTGCAGGCGAAACGTATGGACCAGACTTCGTTGAACCACGGCCTACAAATCCGGAAACATCTAATTATGTAGAAACCGGCCGTGAAAGCCTACATTGTAAATTTTGTACATACCTTCACAATCAGCTTGCAGGAAATCAAGGATAAAATGATTAACAAGTATGTGAAGAGTAACTGACGGATGCAGTTATTTTTCTTGAGTGGTAAAATAGGGTCTGTTTTTAGATTTGCTGAAAAATGAGTCTAAAATTGGTTTTAATGTTGAAAAAGCACAAAAAAAATACTATATTATGCATACATGATGAATTCATTGAAGTGCCTTTAAATAATCTTTGAAGTTTATTTTACTATCCATCAACATAGTCCGTCACCATTGTACCCATACCAATTAATTACATTGAAGAGATTTTCCGAATATTTTTAATCTTTAAAAAAACTTTTTAAAAGTTTCCTTCTTAATTGTTTGAACTTAAAATTGTTTTTATCCAAATCTAAAAACTATTGATTATTGAACTACTCAGTGTAAAATGATATATACCGTAAAAGGAATCCATTTGGTGTTCTGTATTTCTTGTATCGGGTTTTATCTTTAACACCGGTCCTTAAAATATTTATTTCAGGCAATTTTAAGCTTATGGAAAAAGAAAGTTCAATGAGATTTGAAGATACACAGAACTTTATGTAAATTGTTTTCGATAAACTCTCTATCTTACCTGTTTGCACAATCCATCATTCTGATGAAAGACATTGTTGGCATTTTTTTAGGTCGTAAACCGCTGCAATACTTTGAGCGCTCTCAAAAAGTCTGACTAGTAGGTCAAGGAAAAGTGAATATTGACTTAATCATCAAATTTGTATGCTTCCGGTGTGGGAAAAGAGGGATGGAAACGAGACTCTTCATAGTAACTTTTCCTTGTGATGTATGTAATCGTTTCCATGAAATGAATTACCATGAAAATATCTCTCTCTCTCTCCTCACACACACACACACACACACACACACACACACATATATATATATATATATATATATATATATATATATATATATATATATAGAGAGAGAGAGAGAGAGAGAGAGAGAGAGAGAGAGAGAGAGAATAGAGAGATAGATATGAAAGTTACATTACAAAGAACAAGTAAAGGACTTCTCAAAAGTGCCTGATCATCAAATCGGATAACAGATGAATTGTTGGATTTCACATTTTGAAACCAAGATTGGAATTTGCGTTATCCATCCAACACACAGCCACTGCCATCAGTTCAATTAATATGGGTCAAAATATTCTTCTACAAGATATTTTATTCCCGATGTGACAAGAAAATTACAAACTGGTGGAACACCCAAAACATGGAAAGCCCTTTTCTCCAAAGTTATTTCCTCCCCGTTCCTTTCTTGAAACACTTGATGAGAATTCGATACTGCTCTCAATTTAATGCCGATCCATTGATGTCTGTTCCGCAGCCACACTCGGGGAACGGCCCAGAGTGACTTTATGGGAATCTCCACTTGCTTCTATTGAGTGCGGAGACTTGTCGACTCGGTGGGTAGAGATTATCGAAGGGGAGGGAGGGGGTAGACGGTCGGTACTTCTCCCAGAGGGGTGAGTCATTGACAGTGTTTGATGAGAACACCAAGTCACGTTGTGTCCAAACGCTGGGTGGAAGATGAAACAGTGATGGAGGTGAAGGGTTACAAAGATGGGCAGAAGTTGGATAAGTGGTGAATGAAGGGTGCGAATAGTGGAACCTGGTCGGTGGACTGAATGTGGAGGATTTGTTTGCAAGCAGCAGTGAGTGGCAGATAATGGATGACAGTGGATGGATTATACAGCACCGTAGGCTTTCACGGCCGTAGTCAACATCAGGCAAAGTTTACGGGCTGGTAGGTCGTGGTCCAGCTTGTGTCAAATGTCGAAACGTTTAAACCAGAACTACGGAGAACATCCTCAGTGGCGGCAGGCCCACGGAAGCAGCATCCGGGGTGGCGGTTGACTGGCGACTGGCCTGCACTACCCTCTCATACTGCACTGCACTGCACTATCACACACTAGACTGACCAGTCGGGGGCTTAGATCTTGTCCCGGCTAGGGCGGTTCCCTGCTGGAAAGGATATATTTGCCTAGGAAAAACCGCGCTAGCCGACGTGTGGGCCGGCACCATATCTTACCAGCCATCGGGGGAAGATCACTGTCACCTCCCGCGATATTCATGCACTACACTTAAGGGACCAATGACCTTGAGATCACTCAATGGAGGCATCCGTGACATCGCGTCGGTGGGCGAGCGAACCAGCGTCCCGGATCTTGAGGGAGGGGTGCGGGGGACATGGCCGCCGAGTGACTTTGCCACTTCCCGCTGCAGGATAAATGGATTGAAGAATAGAAATTATTGTTGGGAACCCGACACGCAACGCCCCGGGACAGCGAGGGGTCGCCTGGCACGCACTGCCCGCAGCGGCGGCGATGGCTGTGGCGGTGGCGGTGGCGGTGGCGGTGGCGGTGGCGGAGATGTTATGAGGCTGTGAGGATGAGGACGCCGAAGAAGGCTACGGAGACCATTGAATTGCTGTTACTGTAGGACACATAACGTATAACCTATGTGAAAAATACCGATCTGATGACCTGAGTAGCCGAATGCATAACCTTCCGCGCCCGTAGTCAGTGACTAGTTGTCGGGAGTCGCCTCGTCCTAGACACCGGCATCAACGTTTCGCTCTTAATTGTGCCACTTTCCTCACAGCGAAATGCTACGATGCGGCGGAGAGCCAAGTACACACAGAGTATTCGACATTTAGTGTTTTCACGAACTAACGAGTAGCACCGCCGGAGAAATGGTTCGCTGTTTCGCTGCCTCCACTGGACGAATAGAGACAACTGCCCTCACGTCTTCCTCTGCCCACGCTGCACACACCACCCTCACCGTCCATGTCGTTTTCACTAACGGTAGGCATACACAGGTGAACGGGCTTTGGTCCTTATCTTGATGGTTGTAACTCTATCGCCGCATCTTGTCTTCATTGGAACATGTTTTGGAAACAATGTGGTAGCGACGGTTTGAAAGCCGGGCGAGATTCGCAAGCGGCGATTGACGATGTATGGGCCCCTTTATTTAAAGGGGAAGTAGTATTTTGCAATTGTTTCTATGATTCAATGCATTCAAATCGATTTAAATGTATCTCTAAAGAGAACGGAGCATTCTAAAGATACACATAACTATACAAAACTTATTTTTGATCCTAAAATAACAAAATTAATGTATTTATTTATTTAATTAATATTCACACCTCTATTCCTTGGGTCATCAAACATAAATAATTATTTGCGAACAAGCAAAGCAAGGAAGGCCGACAATGGTTGAGAAGAACTGGCCCAGACTCTTAGGGAGAAGTACAGTCTTTTCCTATTTTCTTGTACTTGGAATTCTTACTCTCACTCTTGAACTATACTATGTTAAATTATGAAGAGGCCTACAGGCAGAGGATTGAGTTTTTTGAGCAACATTTGGTGACAAGAAATATTCACTCCCGTGTGTTCTATATTGCTAATTTCTAATGAAACAAAACTATGCAACTTCGCTTTGGCCATGTGAGAGGTGTCCAAAAACTCCAAAAGGAATTAAAGTTTCTATTTTGACTAAAAAATACAAATATTTATATTTTTCATTTATTCTTCTTTCTATTTCAATACACCTACCGACTGAATTCTATACTCATCGCGTCTCTGCTTGTGACAGAGCTGACATCACGTGACAGCAAGTTTCCCAAGGAAGAAGTCGCTCCCCATTAAATATTTGCTTTTCGCGAATTTGCGTTATGGAAATCATCTTTGATATTCTTGGTTTGTAAAGAACTGTTTTGTGTATGTACTTTGTTAGTTCTCATGAAGAGTGTTTTTGTTATTTTCTAAAATTTATTATAGTGTTATTCGAGGAGCTTTTTATTAGTTGTTGAACTGTGTGCCTGTTTAATTTTGGAAATCATTTTTTGTGGTTTTGTTCAGCACAATGTTTGCTGATGGAGGCCACTAGTAGAAACTATTTGCATCAGCAAATCAGCAACAGATTTTGGCTTTTATCCCTATCGCACCGTAATTGACCTGCCCCATAATTTATTGGTTCTGCTGCCAAAATAACTAAATTTCTCACTAACACTTTCAATGTGCTCAAGAAAACTCTCGCAGATAATGAAGGTACGCTAACATCCAGAAGCAAAGCAAAGGCCCCCTCCTCCTCATTTGCTCCGTGTAGCCGAGCTACGGAGCGGCCTTCACTGCCCGGGGCGTGTAGTCGGCTCTGGACGCAGCGGGGAGCCGTCTGTTTGGGAAACGGCTAATTAACTAATGAGATGCATGAAGTATGGGCGGCATGCGTCTTCTGTAGAGGTCCTCGCCCGACAGCGAGTGATTGCTTTTTAAAGCCGCCGATAGGGTCCATTCTAGCGCTCTAAGGCAGGCGCATTAGCGTCGAAGCATTCGGTTCCAGCACACGGGAGAGGTGAAGTTGACGAACATGCGATCGCAGAGGTGAATTTAACATGGATTACACATAACAGTGCAGTAGACTTGCCATTATGCTTCTTTTGGTTAACCGATGTTTGTTATTTTTATTTATTTTTTAAAATAGTTTCCCGACATTTCGGAAAATATTTATTCCATCCTCAGGGCTGGTATATATTATGTTAATATATATATATATATATA
>BOPP01000023.1:6730509-6744124 GCA_017312745.1 Gryllus bimaculatus | reverse complement strand
CGCCACCGCCACTGCCGTCACCGCCACCGCCACCGCCGCCACTTCCGCCATCGCCGCCACCGTCGCCTCCGCCGACCACAAAGCCGCCACTTTCGCTATTCCCGCCGCCACTGTCTCGACTATAACTTCTGCTTATACCGCCCCTTTCACCTCCAGCGCCGATCTCAACGCCACCAACCCCTTCGCTTCCACCCTTTCCCGCACCAACCCCTTCGCTTCCACCCTTTCCCGCACCAACGTCTTCATTTCTCCCGTAGTTTCTCTGCCACTTTTTTCATCTCCTCCGGCCACGGTTTGGTTCTCTTATTGCCTTCGTCGTATCCTCAGTTTTCATCCTCCTCTTCTGATCTCCCTGCGTTGCCTCTTCCTTCTGATCCGCCATTCCAACCTCGTACTATTCCTGTACCTCATACTCATTTTTTTCCCTCATTCGATTCCGCGTCCCTTCCATTATCCTCAATAACGGCCAAAATATATTTCTTTTTAGAGAGGACTATTCAAAAACAACGTATTTATATAATTTAGGGTTTATCATGTCAGTATTTTAAAAACTCTGTTTTACACCCATCGTCAAAAGAGAACATTAAAGAAGCATACAAATTCAAATAAAGTCATGTTATTGCATACCAACATTTACAATGGGGGCATATTAATCAAATGATATTTAATCAATACGTAACGTTTATGGAAGTCATGTAAAAATATACAAACTTCGCCTATGAATTCATATCTGCTCCAACGAAACCTCTTTTCATTTCGATGTTCTCTTTTTCCTCTCTTAGCCTTGGATGGCCTGACGGGGGATGATATGTGGGAATTGTAACATCGTTTTACATTGGAACTCGCTGCATTGGAACGCGTTCCAAATGCACTCGGGTGTTGTGATGTCTTTGTTTCTTTCTAACCGAGTTCTTGGAGGGAGGACTAAAAATTGGAGGTTCTCATAATTCACATTGGTTTGAAGTTACGTTCTGGCAAACAACTAGCGCAAGACAAATGAAACTAATGATTATTGTTCCTTTATATGTATTTATGCTTTTAAATTTTTTAGTTATGTCAAAACTCTAGAATATTATTTAAAAAGAATTGTTTGTTACGTGCAGGATTAACTATCAGTCTGTGGATGAATCACCGAATTTCTTAGTGATTTTCTATCTCTAAGTTTGTATAACAGTATTTTAACTGATTCTGCATTCTACTTTCATTTTAATTTATTTTTATGTTTGTACTCATAGTATTCTTGTCGTGCGCTCATATTTTTGTAGGCAGTAGTTGAGACTCGTAAATATTACAGCGATCTGTGTAGAATTCATTTCGCATTGTCTACTTCGTACGATTCAATAAAAATTGTAATTCTGTACGAATTTTCGCCCGTCAGACCTCCCGGTGATAAATGTCCGGCCCGTGTTTCGACATCACCACACAGGCATTCTGTGGAGGAAAACATATTTCTCATGAATTTGAATAACTTAATCATTACCAAATATGTTAACGTATTAAAAACAACTTCACGAAACCCATAAATCCGTCTCACGGTCACCAGCGGCCGAGCGAGGACACCAGAGCCCGCGGGCACTTCCATTCCGTGAGCTCCCTTCGCCCACAGCAGAGGAGATGAGAAATATGTGGTGGAGACGGCGGAGGGGAACCTACGGGAAAGGAAATCGTGTGGAAGAGGTGGAGCAGGGAAATCCGAGGGGGATGGGGTAACATGTAGTGAGGCGAGAGTGCGGTACTGGGGAACGAGTGGTGTAGGGGAACGTGTTGTGCAAGAGAACGTGTAGATGAGGGGTAAGAGTGGTGTAGAGGAAAGAATGGTGTAGGGGAAAGAGTGGTGTAGGGGAAAGAGTGGTGTAGGGGAGAGAGTGGTGTAGGGGAGAGAGTGGTGTATGGCAAAGAGTGGTCTAGGGGAAAGGGTGGTGTAGGGGAAAGAGTGATGTAGGGAAACGAGTAGTGCAGTGAAATTAGCGGTGCAGGGGAACGTGTGACAGAGGGGAAGGGAACGTTTGGTGGAGGTGAACGTATGGTGCAAGGGAAGGTGTGGCGTAGAGGAACATGTGGTTTAGGGAAACGTGCAGTGCAGGGAAACGTGTGGTGTAGGGGAACGTGTGGGTCATTGTAGTACAGCAGGGGAACTTGTTGTGGGAGGGGAACCTTTGGTGGAGAGGAACGCGTGGAGATGGGGCCATTACTGAGATCGTCAATTATTGCCATATAGATTATTACAATTGCATGTGAAAGTCACTGCTTGTTCAATTAACTGAACGTTGTTTTGTTAATCTTAGACCAATTTGTACATTGTATGTATGAACAGTTGCTCAATAATTTTGAAAAGTAATCTGTATGCTTATTGTTTTTGTTTAAAACTATACTTTATTTTTGTGAAGAAAGTAGGGGGACTTGCGAATAAGCGCCAGGTTTATAACGGAGCTACCCCCAGTAGTAGAGGTGGCAGTTTTGGAGTAAGAAGTGTAAAACTAGACGTTGAAGGTAGAGGGACCTTGGTTGGAAACGATTTTGCTTTCCGAAAAAGATTTCTCGCTGTTATAGAATTAAATCAAATAGATCTTAATGTAGAATATCATTTGATCTAATTGATGTTTTCATGTAATACCCTTTTCTTCGTAATAGTCAAAAGCTCAACACACATGTGTACTTATTTTGATTAGGATATTTCCGATATTAATGAGCATTTGTCATCTGGACAGGCATTTTGATTGCATACATGCATCACCAAATATTGCAAATTTGAATTATAATTGCATATATCCGTTTCATGTTATTAAATTAGTTATCAATTATTCTGCTAACATTAGCTATTTTGTTGATCCATATGCAACAACATTGTGATCAATATTCACAAATTTTGGTATGTGATCTACTTTAAAATTTATTTTTCTTCATGAATAAAAAAGTGCCTTTGCAAAGAACCAACAATTTCACTGTATGTAATGGAAGTGACAAATTCAAAACTTCCTGCGATTGGTACGAATTGATAACGTATTTTCATGAAAGTATTAAGGGATTATCGTCAAATTAAGACAGTATTTCTTTTTTCCGTTTCCATGTTGAGTTGTTGTGTCTAGGCTGTCCGGGACGAGCCGCGTCACTGACATTGTGGCTAACGTTTCGGGCAGCGTATTGTGGTCTTCTTCTAGCGTACTGCTGCAACTGCTGCGTACTGCTGCTGTTTGGCGTCCGGCCCTGGAAGCCTACGCAACCAAAATAATGAGTTGTAAGCTACCGCAATTCGACAAGAGCTTATACTTTCCACACCAAGAAATGTTTGGTACGGCGGTACGCACACTGAAGGCGGGAGTGCTTTCATTTCTTTCATGGTATTATCAGCGAATACAAATCAACAGTAGAAAGAGTGTTCAAGAAAGTGTATGGCATCCACACCAGCAACGCTTGGAGCTCATTCCTTCACCCCCACACTTTCTTTAGTTCAACTTCCCTTTGACATTGTTTTTAACATTTTTCATCTTTTTTACTGTTTCTTTTTACTGCGTTATTAAACTTCTGTCACTTTTCAACATGAATAATTCGTTTGTTCATTTGTGAAAGTATTCTCCTTTTTTGGAATCGAATGAATTACCAGTAATATTTCTTTGTTATTTGGCGAATCTTCTATTTTAAAATTTTTACTTTCCTCCATTTTTTTGTTTCTAATATACACAAACGCTGGATTGATATTCCTCGATTTAAACACACTTTACTTTCAAGGGCCTTTTACGATATTGTCTTCACTGTTTATAGTTTGTTTGGCAGATGTTTCCATACCTTATTCAGCAACGAATCTGCTTGGTGTCTTCGCCGCAAACTCCGTAATGTCTTCCGCTTCCACCACCGTCCTGGTGATTCTGGCGTGTTTTGTCAGCACCAGCCGCAGCGTTTCCGCAGCTCTTCACCTCTTCTGCCGTCACTCGTTTTCATTATCCATAGGCTCAACCCGTTTCCTCTGCGGATTCAGGCTTCGCTGCCGCCGATCGCAGCCGACGTCGACGTCTCTCCCGCCACCGCCTTCATCGAAAACATCCCTGCTTTTCCATCACCATCACCACCATCGTACACGCTCCACCCTCCTCTGGACTCACCTCCGCCCGACCACCACTCCCAAAAAAGTCTACCCACACCCCACTGTAACTGCCTCTGCCACCATCCCCGTCCCCGTCTTCGTCCCAGTCCTCATCCTCGACCCCGACTCCGACCCCGGACCCCGCCCGTACGCTCCCCCGTCTCCATCTCCATCCCCGTCCCCGTTTCCCGTTCCCCCTTGCCTCGAGGTCACTTTACCCGCCCCCGTGACACTGACCCCGTCCCCGCTTCCACCATCCCCCTGCCATCGGCCATCACCCAATGTCACCATCATGGACAACGATTCCGCCAACACTTCTCCCTCACTTCGAATCTCACCCCCTTCACGGTCACGCGCCGCGCTACCACCACCTTCACTGCCCCTCGCCATTGTCGTCTTCCAGACCACAACTATCCACCGCTTACGCCACTGCCACACCATCGCCCCCACCCCGCCATCGTCTCCGCTCTGACTTTCCGTCATCCCCTTTCCCGTGTTGCCCTCCGGCCCCGTTCCGAGCCCACCTTCCTTGCCTTCGCCCATCTTCAACTTCACTCTCCACCCCCAACCCACACTCCCACCCCACCTGAGCCCTGCATGTCTACTTTTCCCCTCATCACCCACCCACCCTGCATCCCTGCCATTCGCATCCACTTCCCCCACCTTCAACGCCGCCTTCACTGAACAGCATCACCTGGCCGGCGTTCCACTCCACCCGATCCGCCCTTCGCCAATAACATCACACGCGCACCCCGGCCACCGCCGTCTCATCTTTGCTCTTCTCCCCTCTCCCGAGCCGCACCTGCGTGTGCGCCCGCGTCCACCCCCGCTGCCCCGCCCGCCGCTCCTGGCTCACCCGGCGCGCCCGTCGCCCGTTGCACCCACTGCACCGCTTCGCCACGCGAAATCGCTTCACTAACTCCTCTTACGGTCAGTTAATTAGCCAGGCCCGGGCGCCAGGGGAGAGAGACTGGGCTGGCCGCCCAGCAACCCAACCGCTCCTGGCCTTCCCTCCCCCCTCTCGCCCACACCCCTCGCCGCCCGCCCCTCCCGCCCGCGCCGCCCCCGCTGCCACGGACTTGATTAATGTTTCCGTTAATTCAGTTTAATATATCAAATGTTTAACGACGTCGCCTCGTTTTTCCTATAGCAGAAGAGCTGCACGCCGCACCCCCTCCCCGGCACCTGCCCCCGCAAACCGCCTTTCCCGCCCCTCCCTTCCCTCCCCTCCCCCGTTGGTCGCGCCTCCTCCGGCCGGCGCTCAGAATTTGAATTACAAATTACAACACTGTATCCTTCTGTCTCTCCGTCCCGCTTCCCGCCTCTCTCCGGCTTCGTCTGTCTTGTTGTGAGAGCTCATGTCAGGCCACAGGGGGGCCAACATACGGCCTTATTGTTTCCCCTCCCCTACTTAGCACAAGACGCCGTGCTGTCAACATTACACAACCGCAAACAACAAATATACCTCCCGCGTAACACAAATTCCATTAACAGCCCTTCTCGTTCGAGTCGTGTTGGCCCGTTCTAATGGCGCCACCCTCATGGATGAGGCGGCAGCGCCGCTTTGGTCCAGCTGGGGCGGTTGCAGTCCCGGACGATGTCCCCGACTGCGGATCAGCCAAATTTTACTCTTTTAATTTTAATATTCTCAATAGCGGTGTGGCGAATCCTATTTTTCTTCGAATCTGAATCTTAACCTCGATAGCCGATCAATTAGATAGTTCAAGGTGCGGGTTATTTTAAATGAAAAAGTGAAAAATTCTCATTTCGTTCTCAAATTTGCATCATAACCTTCATTTAGGTCTACCAAGTCATGTCAGGGTGCGCAGTATTTTCAATACAGTGAAATGTGAATCATAATTTTATACTAATATTCTCAACTACGATCTGACGTATCCAATTTTTCTTCCAATCTGAATCTTAAGACCGATATTCGATCAACTTAAGTAGTGTGGATATTTTCTATGTGTGTGATATTTTAAATGCTGGAGTCACGAATCCTAATTTTTCTCAAATCTGAAACATACCGCCATGTTCTAACAACCAAAACGTACGATGGTTCGCTTTATTTTCAATACAGGTGATGTGAATCGTAATTTTATACTAGTATTCTCAATAGCGATCTGACAAATAATTTTTGTCTCCAATCTGAAACTTAATCCGGATATCTGATCAACCAATGTAGGTATTCCAAGGTTCCTAATATTTTAAATGCAGAAGTGCCGAATCCTATTTTTTCTCAAATTTGAATCCTAAACATCAATTAGGTTTACCAAAACATGATGTGAGGGTGAGCATTATTTTCGATACAGTTGAAATAAATCCTAAATTTTCTCAAATTTCAATCCGAACTCCGATGCCTAAATAAGTAGATTATCATGATAATGATTCAATTAAATATAATCCCTAAATATTCATATTTTTTTCATTATCTTAAAAAATGACAAATAGGTAGTGTGCATTTTTTGACATTATTAGTCACAGAAATGATTCATTGCCTATTGAGTATCATCTATGTTCCAAATATATTTCTTAGTATACATTGTGTATGAAGAAGTTCATGTGTAGTTCAAGTGTATCATCGTCATGTTATGTTCTTCGAAGGAAGAAATATACAGTAAATAAAAAGTTCAATAACTCACTATTTTTTCAACTTTTAAATGTCTTCTCACTTTTTCATGAAGTGAAAGGCAAGGACGCAAATTATACAGCACGCCAAAATTATCATCTATTTAACGTTAATTACTCGAACTTTTTCTGTTGCAAGAGAAAAAGTTCCTCGAATATATTTACTTGTCTTTGCGCATCGTATTTCTTCTTTTTATGATCATCAACGAGAATATTTGTTTACAGAAATGTGTAGACTAGAGTCCAATTTCTCAAACCTTTTAAATACGAAACACGATTTTTTAAATGTCACTTTCATTTAGACACTTATTGTATCTTCATGCTGAGGATGTAAAAAAAGCTTTTAAGAGTCATAATTAAAATGTATATTGTTTGAACATTTAGTCAGATACATCGATGTAGTAATATTTGGGAGTAGTCTGGGAAGTATTTTTAAAACACTCATGATAATATTTTAAAAAAGGAATAGATTTATATTCTATGAGAAACCCGCAGAATATTTACAGAAACACAAATTGTATTAAAGGTAGTGCAAAATGCAAACTTTCATCCCTCATGGTTTTATGGATATGTGCTAGATATTCATAAATAAATTATGTAAATATGTTGTGTAAAAGAGAAAACTAAATCAGTATAATAAAGAATTATTGCCCTGTCCCATTAGTTTTTGTCGTGGACTCATCATCGTTTCGTTTTATTTGACTATTTTGTTGACAAATCGAATGGGCTCTAACAGAGAGGCGCGATGTGGGTTGACGCCTAGGATTAGATTTGATTTTTAGATGTAATATATAAGCTCCACTCATTTTGATTTCTCTTCTGTCACATCTCTGATTTCTGCGATGCTAATATAGAATCGAGCATTCCGAATGAAAAAGTCAATATCTACAAATGTCCTCTAGGAAGACGGTTTATTTGATTCGCCTTGCCGTTCGTTCTTTTGCCAGAAATCCTGCCTGTGATTTTTATCTATTCGTTATATGACTTTTGTTCTGATTCGTTTGTCTTATACCTTCTACTATATTTCTCGGGATGTCAACCTTCAACCGACTAAGTAAAACTTAGTACGGAGGAGTACATCACACTTCAACTTACGCTTTCAGCTCAAGAGTTCATAAGATTTGAGTAGCCGAGATGATGCAGCGTTCTAAGATTTATTTCTGACAATTCGACCATTGGTTCACTAAGTAATATCACCGATTAAGCCAATTGCCACGAACCTGTCATCTTATTAGATAGGCAATTACGTCAGAAATATGAAGTCAGCCATGAGTGACCTTCATACTATGTAACAAATGTATTTAATCATTCAAATTGTCCAAAGCATTACTATCCAATAATGGGTTAACAAGGGGGCCAAATAAATCGTCCAAAGCATTGGTCATCTAGAAGTGACCAAACCATACGGGCGTAAACCAAAGCGACCTGGGTTCGGTTCCCAATCGGAATGACATTCTGGGAACAATTAAAACCATTACCCAGGAGAAGGTACGTCTCGAAAATGACAGATCTCGTCAATGCAGAACCTCGACCCCTTTGTTTGGAACGTCTCGACTGGGAGAGTCGAGCTGTGTGTTCGGGAGTCTCGCTTCGGGACACAGCGCGGCCGCCTCCCGTGCTTCGAGAGCCTTGTATTGCAGCATCAGCGCAGTCGATCTCCCGGAGAGTCCGACGAAGGGGGCGGGGCCGAGCGCATGCTTCGACTACCGATGCCTTGAGAGCGCGCCACTCGGCCGTTGGGCCAAGTCTCCGAGGGTCGACGGGGACACGGGCGTCCCTCCGATTGGTCAGCAGCGACCCGTTGAAGACCCATGCGGAGTACGGATCTGCTAAGGCGATCCTTGACATGGTGAGATCTCTCGATTTCCACTTATGTGTACTGGAGTGCAAATACTGACCCATCTCAGGAGAAATTCTGATGGACAAAGGCACAGAGGTTTGCGAGGTTCTCCAGTTTCCCCAACCTCCCATTTCATCTGTCAAGTCATATTACTATCACGATCATCCATCCATAAAATCATTCACCTCAAAAAGGGCCGTAAAACCTTAGGTACTGAGAACCATTATGAACAAAGTATACTATACAGTACATTCTCTACCCCCAAGTCTATGTAAGCCTTAATTTTGTAAATATTCAACTGAAAACTCGAAGCATGATTGTTTCTCGGAAGCTCTAGCAATGAATTATCTAATATTCATTTAATTGTAAATAGAATAAAAATATCACCCAGTTCCAGCCTCGATAAATTTGGAAAGCTGATATTTTTTCATATTAATAAGCAAGAATAATATTTGTGTTATTACATCAAAACAAAACAAAAACTTTTACACTGAAGATTCCCTACAATTTTATATCAAACATTGTTTTACACTCACCGCTGCTAATAGATACGCATCGGCCGCAACTCAGCGACTTTGCCTCTGGAGACAAGCAAGACTCGTCCGTCCTCCCATTGTTCAACACCGAGCCAGTTGACAAAAACCGTCTTCCAACGTAAAATCTCAATATTGTCATGCTAGTGACCTGCAAACTTCGTGTGTAAATGGACAGAATAATTACACTAGTTCATAAGATGTTCACTGTATATGCAACATTTTGAATGGAAAGACATTGGCTATTGTAAATGTCTCAAACGAAAACTTTATCGTTGAAACATTTATCTTTATTTTCAGGGAAATATACCATAAAATGTACGCGCAATTTTGCATATTCACATATTAAAACATTCAGAAACGGAAAAGTATTATTAAATTAAAAATTATTTTAAATAAACAAAAAACGTATTAACGTTGTGAAAACACAAACATATACAAAATTTTCTGAAGTTGTATAATCAAAATTTAACGTTACAAGAAAAAATCGCAAACTTAGCAAAGATGAAATATTTTATTGATGAAAACAGCACTTAAAAATTCACGCCGCAAGCCAACAACAAAAATAAACGCGTGTACCCGAAGGTCGGTGTAGCAGACGCGTTTTTCAGCATTTTGCTCTCGGCGACCTCTTCGCTCCGACCTTCATTGCGTCTGTTTCCTCTTCAGACGCTCCTTAACAGGCGCTCGAGACGATGCCACAAGGAGACGCCCACTTCGAGTCAAGACGTCACCGCAGTTTTTTGCGCGAAACTGCCTGCTTTATGGCGTCTTCTTATCGCGAGCGACCACCGCTGCGTTAATGTAATGTGCCGTTAAAGATTGGAGCGCGGGAGAAGAAAAAAAAAGGATATGCAAAGTTGCGATATCGTTAAACTTAGCACATCATGTCGCGGTTTTTGCCCACAAAATGGAACGCTTCGCGGTTGCTTACGCTCAGACACCGAACAGAACCGGCTACGTTAGTTTTTAGTCGACGTTCACGCATTGGGAGATAACGCACGTTTTGCGCGTGCAACCTTCCCCACATTACGTGTGTGTTCTGTTGACTCTGCGACCAGGAGAGGTGGCTCAGGGCATCGACGGATGTCACTGCACTGCCTCTAACCCGGAGGCCCTAGGTTCGAGTGCCGACAGTGGTAGGATTTTCGGCACTAGCTTTTCAGCTAGGTCGAATTCAGTCGCTGTCTGGAGGAGAATTCTACCGGCCGGCTGCTCTGATCGGTAGTTTTCCGTGGTTTCTCCGATCAACTCCAGGTCAATGCCGGAGTATTACCCTAGCAAACGGGCTTCGAACTGCGCACGATCTCACCTTCCTCTACCTTGTCCTATCCTCACCCCTTACAATTAAACAATCATGCACTACTCGGTTGATTAGAGCTTGTCCCGGCTTGGACGATGACAAGCTGGTGGGAGATACCTTGTTGTGGAAATCCTCGCTAGCTTGGTAGGTTGGCGCCAGATCTCGCTATCCGTCGGGGTACAACCTCTGGCACCTCCCGAGCAAACACCATGCACTGTATTTACTAGGCTGTCCGGGTGACGCCGCGTCCATGGCGAAGGTGCCCACGTTTCGGTCGCCATTCTGCGACCTTCCTCAGGGCGTAATGCTGAGTTTATTTTGCATAAGGGTAGAAACGCATTGCTGAGGTTATTTTTCATAAGGGCAGAAACGCATTACGCCCTGAGGAAAGTCGCAGAATGGCGACCGAAACGTCGGCACCTTCGCCATGGACGCGGCGTCACCCGGACAGCCCAGTAAATACTGACTGCGGCCGCGGAAGCCTACGCTCTCACCATGCACTATACTTCGGGGACTAATGACCCAAGAAGTTAACGCACCCGGAATCACTAACGTTCAACCAACAAGGTTAAACCCAGACAAAACGTCGTTTCATGTAATTTCATTCCTAGGGTAGGCGTTTGTTCCTAACGCGAACACTTTAAGGCTGAAGTAACAAGGGTAGAAACGATTAAATGTATTTAGTCCTAGCAAAATAACCTCAGTTCCTCGGGTTTTCTTTTCATGCAATTCTTGTGAAGAGGAGAAAGATAAATTTTATATAAACGATGTTGTTTACGATTATTATTGTTAATATAACAGATTCATTTTTTTAATAAAATACTATGATTTTCTTTAATTTTAGTTTAGAGGATATTGCTATTAGATTAAAAATGTTTATCTTACGCACTGCTACAGGCCTATAGCGCTTCCATTTGGTACCAGTTCTGCTGCGCCGCTTTTGGCATCTGGTGGAATATATTAAGAATCAACCTATTGGGTATTAGTTCTGGTACACCGATACTAGCCTTTTGGAAAAAATCTGCTCTTAGCGACAGAAAAGAATCTGCTCTAAGCGACAGGTGAAAAATAATGATCGTGGTGTATCTAGAAACATGTTATTTTAAGTAATTATTTTCCTCAATTGTGTTCTATTAATCTTTACCAGACTTTGCTACGACGCTGCGACAATTCTGAAGAAGACTGTAAAATTTTCATTTCTATTCATGCTCTACTTTTTGTGGTATCGATGTCGTTTAATTCACTTTCATTAGCACAGATTTACCTAAGGTTCCGCATCTTCAGCGTCATCTAATCTGACTGTGTTCTGTTGACTCGTTCAAGGTACTTTAAATAATTTTGTGCAATAAATTTATTATCTAAGCCATGCTTTACATAACTTGAAAAGGTAATAAAAGTATTGAAGTTTGGTATGGTGGTTGTGTTGTTGTGAAAAACGTGGTTAATATAATTTGCGTATTAGGTAACACGAAGTCACGACTTGTTGAAGACGAAAAACTGTAATAGTAAGAAATACAATGTTTTACCATGTGCTCGGACTTTCCTTTCCGTTGGCAATAATTTCAGTAATATTATACAATGCATGTGATAACAGTTTTGGCCCTCACTTTCCTCTTTTCAGGAGAAAGCGCGTATTTTATTTTACATATTCGTTAAAAAATTACTATCTTGATATTTATCCTAATATTGACGACTACACAAGATTTATTGTCATTGTTTTATTTAACAACATGACTATGAAAGTTTGTGGAAGTTGTACCTCTGCTTTTGTCATTCCGAGAATCTGAAAGGTGCGTCATTTTTCATGAAGCAAAATACCTTTGCAAAGACTCACTCAGCCTACTGATAAATGTGAGTCAAATTTATGGCACTCTTAGTCATTTATTAGACCACTTATAAAATGAGTCTCTCGTTGGAACTATTGACTTTGATTTATCGCGATTTATGATATTTTGTTATTGGTCTTACGAACCGAATGCTTCGAAGATATGATGTTTCTACGTACACAAATGATTCATTATAACGTCTCGTATTATCATGTTCCATAAAAATGACAGCAACGGATTCCAAGAAATAAGTATTCAGATGGTCTTATCGCCTAAACGTCAGTGCTCAAATTCTGCACTAGGAAACTTTTCATTTATTGAGATACCAATCTGCGTTGCTACAGAATTTCTTTGTTTCGCTTCAACATAGCCTCGTAAAATACCGTCATCTACCAGCATTGTAGGTGTCTGAAGATTCAAAGGCCATTATCATACATAAAGTTACGACTTACTACCTGATTATTTCTTATACACATTCCTGCTTTACCTATTGTCTTTTATAATAAACATAAATCAACACTTACTAACTTAATTATTAAGATGGCGTGTTTTATATGACTTTCACTTATTAAATCTATTATCCTTACATCGTCTTACATATTGCACTTATTATTTATTCAAAATTATTTATTATTTATTTATTTTTATTGCATTATTCTTACGTATATTACGTTCACCAACCGCACAAACGCTCAAAATGCTACATTCTATTTTTCTTCTTATGAAAAGATTACCTCTTCCATACATAATGATCATAGGACTGGTAATCTTGTTCTGTATGATCTTGGCGCAGAGTATTTTGCAGGTCTTGGTGACGGCATTAACTAAAAAAGCTCTAAACTGTTTCGTACTTATTTTCTCATTTTATGTCTGATGTTTGGAGTATTACTTCGAATATTATATTCATAATATTTGTTCCAATAATATTGAAAAATATGAAATAAATCTTTGAAAGCAATTAATGTTTTTTCAACATTTCACCATGTAGGTACATGTGCTTATTGCCCTTGTTGATTTGGTTTCCAAGGTCTTATACACATTTCGGTTGGAACTTCCTGACTAAATTTGGGATCTACGCGTGGCTCTCGTATTCTGTCATTCATGCTATAGTTTTCTAATTCTTTACTGATATCCTTATTAATTATCTAATATTTTCTGTTTAGCAAAAATTATTAATAAATATAAATATATAATTAATGTTATGAAAATATTAATAAAATAATAGTCAACACGGCCCGATATTAAAAAGAAATGTATGTATTTGCACAGTTGTTCCACTCATTGACATTGACCCTCGCAATACCTTCCACCCTTTTCGTGCCACGTTCTGTTTCTTGTGCAGCAGCTGTTGGCAGAGCTCCCTCACCGTCGGAGCCACGAGCACGCCACTGAAGGCAATTCGGCCCC
>BOPP01000023.1:6719907-6730232 GCA_017312745.1 Gryllus bimaculatus | reverse complement strand
GCCCGCCGCCCTACCACTCCTTCCGCCCCCGCCGCCGTCACTACCGCTCACGCGTCGCTCCTGCTCCGCCCAAACACCGCCCGCGCCGCCTCCGCCCCCGAACACCGTGGGAAGCCGAGCCCCTGAGTCACTCGACGCCATGACGCCGCGGCCCAATTACGCAGTCCGGCCACGTGATGCGCCCAGCTGTCAGTGCGATTTCCAGCAGGAAAATTGTCAATACGCGCCGTGTAACGAGGCGAATTAATTTTGGATTTGGCGCGTGTCATTGTGAAACCAGATACGATACTTAGGGGCCAAAATTAATAAAACATGCCATACAATACACTCGTTCCACTGCGGACTTTGCTAATCAACAAATGAGAGTGGGTATTATGATGAAATGATTGAATCTACATATTGGTTTAGAGTAATGAAATACGCCAGGAGTGAAAGATTTAGAGTATGAAATGAGTTTACCCAGTCGGAAAACATACATTAAAAATAGTGGTGGCATTACGATGTCATTATGATAAGATATTTTTAAGCAGCGATGATTTTTGGCAAAAAAATCAAAAAGTTAGAAAATACTCAGTAATAAATATCACTGACAAAAATTCTTCTTCCAAATATACTGAAATGAGAAGGTAAGAAAATAGTTGATGTGAAGTTTTTAAAAATTCGACCAACGGTTAGTAATTAAAATGTATTCATAGAGTATATATAGTCAGGAGCATTTTTTTCAAGATAACAAATTTCCAAGTTGAATACCAAGTAAATCTTGTTTTGTCTGATTAAACTGTATAGTACCGTTAATCATATCATTTCAATATAAAAAATAATGACATATTTTTATATTCTTTGCATGATGTCCATTTTGTGGCATGTTTAGAAACTAGACAGCAAATTATCAACAAATTGTCAACAAATTATCTAATTATCTTACAAAAGTATCAACAAATTATCTTATCAAAATGACCTTGTAATGCCACCACTAATTCAATGCATGTTTTCCGACTGTCTAGTTTGGTGGTGAGTTAGGACTCATATACCAGAATATTTTTATTTACACATTAATATCGTACTAAGATTAAATGTGAAATTAATTTATTCTTAAAGAGCTCTAGGAATTGAGGGAGTTTAACGCTAATGGCTTTGCATTGAATTTCCTCAGAGGACGGAAAGATGCCTCGAAAAGGATTTCCCAACGGGTTCCCCTGTAGGGGTCGATGAAAAATATTGAACGGGTCAGTGATGATTGAGGAGACAATTGAGGGTCAATAGCTGAAATTCATCGGTGTCTGATCGACATAAACAAGATCTTAATGGTTACAAATATTTTTTAATAAAGTTAATAACTAATTAGTTTTTTAAACTATTGTTTACATTCTTTGTTTAATAAATATCTTTAGGTAAGTTGTAAGAAATTATTTGTGTAATGATTATATTGTATGGAGTATATTATAGAAAAAATTCAAAAGGTCAACGACGCTTACTATTCTTTTATAAGGGCCTATTCAAGAAAATGAGAATTTTTGCCTTTAAGAGTCTATTCTGCGAATTATACTAGTATTGTTTGGTACAAACAAATTAATACTTGCAAATTTTTCGGATATGCATCTGTCGAATTGTTAACTTTTCGCAATTCATTGTAGAACCTTTACAAATTCAACAAAGCCATTATTCACCCAATTATTCAAAGGCTCTTGAGAATACTGTAAAAACTTTGAGCATTCCTATATAATATTTTTCATATGTCGTGCTTGTGCCTATATGCAGTCTGTTGTTTTCATAATACTGACCTAGCGACGTCTCAGTACGGAGCAAGAGCGCTGCTTTGTAGTGAAACACGTGAGTTGCTATAGACGGCATAGGGACACCAATGAGTGACGCACTGACACATCGGGTGCGGGGGAGGGGAGCAGGGTGGGGCACTGGGGTAGGGTGAGATCGTGAGGCACGCAAGTACACACAACCCTTTCACCGGGTGTGCAGACACCGCCCCCTCACTGCTCCCCTGCCCCCGCCTCGCACACCGCCGTCGCCTCTCCGCCGCCACTGCCGTTCTCACGCTGCCGTTCGGAGCGACCCCACAGGCGCCTACCGACGCTACCACCCCTCCGCCCGCCCCCGCTTTTCAGTGCCCCGCTCCGGCTTAGGTGGCTCAGGGCATCACGATGTCACTTCAGTGTCTCTGAACGAGAGGTCCTACGTTCGAGTCCCAACAATGGTAGGAATTTTTGACACTACCTACATATCTTGATCGAATTGTGTCGCTGTCTGGCGTAGAAATCTAGTGGCCGGCTGCTCTGGTCGTTAGTTTGTCGTTTCTCCGATCACACCAGGCGAATACCGGAGCAATACCCTAACCCCGGGGCCAAGAAACGGGCAAGATCTTTCTTTCACATATTCGCACCCCTTAGTCACACATACACTTATCAATTAAGTGTCTGACCTTTTCAGTCCCTTTTGTCCCGCGTGCCACACTCCTCGCCCGCTCTCCTACCCCTTACCATGCAATTCCTTGACACTGCGCCTTGTGGACCCCACCCCCCCATCTAGACCCCACCCCATCGCTCTCCCACTTCCCTCACATCCTTAGGATTCCTCCGCCTCCTTCCCCTTCCTCCTTTTGCCGCTCACCACGCTCCCGCCATAACCCGCTCCCCTCTCAGTCTCTCCTT
Organism: Gryllus bimaculatus; assembly: GCA_017312745.1. Taxonomy (NCBI): domain Eukaryota; kingdom Metazoa; phylum Arthropoda; class Insecta; order Orthoptera; family Gryllidae; genus Gryllus; species Gryllus bimaculatus. Next base: position 6,727,569 of record BOPP01000023.1, on the reverse strand, counting down.
TTCCTTTCCCCCACCTTCTCTCGCCCCTCCGCAGTCCGTCACCTTCTCCTGTATTCCCACCTCCCCAGCCCCTCATGACCGCTCCGTATTTTTTTCACATTGCTCGCTGAAGCATCCGACCCCCAGTTCCCCACCACTGCAATGCTATCAATATTATCCACCTCCATCGCCCTTCTTTCCCAGCACCTTCACTTTCACCACTTTCTGCTTCAGCCACTCACTCTCTCTGCCATTATTGGAGAAGCACCCGTCCCTCCAACGCCAGGCCGGTGCCGCCGCCGTGCCACTCGCCCTCCCGTCCACCCACCCGCATGGGCCATCGCGGACGGCAGCTGTCGAGGGGCGAACGGGCAAAACAGCGCTCTTAGGCGTAATCAATACCAAAGCGGACACCGCCGCCGGCAGCCGGCGCTGAGCCCTAGGCCCTAGGCCCTAGGCCCCGCCAGGCAGGGCCCTTCGCTATCGCGTTGCCCCAGCTCACACGCGCCTCCCCTGGCTCCGCCGCCGCCGCCTCAAAAAAATTATCGGCTCCTCTTAAGAGCCCGGGGTAGCGGGCGCCCTGCCACCGGTCGCTTGCTCAGCTCCTGCCAGCCCTCCGCCGGCCACTGCCCTGCCGCCCCCTGCCGCACCGTGTCCTGCTCTACCGAAGCCCTCAGCGGTCCTCCGCTGTCCTCCTCTGCCATCTGCCATCTGCCATCGCTTCCTCGTTTTCTGTTATCTCCAGGTGTTAGGTCTGCTTCTCGTTTCAGATACCTTCATGCTCTTTCTTTCTTTGCTTCTTCTCCTCCAACGTCTTTTTCTTCGCTTCAGATTCTCCAGAATCTTTCTCATCTACATTATTATTTGTTGTCTATTCTTGTTCTCCTTCATATGTTTTGATCGTGTATTCTTTGTCGTTCTCTCGTCTTCTTATTTTTTCTGTTTTTCATCGCTCTCTTTATTTGGCCTCATCTATTCTAATGCGCCCCTTCTCTTTCCGTTATCTTTCCCTAGCTTCACCCACGTTATTGTTCTCCTTTCTAACCTATTCTCTCATTTTCCTAATTTTCTTTCCTTTCTCCTTCAGTGATTCTCCTTTGCCATGTTCCTCCGAATCGCTCTTTTGTGTTTGCTCCTTCATCCTTTTCTCACACGCATTCGCGTGTTCTCCACCTTACCCGCCCTTCTTCCATCGCCGCCCCCCACCCACTCACTGCACTCCGCCCCCACCCCTGCCGGCATCCACCTTCCCACCCCGGCCTGAGCTTTCTCAGGCTCTCAGTTTTAATTAGGATTTACAGTTTTTTTCACCTCCGCCTCCTGCCTTCCACAAGTTCGATATTTTGTTGCCTTTTTTTTTCTCCTCTACCCTCTAATTTTTTTTCCGTCGGCTCGGAGAGCAGCCTTTTAGAAATAAAATTATCCCGTATCCACTTACTCGCCTCGCCCCCTCCCTTTATGAAAACAGCGCGTGATGGGTGCGTGATACGCATACTCGCGGAGGGGAAGAGGAGGAGGAGGGGGAGGAGGGGAGGAGGGTGGCGGTGCTAACCGAAACATGCGTGTAACCGCGAAACTTCGTTACGGCCGGCGACGCGACGCAGGCAGGGCCGCCCGACGCACAGCAGGCACCCCGGCTACGTCAGTAGCACCGGAGACAGCGACGAGGGGGACGTGGGGACGGGGGCGGAGGGAATTCTGAAAGAAAGAAAGGTTGATTGTGTGGATGAAGCTAATACGCACTGCATTAAATGTTTGCGTTTGGGGTGGAAATTTAAATAGACAGAACACACAAAGTGCATTTTTTAATCAAACGTGCGTGCTTTAAAGAAACAATGAAGTACATGATAAAGTATTCTGAAATAGGCTTCTACTCTCAAATATCTAAGAATTAGTGTTTTAGACGTGTACAAAGTTGGTATAGGCTAGATTCTATTACTACTTTCCAGCAGTTTGTAATTGCACCGCCGTCTTGTAACTTTTTCACGCGAAGTACTAGCCATTGATCTGAAGTGTTGCGGGCATTGGAAAGAAAGGGGAAAAATGAAAGAGAAGAACCCAACCTGAGTCGGGGAGGGTGGTTAGTATCTTCTCTCTGTATTGTTGTGTATATCTCATAATGTCTAAAGATATTACTTAATTAGTGAATAATCATACTATTAATTCGATAGAATACGTGATACTGTGACAGAAACAAAGGCGGACAATATTGCAAAGTGGAACTTTTCTATGTTTACCTTTGTCAACAAAAGAATCACATATATTTTTTTCTTGAGTGTACTGAAATATAAGCAGGAAAATGCATAAAACTCCCTGTTAGACAACGCAAAACCATCTGTCAAATTCAGGATATAAAATTAACTACTTGACAAAAACTCTGAACTGAACAGAATATTTAGAATTTTTTCCTTTAAACGTTTTGCTATTATACATTTCAATTATTGACTATTTCTTTAAACTTGTTGCTTTGTTTTTTCCTCAGTTTATATATTCCTGTTACATATTGATCTTCATAATTTCTGTTACGTCATTGCGGTGTATCAAGAAGACTATAAAAGTCTTAAACAAACCGGAATCTTCTTATATTTTCGAAGACTCAGTTTAAAGTTTCCTCTAAATAGTACGCCGCAAAAAAATTTTGTCTTATTGCCATTTTCTAACTATAAACAAGTGTGTTTTAACCTACACAGCAAATTAATCAGAACTGCATCTAAAATAAATAATCAAACAGCCTAGAACAAACACATCATACTCTACCGAATCAGATACTTCAGTCACTTTTGACAACCGATTGAACTCTCGTAGAAAGTAAATTTAGTTATTCCATGCATGATTTGCATGCGTACCAATGTATGACTTGATTTCCATCACCCTGTGATTCTCTACAACCTTAATCTGCCCAGTACTCCAGTTCTCATCGCCCCCACTCTTTATTCATCCAAGACTGTCTCCTTGCACGACTCGTCCGTAGAATTGCAGCTACCATCCTTTGTATTTTATTTGCCACCATCCCTTCCTTCGCCCTCCCGTTTCCTCTCACCGCTTCCTCCTCCTCCCGCGCGCTTATAAATAATCAATTAATCAAGAGAGGCTTCATCTTCGCGAGTAGTGCCGAGTGGGTGCGAGTCTCTCAGCGTAAATAATGCAGTGGTCGGAGGACTGAGGAGGTCTGAGGGCCGGGCGCGGCGCGGCGCGACGCCCTACGCCAGACGGAAGATTCGTCTCCCCACCCCATCACCCCTCGCTCTGACAGCCCGTCATCCAGGCCCCGCACCAGCCTTCCTCTCCCCACAGCGCCCACGCCCACACCTCCCACTCACATTCACCCTTGCCTTCGCTCTTGCCCGTGCCCTCGACCTTTCCCTTGCACATGCCCTCGCTTTTATCCTCGCCCTGGCCCTCGGCCTCGGCCTCGCCCTCGCCCTCGCCCTCGCCCTCGCCCTCGCCCTCGCCCTCTTCCTCGTCCTTCTCCTCGTCCTCGCCTTTGCTGTCACCTTCGCCAGCGCACTCGCCCTCTACATTGCCCTCGCCCTCGTATTCACCATTACTTCGCCTGCGTTTTCGTCTTCTTCGTTTCATCTGTCTTCACTCCCGCCCCCGCTCCATTTACCCCCCTAGGAACGTCTTCTTCGCCTCCTCCGGCTTTACCACCACTCTCAACACGTATTATTTGCTGTCTCCGATTCTGCTAGAGATTTTAGTCAACGCCTCTCTGCTTTTCTCTTCTCCCACTCGTCTGCCTATGTACTCCAGTACCTAGTCCTTTTTCCCTCCCTTCTCCTTAACACAGAATGCCAGAGGAACACACAAGACTGAAATGGAAAACATGAAAATACCAATTAAGCTCTTCGAATATTTTTTTAGTTTCGGAGTCTCACCATTGTGTTTGTTGATCTGGCATCATGAAAAAAACACAGCAATAGTCAAGGAATATACATTGAATACTCCAAGAATACATCGAAATGAACATTTTTGAGTACTAAATTCCGTGGTGGCTGATCTATTGTTAGAACATTATACATTTGTGAAGTTGGACGAAGACAGGTTCCGAAACTATTTCAGTTACTTCGCTGAAATATTTGTTTAAACATCCTACTACTTTGATTGCTTTGTATCAACGCCCGATAAGAATTTTTTTAATTTCTGAAATATTTTAAATAATTTTAATGCTTTATTCCATTATTAATGCAGACATCTCGGATTAATATTACTGCATACAGTTATCACCACCCTGTCACTTTCTTTGAATGCAATTACTCCGTATTATGTTCCGCAACTGTGAAGAAATCCTAGTTGTGACCATGTTACTGCGTAAAATATGTATTTTAATAGTTAAATTTCTTCAAAGAATTAGTCACTCCGACCGGGTTACGAAGCCGGGTCTCCAGGTGTCCAAAACTTTGAACAAATTCCAATTAATAATATTATTCCGCTCATCCAACTCTCTAGTTTTAAGAATTTCTTTCGATCTCCACAACGGTCTTAAAGACTCGTCGCGCTGGGCTCTGGAACGAAAGCAACGTGAGAAGGCGGTGCAGCCCTTTTTGCGTCTGGCAGCTGAGTAATAGGCCGACACGAAGCTACACGACGCGTTGCAGGAGAACGGCCGACTCTACTCCCTGCCCGTCGCCGCTGTCGCCCTCGCGGGTTCGAGTCGCAAAGCAATCGCCCGTGTTTTTGCATGTTTCATGAGTATGTTAACAGATTTGTCTCGTCTCTCGGGAAGATCTGCTTTCTCCGTTTCTCTAGGCTCTAAATTGCGTATCTAGCTATAGTTACGTATATATGTATGTAATTATGTTCTCTACATAAAGACTTGGCGAAATAGTATAAAACTTTTTTTTAAACATTCTTTTTGTGCTTGTATGTTTCCTTTTCCTAATTAAAGAATATTTTTTCTTTGTTTTAATTCAATATTTTTTATGTAAATTTTCAAACAAATTGTTGACTATTTCTTGGAAAAATACAGGCCCTGTCACAAATTATATTGATTTAATTATGAAGTAATATCTACTCTCAATTTTGTACTAAAATAGTTGAAGTAATTAAAATTGTTAATATTATAGAATAAAATTCAATAAAATAATATTATTAATAGTCGAATTTTTAAAATAGAAAACGTGTATTAAGCAGATTGGGAGAATCAAATGTGCGTGGTCTGTTCAATGAAAAACAAAACTCCTATATCTGATGTATCTGGAAAGTGTTTATACACAATATTCTTATCAAAATAATTTCACTTCATCATCGTTTGATCCATTCCCCTTTTGGCATGGTTCTTATGCAAGTAAAGTATCGTTACAAAATAGGACTTGTCTGAATTCATTTTAATCAATAAACTTTAACAAACGTACAAAACTGGTTCTATTCCAATATCTATTAGTGTAAAAGTTACCAAAGTAGAACATCATTATAGCAGGTCATGTATTAATTGTATGTATTAACATATTATTACGTATTTTACGTTAATGTATGAATGCTACGGTAAACTTTTTTTCTTCGTCTAGTCGATTGAAATTGAACGAATTTGTAAAGAACCTTTTCCAATAAATTTTTCAATTCCGGAAAAATCAGGGCGTGTTGCAACGACATCTACCGTATTCATGTGAGTCCTTTGGATCTGTGAATCACGTGCCGATCGCCATCCGCTCTAAATGTGTCATGAAGCCCTATCCGTTTCGTGCGACATGAGACGACGCTCCGCACACACCTGAGCTCTTTTGAAACATCCCACCAGAAGCGGCTTTCACATTACGGGCTGTCCCGAGCACTTAACTCGTGACGAAACCAAGTCGCTCTTCATCAGCAAGTTATTTTTTTTGTTCCTTTTGTGAAATGGACAGCAGTTCCCATCCGAATGCTCGGCTTTTTTTTTCAAGATTGTAAACTGTGCTTTTCTTTCTGAAGAATTCCCACTGCAACAATTGACAATGGTTTCGGTTTATGTTTCGTTGTGTAACACACAGATCCCTTCCTTGTAGTGTGTTATGAAATAAATTTGATGTAGGTCGGGTAGGTTATCACTAACTAACGGTGCGCTATTCATCTACGTGAATTGGTTAGCTTTACAACATTGTATAGCTTTACAAAATTGTAAGGTAGTTTTTATTCATATTACTTGTGGGAAAACAAATTAACATCCACGCTACATCGTAGGCTACATACCTAGTAAAGAACATCCCAGCAACATAACTAGTAATGAAATATAATAAACTATTAACCCATTTTAATAGAAGTCAAGAGTGTTTAAAAACGAGATAGTTTTTAAAATCACCTGTTGAATAAACTGACATAATTGTATTTCAAGAACAGAGTCGGGCTAATAGAAATGAAGACGAAAATTATTTTCCATCGCGCTCCAATTGAAATAATTCTTTACAGGAACAGAAGAATACGGATGTTTTTACAGACGATTTAAACTACAATATTTTTCACAAGTTTATCATATTTTCGAAAACAGAAAAAATGCGATACAATTAGAGAAAATCCCAATTATTTATCAGAATAAAAATATATTAAGTAAAGAATGGCATTTATTGTATGGCATATATATTTCCTCCCCTCCAACAACAATTTGCAACAATGTCCTTGAATGGAATTTCTCGGTACCTTTACCTTGTGCAACGGTTGACTTTATTGATGGCTAGATACGACTCTTCACCTTTGGTTGAAGGTCAGACGATGACCTATATTGTATGAATGAGAGATGACATTTAGGAACGTTTACGAGCGATAAAACGAAATCGACGGATATATGCTGTGAACGAATGTTGTTCACTAATCTAGTATTGTCAACACCAGTTTTGTCATCATTTTTCACAACCATATTAATCTTCAACGACGAGGAAATATAACATGCGTTTTATTAAAATTTTCAACAATAGATTATTAAAATAGAGATTATTAGTTAAAATGTAAAATTTGTCTCTACTTTGATAATATACATTCAGATCATTAATTAGCTACTTTATCGAGAACGTAACATCAGTTCATACTTTTCTCAGAGTGTGCTCGGCATACTTGCAACGACCAGTTTTACATGCCTTTCGGTACATCTATTTCGAAGTTTTATTACTTGAGTATAGCAGATCAGTGCGTGTTTCTTTTCCAAAATTGAATCAACAATTTAAAGCTATTCGTATGTGAGAGAGCATCTAAAGAGCGGACGAGAGAACGAGCGAGCAACAGGAGGACAAGCGAGAAGCCGGGCGAGAGGCCGGGCGAGAGGCCGGTCGAGAGGCCGGGCGAGAGGCCGGGCGAGAGGCCGGACGAGAGGCCGGGCGAGAGGCCGGTCGAGAGGCCGTGCGAGAGGCCGGGCGAGAGGCCGGGCGAGAGGCCGGGCGAGAGGCCGGGCGAGAGGCCGGGCGAGAGAGGTCGAGATAAAGGCGAAGAATGGACGAGCAAGAGGGTGTGCAAAAGAGCATTCGAGACACCAAGGGAGGATGAATTCGCTTATTCGGAGGCGAGTTTTCGGGCAGGCGAGAGGGCGTTTGGAGGGCAGACGGGAGAGCTTGGGAGGGAATTTGCCGGAGAGTGGGCGGGCTGGCGAGCGGACTGGCGGGTGTGGGGCTGTGCCAGGGCTTGTGGGCGTGCGGGCCGAGTGCGGGGCGGGGCGGCGGCGAGCAGTGTCGACCGCGGTGGCAGCGTGCACTCGCGATGCGGCGGCAACCGCGAGAGAGTGGG
>BOPP01000023.1:6696173-6710708 GCA_017312745.1 Gryllus bimaculatus | reverse complement strand
GGGGGGGGGAAGTCCTGCGGAGGACACGATGGCCGAGGAGACGATGGCCGAAGAGACGGAATGTGGGGACGTCTGGGCATGTTGGCTGGTTGGTGAAAGGGGTAATAACAGTTAGATGGGTGGGGATGAGACGAGCGAAATGAAGGAGAGGCGAGAACGGAGAACAGGGTGGGAACTGATTAAAAGAAGGGGACTTTAAAAGGGGGAGATTCTGTGAAATGGTGAATATCCTAGGAACGGTGAGGATGATGGGAAATGCAATGTCGATGGGAACGGGGGACGGTGAGAAGCCGGGAATTGTGGAAAAGGTAGATATGATGGGGATAGTGAAAACAGTGGGAAGTATGGAACGGGAGTAGTGAGTACAGTGGGAAAACCGGAAAACGGGAGCTGGTGAGGAAAAGAGAATTCAAATCATATAAATAGATATTATGGCATGGGTTGAGAAGGAAACGAAGTACTTGCAAGATGAAATGTTTGGATCTGCGGGAAGATGAGCGGGGGGAGAGGAGAGACGGATAAAAAAAAGAAAAAGAAAAAAAAGATAAAGCTTGTCAAGAGAATTGACGGGAAAAAAGGGTGGGAATTTTTTATACATTGTGCATACTAATGTGAACACAGAGTAATACGCATAAAATATTTTTGTTTGCAAAAATAATGAGTATATGTACATACCATTATTAATATATATCGTGCCCTCGTTGGACATTTAGTAATAACTCAAGTCTATGAGGCTTCGATTCAATCACCTTATTACATATATTTTTATAAAATATCATTAAACCAAACAGAAGATCCTTCGTTATTCACATTATTACTCAAAAAGCGAACAATTGTCTGATAGTTTCGGTTTCATTTAAAAAAAATATTTTTTACCAATTTGTATTAGCTGTAAATTTGCAGGGAGCCCAGCCCCCACGCTCTCCCTCCCGAGGCGCACTTATGGCAAGGGGTGGTGGGGCCGCCGGGGCGGGGCAGGGTTCCAGGGAGCACCAGGGGCGGCGGCGCCCCGCGGCTGCTGCGCTTCCCAGGCCACGTGGTCGGACACGTGCGGAAACACTCCACGCACCCTCCCGCGCGGGAGATAAAGAGCGCGCCTCGAGCAACTTGAGATAATGGGGAAGTGTGACATCTCCTGAAGGGCTTTCGTTCCACCCACGCTGCTGCTTTTCTTTTCCCTCCCCCCCCCCGCCGTCCTCGTCTGCGTCGATCTGCGGGTGATCGAGGTTGCGGGTGCGGGTGGGGATGGGGCGGGGCAAGCCTCTCCATGGTAGTGGGGGAAGCGAAGCGAAGTACTGAGAATTGAGTGTTTACACACACCCCGCTTACAATCGCATAGCCCTGCAATATGTCTGGAAACATGTCCACCATGCGTCCAATCATTCTAGAAGAGAAAAAACGAAATCAAATTTTGTTGTGCTTATGATAGTACAATATGCCACTCACGGAGCAACATTTGAGTGTTGAAGATGAATGTAATGATGTCATGAATCTCAGTTATACAAAAACATGTTTTATGTAATAAAATTTTTAAGTCATTGAAACTAAATATATATTATTTTATTTATTTAATAGGTAATTATTACAAACAAATTAGATTACTTGATCCTATGTGCTAGGCCGAAGGCCTTTAAGCCATTACAATACCTACATCCTTTCGCGTTCTAATCTTCCGAATTCTGGTATTCACCCAAATGGTCTTTCTATCGCATCCAAAGCCCGGAAAAAGAGACCAACAAGCTACGGCTCAGGAAAACCCTGAAGGGGGAAAAAACCTGCCGTCATGAAGCCGAAACATTCTAATCTATCCGACATTTATTTAGCTATTTTATTTTCGCGGCGGGCGTCCCGCCCGTTCATTCAGTGCTTGCCTCCTCAGCACCCTGAATCAAACAAGCGCCACAGAAGATCGTCCACACCAACCATTCGCCTTATATTTTCGATTCCCCCTTCCCTTCACCCCCTATGTGCTTATTACATGCCAGTTTTATTTATTTATTGTATTGACCAGTTATTGCGCAATTTGACTACGACTATGATTATTTCTGTTTACTAAGCTTAACATAAAAATTACGTACTTATTGTTAGCTTATTGAGCTTATTATATCTCTCCAGTCTAGCTCCGCTCAAGCTAACCAGTGCTGTTTTCCCACCCCTAATTTCAGTTTCCCTAATGGTCCGGACCCTCCTAAACAATGTTTCCTAATTCTATTCATAAATTTAGATCTTTGTCACCTAAAATGTTTTGGCGAGCGTACTCCTTTTAGAAGTAGTAATTTGCCATTCCCATCCATTTTTTTTCTCCCATGTTTCGGTTGCACAGCAAATTAAGAGGATTGTGAGATCAGTCTTCCCTATCACCGCAAAGCACACAGATGCCATTACCACTTGCGTAATCCTTTAGTCTACTCTGCATTTCCACCCGCCAACCCTGAACCAAGCGAGTATCCCCTCTTGCGTCCTTTCCGAGAGTAGTATGAACTTGCAAACCCCATAATGACTCGATGGATTTGAGCTACCAAGCGAACGTTTTTCAGGCCGGTTGCTGCCCAATCTCTTGCCTCTTATATCCGCAAGTCTATCGAAATCAGCCTTTTCTATCTCACGGGTTCCCCTATCGTCCCACCATTTCCGGAGAGACGTCTCCCAACCCTGCGCGGTCAAGTAGCCGCTTTAATTTTGTGCGCCCCAGTTAGCGATGTCCGCTTCCCTGCCATTGCGCTCTAAAGCAACCTATGGATAAGTGTTGTCAAGCCTGTTCATCTGCCTAATTTAATCCAGAGTTTAATAGTTTCATTTTAAAATCTTTCCCAATTCCTTATACTACCGACCTCTCTTAAGACTCGCATTTGCTGCGCACCTTAGACACTTCCTAGAATTAATTGCAATAATCTGGTTTCCGATGCTTTTAATCGATCTATCCTATCCACGCCCGAGATTTTCTGCTCCATAGTTCATAAGCTGGGAGAACTAACGATTGAAACATTGGTATCGCATACTTCTACCGGCAATTCCGGAAACCCTGCGCACTGCGCCAAACGATTTCTTTGAGCGCAATTCTTTCCTTGCTGTGAGCCGTCAATATATGATTATCCATCCCCCATTCATGGAAAATTTTGCCCCAAGATATGTAAATGTTTTGACGCGGTCAATTCTTCCCTAGCGTAGTACCATTTCTCTTTGCTACCCCAACTAAATATATATTATATTAAATAAAGCAATGGAACATATGTAATTACTGCTGGATAACAAATGTACCTCGTAATTACATAGTCGTTGATGAGACTAAAAAATAAATTTAAAATGTGTTGTAAAAAGTGTGATATTATGGTTGATGTCATCATTCCGTTCGTCTTCAATATTAATTATAATAAGATACGGGTGACACTATTAAGAAAAAAATGAGTAATTTCATTAATAAAAGTTGCCTCAAAAGCATAGTAGTGAAGTCAAGCTAACACAACTAGTTGTGTAAAATCCTATGAAATGACATACTAAGAGTTGTTTATTTAGCCTTGTAATGTTGATACACTGCTGAAAGGATGAACGTAGCTACATTATAAATCCGCTATATTTATTTAATTTTTGTAAATGAAGATGAATTTTAAAGTAATAATAGTAATAATAATAATAACAATAATAATAATAATAACAATAATAATAACAATAATAATAAAACAAAAAACATATAACAAATAGCGAATATATAAGATTCTAAAAAATTGTCATCAAGACTTCTCGTCGCGAAAAAATCAGTTATTTCATTAAAATTGGCAATTAAGTACAGAACTGAAAGATTTCATTAGTCATTATTTGTCTATATTTTAATAATCATAGAGCGTAATATAATTTTTTCCGGAATTCAAAATTGCTTAACTCAGTCCTGACGGAGAGGATGAAATAGCGTATGAATCTTCTTCCTCGCCTACACTCATTGTTACAAATGAATATTGCATTCATGATGTATTTCGAAGAAATATATTTATTGCACCGCTTAATTTCCAGTTAAAGGTAATAATTGTTCCTGAACAATACCCCGTGGGTGGATTGCGAAGAGGAGATTGGAGAGGAAGGCAAAGAGAGGAACCCAAGCCTCAGAGAACGAGCGCAAAGGATCTTCGCCGCTCACTTGACAGCACGCGCTGACCTCGCCAGGCCACAAGTGGCTGTTCCTGCGAAGAGGCGGCGTCACCCTGCACGATGGACTTCGCGGAAGGAATCGTCGCCTCGCTTAAACATTTATATTCGCCCTCGCGAACTATTTGAAAGTCTCTTGAAGAAGATCCCTGCCCGTCTCTACACGCTGCGTAATTTCTCAAATGATCAATTTGCGCTCTGCAAATCCATTGAACTAGTAGGTTCTTGAGTGTAAGCAGGAAGAAGTTATTGTTTTTCGGTTTGATGTTATTTCGTTTTCACGTAAGTCGTCCACTGCTAACGAATTTTCATCAATGAAAAGTGCAACTGTTTCATGGTTCTCACGAGTTATTCGGATCTTGGTGAGATGGATAACAAGAAAAACGCTTGATAATTATGTTATTTTGTGTATGTGTTGTTTCTCTTTATACTCGAAACTGATGAAATTTAAATTTAATTCCTAAAGCTAAAAGAGTCATTGATTTCTCAGAATATGTTCTTCAAATAGTATTGTATTGCGTTGTATACACTTCTATTTACAAAAATTATTGCATCTCTTCAAAGTTTCTGATTGCTGGTTAATAAAAACAAAAGCATAACATTCAGTTTTCAAAATAATTGTGGTACCGTTAACTTCACTTTTATGTTTGATTGACCCGATGGCTTCCAGAATAACTAGGAAAAGGGCTCGAATGCCGTAAGAGTTTTCTCGAATGATATCTAAGAGTCTACTTGAGAATTAATCAGTCAGAAAGTAGAATGTGACAGACACAAGGTAGTCAAGCCGAAAGCAAATATATTCACATTACGGAAGCAAGCGTTTTCGCCAGCAACGGCAAATTATTTGCTTCTCAGAAGATGCACACAACTCCCATAGAACTAACACCAGTCTTCATTGTTAATCAACTCTGAGAATTAAACACGAGCGCGTTGAGCTAAAATGCACGCGCGTTAATTTTATAATTACTTCTAACTTGTGTTTTATTTATTCGCGTAATGAGTTATAACATCGTATTTCGGAGTCCCTAATAATGAGCTAATTATTAACTTCTAGGAACCACGTACAGCCCCGGTAGATATTTCTTTGAGTGTCTTCTCTGAGCATAAGACCCAAGAAGGAAACAGAGTATATGCTTATAAAAAGCAAACGAGTTAACCTAGAACCAGCGGAGAGTTTTAGCTAAAACGAAGAGTGAGTTATTCGGAAGTACAACCCCGCTCGGATTTATTCGAGTCTTTACAAGAATTCGAAGACGCGAATTAAACACTGAAGCATTCAGATAGAAATGTTGAAATTAAGTATCTAGGAAGCTACTAGTAACGAGTTAGTTAATCACTCGTCAGTAACAAGACACTTTCTATATAATTTCGAGAATCAAACCCCCGACCATGCCTGTCAAAAAAGGAATGTTAATCACGGACCTAGCCCAAACGACGAGTGAGTTACTCGACCCACAGGAAGCGCACACAACCCTGATAAGATTCCTCCAGGAAATAATTAAACGCCACCCCCGCTTCCGGTGCAACACCGCAGAACGCATGCGCAACGAGACACCAGGAAGACCAGACGCCACACGAGCATTTCTGGGTTGTTGCACCCCCGCACACGTATACATCAGCCGCGGAGCAGAAGCAGATGGGAGCTCTTGCCGCCGAGTAATTGGCGCTGCCCGTTTAGAAGAGGGACCCGGTTGATTGATTGTCTTGTGTTTCCACGGTCGTTAACTGCTACGGTGATTAAATCCGTAAGTGTAGTGCGTGGTATATCGTAGGAGGTGGCGTTGTTCTTTTCCCTCTAGAACGTGAGACGAGGAGCCGATTCAGCTTGAGGTAATTTCCTGCCTCCAGGTATTTCCACCACCGGGGAATCGCCTCATACGGGAAAATTATCATTGTCTACCATACGTCACATACACTTTTACCGTTTTGTAACGAGATAAATCAATCAAAACTCACAGCTCCCGACTGGTCTCCCGATATGTGCGGTAGTGAAGGACTTGTAAATGTGTGTGTGTGTGTGTGTTTGTATGTAAGGGAAGAAGTGTCAAGGATACGAAAATAAATATCGCGCGAGTGCTATGTCCGTTTGGTAGGGTACCGTTCAGAAATTCGCCTCGTACTGATCGGGGAAACCATAGGGAACTTGGGACCAGAGCCGGCCGCTAGAATTCTCCTTCAGACAGCGAATTCGACCTCTCAAGGTAGATACAAAAATATACTGACGTCAGAACACGAACTCTAAGATATCTTGAGACGTTGCAATGGTAACAGTTGCAACTGTTTCTAAGCCTCCCGGTCAGTGAAGAATATTTTGACTGTGGCCGCGGAAGACTACATACGTTTTCAGATTTTCTTAAAGTCCCTAAAGAATGTTCTTCAACAAGACGTCTGCAAAGACTCTTACGTTACTTGACCTGGTTTAAATAAAACTTAAGAGATTTCTAACTCGATAACCAGTTTATGTTTCGACGTTTCTTACCAAAAACGTAATTTATACTGCGCATCTCGACGTCTTGCACTTCTAGGCTCCCTCAATAACCATCTCTCAATCAACTAGTTTGTTAATTGACATTCCATTTTTATCTTACATGAATATTTTTTGCCGTACTAACATTTTTATATAACTCTAAATATTGGTTCAAAAAATTTTAGGAACATAGTAGGAGCCCAGATTGGACTTACCGACATAACTCATCGCTGGTGCGTAACCAACTCAGCGCACAAATACTCTTCAGTCTAGATGGACTCTTGAGTTCAGAGGAGGTGACAAGAATTTTACAAACAATGTGAACCACAAAAATCCAAAAACGGGGTCTTACTGGGTCAGAATTACTTGTACAATATATCCAGAGTGTATAGCATTTTTTGTCCTGTTGAAATGTTTACGTGAGACCCAATAATATTACGTGACATTCTAAATCGATCTTACATGAAGATAAAATAATGGCGGAGTGCCTGTATTATGTTAGTAAGAATATCGAATTATTTTTCTATCTTTCCATGCAATGTTGTACAGCCAGGTTCTCCTACCACAGAAGAATTTGCTGAAGAACGGCATCCGGGTTCAGATCCCCATCGAGTATTGCCCATTACAACGGTTCAATGATAGCTGTAGATATTTTTGAGTATTCCTGTGGGAATACCGCCACGTAATGAGTTACGTGTTGCCGCACAGCAACACAGCCGCATACACAACCCAGATTAGGGCTGCACTTGGCGCGATTCCTGCTCGAAACGTTCCGTAATGAAGTGGGAGCGGCCCGGGGCGTACATCACCCGCCGGTGGCGCAGCGCTGCGCCCGGTGAGCGCGGACCGAGACACTGCGCATGCGCAGATTGTGCGTAGCGCCGCGCAGCGCGGCGGATGCCACGGGCTCGGGTGGCAATTACGCAGCAGGCGACGCGGCGCAGACGGGAACGAGGGGCGGGAGTATTTTCGGGAGGAGGGTGGAGCACAGATGGTGGCGACGGGTGGCAGGAGGCATAATGGAAGAAGCAGAGAAGAGGTCAGTGAAGCGTTGCCTTTAGGGGTTATAATTATTAACTACATTAGTTCGGAATACAATGTTGTTTGTAAAATTGCCTGCATGTTATTCAAAACTTTTCCTAATACAGAACCCCGAACAGGTGCTTTTCAACTTAGACCTGTTTGTTTGTATTAATGCATTCTTATAAGAGAAAATTATATTCATCAAGGAGTTCTGAGAAATCGTATTTTGCTACAAATCATTTGTTTCGATTGCTCTTAAAGACATTTAAAAGCGCACGATTCAATGGAGATTGTTCATTGGCAATTATTTAAGAAGCTTTTTCTTACATTCATTATTTCAATGAAATTTGTTTTAATTTAAATTTAGCTAAATTATTGGTTTTTAAATAATATATAAACGTCAGTGCATCTAAAGCAATGCATTGCATATAAACAGCTGTTAATCGATTTAACTACGAGAATAATGTGTGTTTCTCTTCTAGAAAAATGAAGGTACTTCGTAAGAAGAGAAATCTATATAATCGTGGACCGGAAAACGGCGAATTTCATATCGTGGTTGAATTACGATGAATCTAAAACAGTAAAACTACAAGTTACTTCAGTAAGGAGAAATTAGTAATTATATTTTTAATTAGCTACGACATTGGTTTGCTTAATTTAAATGATTGTTCCATGCTTCCTCAGACGTTAGTCAATATACCTTGCTGATTTGTAGGTGTGGTTATTACATAGTTCATAGTGAGAACAGATACAAGAGACTCTTGTAGGCACTTGGATTGTAGCGGAGTACATATGGGTGTCTTAGCATGCGCGTGGCGTGGCGGGGAGGGGCGGAGGAGGGCAGGGTTAGTGCCTGGAGCGGTCCTTTGGAGCGGAAGGGCCAGATGCCCCAATGCGCCCGCCCCGCCGCAGGGTCTGGCCCTCTCCCTTCGCCCTTCTGGCGTGCGGCGCCGAGATCTCCAGAGATGTCGCTGGGCCCTGCTGGCGCCTGCGACTGCGTATCGCCGCTTCTGCCGCGACCCCATTTTCACGTATCGCCCTCGGCTGCCAGCTGCCCCGTGGCTGGCGGAGCAGGCGCGAGCCGCCACGACGCTGCATCCCCCGCCCACGCTGCCGCCACCGCCCTCCCGCCACTACCCTTTCACGCATCACCGCTGACACACTCTCCACTCTCTGCAACAACCTCTCGGACGTCCACTAGCGTACTCTATTGAAAACCATCCTCTAGCCTCTTTCTCCGTTATCCATTGCCCTACACTTTCTATCACCCTCTTCTTCACTCCTTCCAACATCTTCTCTAAACTGTCTCCTACAGCCCTACAATACTATCACTTTCTCTAAAACTATCACTTCGTGTCTACTATTCGTTGACGTTCTTTCCACCGCCGCCCCCGCTCAGGCTTCACTCTCTCATTATTCTCTCCGCCACTGTCTACAACAAACTCTTCGATGTGCACTATAGTACTCTATTCAAAACCATCACCCATCCTATAATCGCCTCTCCGCTATGCATTGTATTAAGCGCGCCATCATCCTTCCAGCACCGTCTCTATCTCTCTTTCTAAAACTATCACTAGCACCTTCTTTGACACGCTCTTAGCCACTCCCGCCGCCGTTCCAGACCTGCCCATCACAAATCTCTCACCCATCACTGCTGCCCACCACTCTTTATTTACGTCAAAAACAGTTAAAAACTGTGTATGACGTGCTATGGGGAGAAGTTAATTTGAAGTTACATTTATGTCCAGAAGCAAAACAAAGGGCCATCTTAGCATTTGCTCGAGGATCAGGGAATCTGGACGATAATCTGATCGAAATGAGGATCATTGACCCAGAAGTTAAAGTACAATACTTGTTCCATGTTCTTTACAATTGTACAATCCAAATAGTACATAATACATTAAATGTCCTTGTTAAAATTAATATTACTTTTTTTTGCAACACACTCTGATTCTTCCCTCCGCAAACTACTGACACACTCTCTCAATCCCCGTCTCTTAACCCTTTCCAGCACCCTCTCCAGCATTCTCTGTAGCAGCATCATGATTATCTTCTTTGATAATCTCTCCACCACTCCCGTCATCGTCTCCTCCATACCCGTCACTACCGTCTCAGCAGCCACCACTGACACTCTCTACCAGTCTCTGCGACAAACTCTCTGACATCCACTATCGTACCCTATTCAAAATCCTCCCCGACCCTCTAATACCTGTATCCGTTATCCACTGTCGAAAATCTTCCGCAAACACCCCCTCTACCATTTATTCTAGAACCTTCTCCAACCGTCTCCAACCCTTTCGCCGACATCTTCTTTGACACCCTCTCCATCGTCTTCTCCGTCGCCTGAACTGTCGCGACGCACGTTGTCCCTCTCTTATATTCTCTTCTTTCCTTCCTCACAGGACCGCCGCCGCTTCGGCCATCTCCCGCTACTCTTTTGTTTTGGGTGTTTCAGTCCCTCTACTTCAATGCCAAATATTCATCCTGTTGTGACAGTAGTTACATTTGCACGTACGTGTAAAATAACATATTTGTCCAATAGTAATTAAGATATATACGATAAAATGTATGCTTATGCATTGAAATTGGACATCAATAAAAACATGATGTGTCATGTTAGTGAAAGTAAAGTACTACATTGCATAAAATTGCGGTCAAATATTTATACAGTGGCCGTAGCTAAATGGAAACTCATTTATTATACTACGAAAGCACATTTCACAAAAAAAATAAGTAAACGAATATCAATATTCCTAGAATTAATTTTGTTCGCACAACTCTCATTTAAAATATGACAGTGTGTATGTGTATGACTGAATCGCAAAACAAAGAGGATCTTGCTAAGAAAGTAAATGAAATACGTCACCAATAATTCTCTAATAAATTGAGATTACTGTTCTAAGCGCTACGATTCATTGTTTCTGTTGAAATGCCTCAAGGGCCTCAATATTATACAACCGGGCGTGATTATCCTTCATGAAATTATTTAAAGAAGCAATGTTGCACGAATGCTGGCTTGACTGCAATTTACTGTAGTGTATGTACTCGTTATAGGCAAATGCTGTGCTTAATAGCATCTCCGAAACCATACACGGGAGAATTCTGGTGTAGTAAATAAAATAACAGAACGTTCCACTTTAGGGATGTTGCACCATCATTGACGCCATCCTGCCCTCAAGGCTCTCGAAACCTCAGTGCGGCCCTTCATCGATTCCTCACCTCCCCATTACGTAGCGGCCACTGTCCCCGGGGAGGGTGACTTTTTCATCTTTTTCCTGACACCTGTAATTCCCCAGTTATCCTTCATAACCCCACACCTCTACCGCTTCCTAACCCCCAGAACTGGCTGCACCCAGACGTTGTCAGAAGTCGACGTTACGTCTGGAACACGTCATTACCTCTTGCTTGCTAAGTTACCCAATCCATTCGATTTTATTTTATTTATTTCTTCAAAAAACAGTAAATATATATATATATATATATATATTATGTATTATATATAATATATATCTATATATATAACTATATATGTAGTACATAAGAGGGCGTTAGTATAGATTTGCCAATTTTTGAGCTCCAGTTCCATACTTCTACTGTGACTACATGTGTTGGCATGGTAAGAAACTAGGCTAGATTGAACGATACATGATTTCTAGAACTACAAATGAACATGGTTAAACTAACCAACTACTAATACTACGATTTTTAATTATCTGTAACCAATGGAACCACAAGTTACTCTTGCCTGACAACAATAGGAAAGTAAGCACATAAAAGTGCGTTTCTGCGATAAGCATTCGAACGTGTGCGGTCTTGCTTCAAACTTACCTCCTCGATTGGGTTACGCATCTTGCATGAACTTAAACGGTCTTGTACTTAGGCAAGGGTAGAAGTAGTATGAGTCGGAGGCCTAAAGCTCACAGCCAAGGTAGTCGATCAAGACCGCTCCATGGCGATGAGGTCACTTTATACCTCCTTGAGCTCCTGAGAGTACCGTTAATGCGGTGTCGCCTAACATGGATATTGCCGGCCCGAGCTCTGTCCAGGTCCCTTCGGTTCCACCTGCCCGCCTAGCACTCCCGTTGGGCCGCCTCGCACTGTCGTCGACGACCTGCCATCCAGGTGACTTGCGAAAGAATCTTCCCCACCTCTCCGCCACCACCCACGCTCAGACAGACTCCCGGGCTCATTGCGACTCTTCGCGCGTGGCCTCAGCCACCCGCCACTCGCAGCCTCGATCTGACACGTCTCCCGTCATGTCATCGAGGAATCCCTGCCTCATGGCCGACATGCAAAAGAATCTCCGCCCTACTTCACCTTTCCCCAGTCCAAACCTTAAACACCCCTCCCTGCCTCCACAGCGACCGAGCCGACGTCGCCTCTCACACTAGAACCTATCATGTCGCACGTTGCCATCGGCCGTCCAGTTGAGACACGAGAATGCAAAATGCGTTCCCGCTAATATTATTTTTTTTACGTATTATGTAAAGTACGTAGTTACATTTGGGCCAACATGTTTTTCCAAGAAGTTTTTAAATCTGAGTAAAATCGTTAATTGTTCCTGTGTTACTATCGAATATAGTTGATATTAGTCTAATACTCTTAAGGTGCTTAGTGTAAAGCCTGTTCACCGGCGTAGAACTGTAATACTTCGATCATTCAACCGGAAACTATCAAGGAGCGTTCCATTGCCTACCTCTCTCAGCTCAGAAGGCCTCCAACTCGCGCGCCTCGGCCTGCATCACGTGCTCTCCCAGTTCCGTTGCTTCCCCTTTACCATGCATTACCTTCTGATAGTCGCTTTACCCCGTTGTCTCCACCCATGTAAACATGCCACTCCGCTTCGTCATCTCCATTCCATCTGGCCAACTGCATCGTACTCTCCTAGCGACCATGCCATCTGAGATGCGGTCTCAGATTGGACTTTCATTCAGGCACATTCCTTCCATACAGTCTGGAGTTTTAAACACCCTACGTTTCATCCCGCTCAGACTTTCATTTCCAATTTTACGGCTTTTATCCCCATCCCTACGTCACAAAATCGAATGCAGAAACCCATTGCTTGTCAGCCATCTCAACTCGTCTTCCGATACACCTCCCAATAAATAAGCTGTACACCATCTGAACATCAACCTACTGACACCAAGTCCTGTCTGTATTTCCTGAATCCGCTTGTTTTGACAGCATATTCGATTCCAGTCCTATCTCCAATCGTCCGTTTTCTCTTTTCCATCATCATGCCCCCCAACATTTTTTTCACCCACCTCTCCCTTCATCTCGCCATCCCTCTCCGCCCCGCGCCCCTCCGGGAGCCTGCTGGTCTCCTCCGTGCCGTGACTTGTGCGCATTAGGCGCGGGCCTAGGGGCGGCTGTGTGCGTGGCACGGACGGAGCGGCGCGGAGGCAGAGAGGAAGAGGAGTATTAAGATAAGCGCGGGTGGGGCGGGGGGTCGCCTGCGCGGAGCCGGCGCGAGGCGTATCCATAACCGCGCCGCGGCCGGCTTCGTGCACACTACGCGGTATCGCGCGCCCCGCACTCAGCACCCGCCGCGCCGCGCCGCGCTCGGCCCGCGCATCGCCGCTCCGCCACCCGCGCCCCACGGCCGACGTCCTGCGCTGCGCCTGACGCGTTCCCCGCCCCGCCCGCTCCCGTCGCCTTCACTTCTCCGCCGCCACACGCCTGCTGCCTGCCGCCGCGAATTGAAAGTGTGCGCTCCCATCGCGAGCAGCTGCGTCGCTCCCCGTCGCCGGCCGTCGGCGGTGCTCCCCCCCGCCGCCCTTAGCGTGTGCCCGCCGCAGCGCTGGGGCCACAGTCGTTTCGGCGCTGTTCTCACCGGGCTTACGCCAGGGCCGGATTTTTGGAGTGGCTGCGCGCCAGGCAGTCAAGTCTGAGGGGGCGGGAGATGCTGGCGGATAAGTTAGGTTTCTTTGTGCAAATAATTATTTTTAATGAGTGAATGAGAAGATGCCATCTAACGCAGGGGTGGTTGGGTGTGTCAGTTGTACCGTAATTGTTTAGCTGAAGCGTTTCCTGTAGGTGACGTATCACTTGTTAAGGCTTTGCAATATGTAGATATTAAGGGATTATACTGTCATTTACTCAGTCCGAAATATGAACATAATCAGAATGGCACGATAAAATTTTAATATGTTTTAGATTCCAATTAGAACTTAATTTATAATTCGATGATAATAAAACTAATATTTATTTGATATATACTCAAAATTAACCAACCCAGGAATTTACGGAAAACATGCTGATACATTACAAAATCCCGAATACTGCCAAAATGTTTTTGTATGTCCCTAATTTCTTCATAATATAACTTCCTGCAAATATCTTCGCTTGAGAGATAAAGACTATGGAAAAAGAAATAGAACCTTAGCATATTATTGGTGTATATAGTAAGAAATATAATTATGCATATATATTTTGTATCTATGGTTTTTTTATACGATTGTCTTTCTATTTTGCAGGTGAGTTGCTGTTATTCCTCTTCGGCCTTTTGAAACGCGCAGTTTGGTAAGTGGTAAATAAACTCGGGTTCCAATATTATTGACATATTCGAAACTTATGAGCTCCAAAACGTGTTTCGGGTACAGTGGTTGTATCTGTCAAGACATTTCTATGAAAATGAAGTTATATCCTTAAGGTGTAAACAAGTAGAAGCATGAAAATTCCTCATTAGAATGTAACGAGTTAAATCTTTTTTTATTAGAATATTGGATTGGAAGGCAATTAAGTTCCTTTTTAAATTGTTCTACGAACTCACTTTGTACTTAACTACTTTTTACTTTATACCATGATAGTACTGTAGACTACAGATAATTGATATTGAAAACTGACGTTTTTTTCGTAGGTCAACACGGTTATAATTTCATTTACAGGAAAGATGGTCTCTAGTGCTC
>BOPP01000023.1:6638188-6673462 GCA_017312745.1 Gryllus bimaculatus | reverse complement strand
TAATAAAAATAAATAAATAAATAAATAAATAAAAATAAAATAAATAAATAAATAAGATAAATAAATAATAAATAATAATAATCAATGAATAACTAATAAATACATAAATAAATAAATAAATAAATAAATAACTAAATAAATAAAAATAAATAAATAAATAAATAAATAAACTAACTAACTAATAAATAAATAAATAAATAAATAAATAATAAATAAATAAATAAATAAATAAATAAATAAATAATAAATAAATAATAAATAAATAAATAAAGTTCGCTAGTTGAAATTAAGCGTTATCATTCAGTCCTGTCTGTACTGCTGTGTTGGAATTTACAAGTATACCATAATCACGACCCTTTTCCACGACGACACTACTTTCAGCGCGCAAGTAAACACCGTATTCCTTGCCTTGGCGTCTCTACACTACTGACATTTTATATTCAGGAGGGTAAAATCGTAATCTTGGTTTTACATCGTAGGTTTGGATTATTATTGTATTACATTTTATTCTATATACAATACATCAAATTATTTATTTATTTATTTATTTATTTATTTATTTATTTATTTATTTATTTATTTATTTATTTACGTTGAAAACACAGTTAAAAACTATGTGTGATGTGCTATGGGGAGAAGTTAATTTGAAGTTACATTATGTTCAGAAGCAAAACAAGGGGTCATCTCAGCATTTACTAGAGGATCAGGGAAACTGGACGAAGACCTGATCGAGATGGGGGTCATTGACCCAGAAGCTGAAGTACAATACTTTTCACAGGTTCTTTACTATTATACAATCCAAATGATAAATAATACATTAAATGTCATTGTTAAAACTAATATGACTTTCCTCGGTATAGTCTCAAATTGTATAGAAACAGTTGTTCAGGAGTATCAACTTATATCACACAACAATTAACATGGCTTAGTGTCAGAACCATTTTGTTATTTTTACACAATAAATTAATTTTTCTGTTTAACTACTGGGCCAACTAAACTGACATATAAACTGAAATAATCCTAATACTACTGGGAGAGTTCGAGAATTTAATAAATTCGATTATCAACAACAGTTAGATATATCTCTATCTACATCTTTTAATACTTTCGATAGAACCGAAAAGAATTAAGGGACGGTCAATAATAAAATAGATCCGTCAGATATTGAACGCATTAATTAAAACTCTGGGCACTTGAACGGCATTACTTTTATAATTCTATTGGTATTTTTGTTCTTGTTTTTTGAAAGGAACTTTTAAAAATTTACATTATGAAATAGAACTTAGCCAACGACCCGTATGAAACCGTTAATGTTAATCCATTAATGCTAGTGTCTCCCTTAGCGTACTGCTGCCAGTGACACTAAATGTAATGCAAAGGTTCGTATAAATGTTCTTATTCGTTTCCGCTTTAAATATTAAACAACACTACCGTTTTTTCATCGTCTTTTGTTATGTCATTTCTGTAGGAAGAATCGTTCAATTAGCGCCCTACCAGTTATATACTTTGCATTACACGCTTGATTAAGTAAGAAAAGATATGGAAGTTGTTCTTGCTATTTTTTTTATAAATGTGCTAGTGAATGAATTCGAAAGTTGTTTGCAAAATTCAAGTCACTTTAGCTGTGAAATTTGAAACTTATAGTAATGAAATCTAAGAGAATACTAATAGTCAATAATTACCCTGACTGTAATTGACACACAATTTCGTTACATATGTTTAAAAAACACTGAACTGTAGCTGTAAAATGTATTTTATTGATATTATAAATTTAAAAAAGTGCCTAATTTTTCTGGTACTGAATTAAATTTCCATTCTGTGTTCATAAAAACTTTAAGCATTGGTATTCATCTTCTAAAGTATACCATTCAGACTGGTTACATATTTGCTACCATGCGCATTCTCATGTTTCGTACATTAACGTGCTCGCTAGAAGATTAATGTGAGTAAATTTATGTGGTACTCAAATAACCTCTTTAGAAGAAGGAAATAACGCAATGGTACGAGATTCTTCTCACATTTTTCGCACAAAAAATAATTAGCAGGTGGATTTACTGACGTACTACTTAATCGCGATTAGGCCACATTCTTCGTTAAAAACTCTTTGTGTAATTGAAAATCTTCCTGTGTTACGTCATATTTATCGCGGCTATTTCATAACGCAACATATTTATATCATCGCGTGCAACTCTCTTGCCTAAAAGTCAAGATATGTCAAGGCATACGTGGGAAATCACAGAGCGAAACGAGGAACACGATCTACAACGTTATGCCTCTCAAGACCTTCTTGAACTCACGTGACCCAGATACTTTTGACGATCCCTTGCGTAAATACTTACAATATGTGTGTGTTAGTGGAGCAATTCTGGAGCACGCATAAATCAAACATTACGTCAGGTATGTTTTCACCGACATGTCCAATACATAAAGTGGAATGTTCTTTTTGAATCATGGTCGGACTATTGTGACGTCATGGATACTCACAGAGACCACAGACACAGAGCTTTCGTATAACAAATATATTTATTAACAAGAAAACAAAACAAATATATACACTTATTAATCTACTTAAACCCTAGCTCTGATAGACCTACTATCCCCTGATCGCGGGAGCGATCCAAAACCCGATTGAAGATGGTTTTGATTGTGGCATTCGCCACTCCTACTTTTGAAGCGCGCACAAAGCCTAGCTTCCGTGACCGGATGTCACGCTGGGACACAAAGTCCGTTCTGGCGCACCAACGGCTGGTTTGCCTCGATCGCAGGAGCGATCTTATCCGATTGAGAATCGGCGTGAATCGTGGCACTCAACCACTCTTCACCTCGGAGCACGCACACAGCATCGCTCCCCCGTGACCGCAGTCACCCAAGGACATAAAGTCCGCAGGCTTCGTCAACTAATGACTCCAGCCTCGCGAGCCTGGCTCGCATATGCACCGTCTTGGCGCCAAGTTTTGTGCACACGCACGAGGTTCTCCCACCGTCTCCAGAACCTGCCTACTGGCTCCGTACACGCTGTTATATAGGCGAGGCCCACGTGACCTCCTACGTCACGCCACCCCCTCGCTTGTTATAACAGTGAAAAGCGTCTATAAGCCGGAAGACACCCAAAGCCTTGTGTCTCCCGTCTCCGCGTTCTTCCCTTTACGGAAAAACCCTACTTCCTGTGGCGAGACTAATCCGCAACCAAGCGTCCCCAAATAGATGCCACGAGGCACGCTGGCTAATACGTTACACTATCCTGCAGATAGTTAGGATACCAAATGCTGGGTGTAAAATTATATTTCATTTAAATATACTTTAATATTTTTAAAAAAATATAACTGAATTAAGAAATTGTAAATCATATGATTTTGAAATGGAAAACCAATTTAACTTGTAAATACGTCACAAACATTTTATTCAGTTAAATGGCTTGTGAAAGAAACTTTTCAGTTTGAAGGGTAATCAAAATTTAAAATTTGTAGCTGCATTTCATAAAAACACATGCAGAAATGTGAGGCAACGCTTACGGAAATATAGTGTAATGGGCAAACCATTGTTGAGGTATTGTGTTAAAATTTAAAAAATATTAATAGCATGTAGGATGCCTATTGCTTACAACATTCTGTGCATTTAATCAAACTTATGCAGATATTATTTTTAAATTGTTTAAGAATGAGTTATTTGTGACTGAAATAATTTTAATATTAATGAATCATGCCCACGTTTCATTTTCATTCGCGTAGATTTTTTCCGGCCACCTTTTAATCAAAGGTCAGGCCAAATTTCATAATTTTGCTCATTCCCAGATACGTTGTGTTACAATTACAAACGAGCCGAGTCTTATATCTTCGTCTCACGCATTTACCACACTTTCCCCTGTGCCTACTCCAGGCGGTATGCTGTAACATCTGGGGCTGAGGAGCGAAATCTGTGTCAGACGCTTCAACGTAGCCACATTGACCTTCTCATGCAGCAAAGTCTTCCCTCTCACTCTCCTAGCAAACACCGCCCCGCTCCTCCGTCCTTCTCTCGAGAATAAACTCGAGAGGTCGTGGATGTCTTCACGTCGCTTTAGTGCGAGCAGGTTCTCCGGTTCTCTCCCGAACAATGTAATGCATTAACGCGCCATTTCCTAGGGGCTTGTAATGTAATGCCCGAAGCAATCTAATCAAAGTAACCTAACCTTCCCATTAAATACAATATAATGGACAGTATAATCTTATCTGCGCTGACCTTAATCTCCATTCTGGCAAAGGCGAGGCAAAGAGACGGGTCATTTGTTGACTAGCGAACTAAGGCGAGCCCGGTGCCTTATTCGACTCTTATCCAAACAGGCTGCGAGGGGGGATAAATTGCGAATTATCTCCATGGAACCGCGAGCGCACTAAAAGTAGCCGGATAATGTTCTAAAGGATAATTTATTTTTGACAAGTTCCGCACGAAATTATATTTATTGCCAACTCGGCGCAGAAACTTCTAAAATTATCGCGGCTAAAGCTGCTTATATTAATGAAGAAAGGTGTTTCTCCCGAGGATGACGTATTTGCTTCTTCCGTGCCTGCTCGTATTATTGTGCTTTTAGAGGTACACTTATACTTTCTCTTTGTGGCCACGTTCTTGTGGGAAAATTGTGAGATTACAGCGACGTCAGTAAGGAGTGTGGTACGTTGAAAGGCCCGTGTCAACGCTGGACATATGGCAAAGCAAACTGTTTTATCGTGTGTGAGTGTTATGCACATAATCATCTCTTCGCTAAGTGTTTCGGTGCAGTATCGTCACTGTGTACACGACTCATTTTCGTAGATGTATAAAAGTATTTTCTCGAGTGGTAAAAGCACAAAGTGTTCTTAAAATAAGTTGCTTTTATTTGTATACTTCTTGAATGTGTCGACATTTTTGTAATGAAGAGTGACAGGGAAAATTAATATTGAAACAGAGTTCTTCTCCAAACAGAGCAAATTCTCTAAATAACTAATATTCAGCATGTGGTATTTATGAATAATACACAGTCTATGTAAGAGATAAATGTAATGAATACTGAACGATATTTACGAGTTTCATCTTGCATATTTTAAAAGTGTTTCATAAGGAAAGTATTAATGTTTGTCATGCGTAAATACTTAATCTAATATCAATCTTCCAGCAGATACAATGATTACAAACTTCCTTCGAATACTATCCCCATTATCTGATTTCTACACTAATACATCAGATTCCAATGTGTGTAAAGAACGTTTGCACCATTTATTCAAACCAATCATTATGGGTAATACATGTGCGTTAAACTAATTCATATTCCTTAGAGAATTGTTTCGAAAATCATTTTAATTTCATCGCAAATATACAATGAAAGTAGGTACCGTCTGCGTTAAATACGGTGGGAATTAATTGACAGTAAATTCAATGAAATATTTCACAGACCCCTGAGAACTAGATGAGGGTTTTTGACACCGGAGACGATATTTTAAGTTAAAACCCAGTTAACATTATTGTTATGTAATAATATGATTACAGTGTCACATTTATATAAAAAGTTTCGTATTCCCTATCAGAGAAAAATCCTTGTCTCCAATTTTTGTTTTTAAAGTTAGTTTTGTGAACGAGGATTCGCAATTGCTGTCGTGCTCTTGCATAATATATAATGTTTCTACATTTTAGATGATCAGTTATGTATTTTAGGATTGTTGTTAGCGTGAATTGTATAAATCAAGACAATTATTGTATTGTTGCAAATCTTTTCTATTTTTAATTCGTTATTATATCCATCAGGTTTCTTACTAATATTTTCTTTATTTCTCCACTGGAGGCTTTCATAATAAAATGAACGTAGAACATAATGAAGTGAGACGTTATGAGTATTAAAAATAAATGTAATATGAAGTAATTCTAGAATTAATAAATTTTCAAAATAATCATGGGGATTTTAAAACTTCTCACCTGCCTCCTCAACAATTTTCTTTATTCGGTCCTCAGAAGGACTCAGTCCTCATTGGGCGCTCCCTTGTTTCCAGGAAACTCGAAATAGTGTCTCCCTAGTTAGTCCGCTCTAATGGATGGAATGATCTCCATGGGAGTATCGAATGCCACGGGGGGTGTTCGTAGAATGTTATGGGCATTCCTCGAGTGCGGGGGTGGGGGTAGCCGTAGAGGAAGCAGCAACGACCCCGGAGGCCGCACCGCCCAAAGATAAGGCCTCTCGCATTTCAGGCCCGCCGCACGGGGCGTGCCCGTGCCCGTGCCCGCGCCCGCGCCCGCGCCCGCACCACCTCGCCTCCGAACTCGAGGCCCGAACGAGCGGCCGTTAATTAGCATGCGAGGTGAGGTGCGGGCGGGGGGCGCGGTGGGGTTGGGGGTGATGGGCGAAGTACCCAGTCTTCGGCGGGGGTGAGAGGCTCCCCAGGGCGTCGGCGAATTAGGCTCGGGCGGTCAGGGCGGTGGGCGCCGAAGAGAATCTTTGAGACGGGGTGGGTCGGCGCGGATGACATCCGGATCTGAATCACGCCACCGGCGTACGCGCCAAGATAGGTAAGAGCGGACTTGCCAATTAGTTGAAGCCGAATGACGCAAACTTCGAGAGGGGGGGAATAATGTGATACTCGAACCCGTGCGGCCATAACTTGCGATGAAAGGCTGAAATACGGCAAATGTTAAGAGTAACATGTTAATTTGCTCAATAGCCAGGCGATGTGGTTAAAGCTATGTGATTGACTAAGAACTTGTTTTTTTCTTCATCCCGCTAGTAGGTGTGGTTTCAGATCCCGCGCTGTCACACCAAAAACCACCAACCGCTGTTACGACAAATGGCAAATGTTATTCGCACAATAGCCATGACGTGTGGATAAAGCTATGTGAATGATGAAGTACGAGTTTCTTTCTTTATCCAGCTAATACGTGTGATTCTTTAACCCGTGTGGCCGTACCTGTTTCAGCTAAAGACCAAAATATGGGAAATGTTAAGAGCAACTTGTTAATTTGCACAATAGCCAGACGATGTGGGGAAAGCTGTATGAAAAACGAAGAACGGATTTAGATCTTCAACCGGCTAATGTTGGCACTAACCACATAGTGTTGGCTAAAGTAAGTTGAACGTCCACAGGTGGAGCGCCTTGTAAGACGAAATTCCTAATAAAAACGCCATAGAAATTATGCGTTGCATAGACTCAAGGTTGTTTTATGTAACCGCGATGGCAGAATGCTAGAATCTTTTCGCCAGGCACTAAAGCGTAGAGAAGCTAAAACTGGGATCTAAGGAAATTAGGTTTTATGGTATCTTGGTATGGTATGGTAGAAATTTACAATTTAATGTTGACTAATGTCGACTCCATGTGGCTAAATTGTGAAGTATGCTTTGAAGCTGTTTCTACCTCGTACTTTAGGCACCCAGGTTTGATTGTGTAAATTATGTGGCTAATTCAGAAATAAGTCTAATTCTGACTCAAATTGTAACATATCCAACAATCGCTTCACTCAAGACCTTAATGTGTTATTATTTAACTTTACAAATATAATCAGATAATTAGGTAATGAACTAAGCTAGTTCCTTATAATGTATTATATTTCGCCCACAACTTGATATTGACATTTTCTCGCCTTGTTGGAAAGACATTCTAAATTATTATATTTTGTTTTCCAACATGCAACACTTTTTCCTCAGGAAACTCTCATTACTCTAAATATCTACATTTATTTTCTCTATCGTGTAGTTTCCAACTCCAGTTTAGCCCCCATTGTGGAATGACCCCACTACTCTATAATCCTTCGCAAATCACCAATCTTCACCTCAGACTTCTTCGAATGTAGCGGTCTTCAAAATGCTCTGACGCCCAATCCCTTACCCGCTTCTCACTTCAACATCCCTGGTCTGGTTAACTCAACCAAACCTTGGGGAACGCCTGTGAGGAACCGAGGGGGAACTTGGTGAACAAGTGTGAGGAACCGAGGGCAGGTAATGTCATGGTGGTTATTTTGTAGGGCATTTAATTAGCTAATTGACAACGTGGACTCCACTAGGCTACATTTAATCGTTAACAACCGTGACACACGTATACTCCATTTCGCTGCCCTCTCCTTTTTCCTGTCGTGAAAGAACTCTGTCACCTTGACCGCCACGTTACACTGGGCTTTACGTCATCTCTGAGGACCTTGGGGAACGCCTGCTATAGACCTTGGGGAACGACTCGTGTAAGAGGAACCGTGTGTCGCCCAGGTAAAAAGGGACACGGTGGATATTTTATAGAGCGCTTCATTAACTCAATTAACGCCGCCCTGGTTTATCGCCGTGTAAAAGAAGCGCGCCCGGCTCTCCGTTTCGCCTGTAAGTCTCCCGGGCGCAAAACGGGCGAGGCGAGCAGAAGTAAACTCGGTCGACGCCGCGAGCGGGCCCGTGTATGTGCGGTGTATATATATCCATTAATTAAAACACATGTACCACTGCTCCTTGGCTGCTCCCAAGTTGTGCGTTTCATAATGCTTAAAGAGGAGAAGAGACGCCTCGTAACAAGGTCTTGCACGGGCTTATATTAAAACAAAAGACGGGTGCCGGCGCGGGTCGGCGGAGTCAGCGGGGAAGGGGGGAGGGAGGGGTGAAAGAGGTGTAGGGGAGGGGGTGAAAGAGACTGTGCTGCGGCTGGGAACGGGTGTGGCGGTGACGCAATTAGAGGGGTAGGAGGCGCCACCGACGCTTGGGATGAAGGGCTTGGGGAGGGGGGGGTAAAGGGTGTCGCGAAGCTCAAGGAGGGCGAGAGCAGGGAGTGATATAGGGCGTTCAACCTTTTGGCAGCGGAGAAAGGAACACGCTAGACGGAGGTGGAAGAAGATAGCGAACACGCGAGCCGAGAAATGAAAGGATCCGTAGCCTCTTCCGCTGAATCTGATGTGGATCTTTTTTTCTGTACTTCGCCTCTATAATGAATGAAATGCTCGACTAGAATCTTCCTTTTTATATACATTTATGAAAATAATGTTAAAACGTGTTTCAAATTTTGCTTTACATTGCTGCATTGTATTTATTATCCACTATATTCCTTTCCGAATCTCAAACAAAGAAATCGTCATTAATCTGTTACAGTTCATTACAATCAATGATCCATTTGATGTATATATCACCTCAAAATCTCAAAGAAACTTGTTATTGAAATAACTCGTCTCTTTATATTACAATATGATAACTTATAAGAACTATGAAGCAGAAACACATTTTGAACACTAAAATAAAAATTAAGAATGGTCATACCTATTTAATACATTGCTACAATAGAGGTCTCCTCATATGTAATGACTTGTAAACAACACTGAATAGTAAGTTTATTGAATTCTTAGAGTATTGATTGGTTTCATCTGTAAATGTACATTGATCATTGTGTTGCTGTAGTTTATAATGCGTTTATTATTTGCACGGAATGTTGGAGTCATACATATCGAAGCGTTAATGACTTAGTCTTTATTTATCTGACGAACACACCATGAACAACATACGGCTTCGGAAGTACACAGCGGCTTCGATAGTGTAAAGGTTAGCTCATCGGGCTGTTATATTTACAGTTCAAACCCGAACGAAGTCAAGGATTGTAAAGGAAGAAAATTTCTTCGTGCATTTTATCGCGAAAAATCCTTTGTACGCCTTCGGAAGGGACGTACAGCAGGCTGCCCCATGTTGTATCTTTACTGCATGTAAAGGCTTCTCAAATGTAAAGAAGCTTTTGAACTAAATGTAAATCACCTGTTTCTTCGCCCACGTGATACCTGCTTTCCCCCAATAGATGGTTAAGGATCGTAGCGAAATTGCGTCAGACGGAAGAGCTGTCCTGAATCTTGCCACGTAAAATAAGGCACAATTGAATTCAATCGAAAATACAGTTTACGATCTGTCTCTACTGGTACAATAACCTCTGAGGGGGGCATGGCTTACGAGTGGCGTCCCGACTTTGCGGCCATAGGCTAACGGGTATGTGTGGTTAGTACGTAGTCATACCTCTACTGTATTCTAGACTTCTCTACCTGGGAAGTGAGCTTTCTCATCGTCACACAGCAACAGCTTTCGCAAGGAAAGTGCACACGATAATTCTTCCGACCGGAAATTGAACTCGAGATCGCGACATGGAAAGCGTGAACGCTGACCAATGAGGTAATTATATATGCAATGTTTATGGTAAAAACAGTAAACGTGGAACAGAAAGTAAATTGAGTGAGAAATGAGACCAAAGTAGTACGAATGGCAGGGAAGACTTCAAGGAGACCGCGCGCAAAACCTCTAGAGCCTCGTACGGCACGTGGCCGATTGGCGTGTGCGCTGCGTCAGCTGCGGGCGCGAGGGCGTGGGCGGTGGGTGGTGGGCGGTTGGCGAAGTGGGCGTGGCCCCGTTAGCGCGGAGACTCCGCATCTGTTGTTTGTTCGCTTTCCATGAATTCCTAGTTCCCTACGAATTTTCAACTTCGCTCGCGACCGACCCGCCCTCCAGCCTGCGACCCCCACCCCCCACCCCCACCCGCGCGCGCGCGAACTGAAGTTGGAGTTGGGAACTGGCTGATCGTCTGGAACTTGCCCGCCGGCGGAGGTGGTCACGGAGGGCAAGATGGAGATGGACGTGACGCGGGAGACCGGCTGGAGGCTACCACGTGCCGGGGACAGTGGATGGATTGGTTATTTTGTGATCGCGTCAACTTCTAGAGCCATGAGTCCCGTATGTTTAGTATACTTTATTGCGGGTCGTGGCGGTGATCTTCTCTCCTGGATGGCGAGATCCGGCCGCGTTGACCCACATGTTGGTTTTTGCCGCAACCACGTATCTCCCACCAACTCTGCAACTCTCCGGCTGCGACAAGATCTAAGCTCCCGACTGGTATCCCGGCATGTGCGGTAGTGTAGTGCATGTAAGTGTAAGTATGGGGTAAAGATATACAAGGACGAGGAGGAGAAGATCTCCTGTGGTCCGTAACCAATTCGTTTGGGTTCGATCATCTAGCGGGCTGCTAGAAGTCTCCTTCTGACAGCGGCTGAACTCGACCTAGCTATAGCAGGGGTTGAAAATCCTGCCAAAGCGGGCCTCGAACCCTAGGGCCTTCCGGTTAGAGGCACAGGAGAGGCATCAAATATTCCCCTAATATATAAGCCGGGGATTGGTTAGTGAGAGGACGTGAAAGGAGAACGAGGCGATGTGAGGTGGCGGGTGAGAGAAGTTAGGTAAGGGGGAACTATAGGGGGGGTGGGGACGAGAAGGCGGGTGAAGCTGATGAGAGTGGGGAAGCGAAGGAGCGTTGGTCAGCAAAAGTGTGGTCAGAGCGAGCATAAAACTGAGATGGCGAGTCTTTGTTTCGATCGCACAGTGTGGTGACGTGTGGGGGAAGAAGTGGCGATATGAAATGGGGAAAAGCGTGGTGACGGCGTTGTAAATAAGCGAGGTGGCTGTGAAGCGACGGGGGTGGCGGGACCGTTAGGGGGTTGGGCAGCGTGGGAGTGGCCCGGAGTGAGGTAATGGAGAACTGAGATGACGAGACAGCAAGGTGGTGGGATAGTGAGGTGGTGTGTGAGGAGGTAGAGGGCTACGCGGGTTGCGTGTGTAGTAGCGACGGGGTGTCGGGGAGGCGTGAACGGTATGGTCAGTGGGACGGCGTGGGACGTGGTGGTGGCCGGGCAGGCGGAGACAGTGAGGGCGAGGCTTCGACGCCATGGGGCAGGGAATGTGGCAGGGGCGGCGGTGGCATCGAGGATGTCGGGGGCGGCGGGGGTCAACGCACAGGAGGCGCCGTGGCTGGAGGTTGGTAGGTGGAGGACGCGACGGAGTGTTGCGAGAGCACTGGAGGTATGCGACCCCATGGAAATTACAAGTGCAAACTCTTGGTGGTCTGCAATGTTTTATGTCTTTGCCTATTAGATCAGGAGATAGTGAATGCCATAGATACTTAGCGTCATTCTTACATTTACCATCAAACAACTACCAGTTCTCCTTGTGTTAGAAGTAGTTACGATAAGAAAATACGCAATCTAGTGTGTTTTTATATCACATCTGTTATTGATTGCTTTTAATGCTAGTATTAATTCAGAACGAAAAAGTCTATTCACTAGTTAAAATAAAGATCGGTAGAAATAAATTTAACATATTTTCAACTAACATAACAAGCACATTCGCTACAGCTCTATCTATTACTCCTTGAGTCTTTTTTGTTTGTTTTTGTTTTGTATGCACATTCATTTAAATTCCAAAAGAAACAAAATACTTGTCTACGTTTTTAACATCATCTTCATCAAGCCTGTATAAGGAGATTTAAATCCTATACTCCTCTACATGTGTGTTAAAATTTCAAACCACACGATAGATGCATTAAATTTTGAAATAATATTAATAGGAAATAATGTCTACGAATAATGTCTACGAATAGTGTTGTTATTAGGGTTTCTCGTAATCAATGTGTATCGAAATTCATTTACATAATAAATAGAACTTTTTTATATAGGTAATCAAACGCCCATCTCAACCAAACAGCTCTAGATCTTAGGCATGGCAACTCTGTATTTTATTTCAAGGATGGTTAAGGAGATGCATCCCCAATAGAAAACACGTAGTTTTATTGCTTTATCGGTACTCTTTATCTTCCCATGATAATTACCGAAATTGATTGCAGGCCATCAAAATGACCTGGCAAAATTCGAAGTTTTGTCATGGCCTGTCTACGTTTCATAAATTATTAAGAAGCAGTTGCTTTGTCTGTGACAATTTTAACGTCAAATATCATTTTCGTTTTAGATACTGTATATTACGCTTAACGTACGAATCTGGCTATTGACATAAAAGATTCTCTCACATTCGAACAATCACTTTTCTTATTCAGTGTTCTGTGACTGTTACCAATATTTGTAGGATGAAGTCATGTGGTTTATTTGCATACTATTTTGCAAATATCTACATTAAATGCATACATTTGCAATCGTATTTACAAAACACACTTAACATTAGAAATGTTTCTGTATTTGCCCTTGACATATTCCTTGATATATAGAGATATTGTGGCCGCTGAAATTTTTCAACCACACTCTAATCTTGGCAACCAATCGAGATATTTTATACATAAAGAATAAAACTGCTTTCTTAAAATCGCACATCAACTCATTTAGAAGATACATTTAGCCTAACAATATTATCTTCCAAAGTGCCCATATACAATACAAGTTAAATATATACATATGCCCATATACACAGCACATCTTATCCAAAGTGCCACTTCCGTGTTGTTATGCTGGAAAGCTCTTCTTTGCTGTAAAGCTACGAAGCGGCTGAGAGAGCACATGTCGGCAACGAGGATTGTTTAAACATTGACGCCCGTGGCGCATTAAAAAATCACGAACTGTGTTGTTCCAGCGTGGGTTTCACGCTTGGTGAAATCGTTCACAGAGGAGGGCCCTTTATCATTCATTCCCTTTCTGTCGCACCGAAAAATGCGCATTAATAATTGTCTGCTTTTTGTTCCGCACACCAGTTTGTGCAGTGGCAAAAATCAATGTCACGAAAATGAGAGTGTTGGTTCGCTGTGCGTAACAGAACTTGGACAAAGATGTCATAGACAATTTTGCCTAAAGTCGTAATAAGCCAAACGAACACGTCTTGGCTATAGTTAAGAACATTTTCGTAGTTTTCTTAAAATTCTGATTTCCAGCACTACATTTGTAAAGTTAAAATCAGTGGTAATTAGCACTCTTTATTGAATTGGTTCCTCTCCTAAAAATGGAAAATTGTTAATTTGTTCCACTTTTATAACGTTATTTTCAAACCCGCGCTTTAGTTCCAGAAGTGGTTGACCTTATAAGAAAAGTTTACTTGAAATGTTCAAAAGTTTGGTAATGATCAGATACTTCACTCAGAATTAGCTACCCAACATTCTCTCACTATTTCCTGATCGTAGGTCTTTCAATCTCTGACTTCCCACTTCATGCTGTCCTCTGATCTACAAGCAATAAATTCTCTCATTTTCTGATTCATCAATAATTGTGCCCAGCACACAAATTTTTAATTACTTCAATAATGATTTTAGTGCGTGATTGCTGAACGTAGGAAAATATCAATTTTCTCGATATTATATGCTTGACCACTTTTGAATCACCAGCTTTCTCTTCTCATTTTCATATTGTTTCTCGGCTGTAGTAAGAGAGTCCAGCTATTGTTATGACCCCCAGCTGTAATCAAGTCAAATACGGTGTGATAGAAACTTACACGTTATGCATTGTTTCCACAAATGACGTGATCTTTCTTTCTGTTTCTTAGAATCTACTATGCAATTTCACGACTGCATAGATATTTCCATTGAAGTGTACATTTGAATGAAGCACGTTTCTACAGAATAGGATAAGGTGGAATAAAGGAGAAAAATTCGAAAACGTGGGGGAAAATTTTCGGTTGTTTTTCACTACATTGATGAATTGAAAACTTTCCGATTGAAGAACTCAAGGCACCTGTTGTGTTCAAAGCCACTTGTATCTATTTTGTCTGTAAATTATTGTGTAGTGTCTTCTTTAAAGGGGAACACATATACTCACCACTGCTGGGTTATTACACGTCAAAGGTATTTATTTATACCTAGAACAAACATTTTTTGACTGATTCGAAGTAAGCTACCGACGAAGATAAGTAAATATTAAGGCATGTCATTTTATCGTTGTCACTTTTTTGAGTGGTACGATTTACACGAAAGCAACAAGGTAAACACACTATGTAAATATGAGACACTGACTAGCGAACCGTATATTTTTCGAGTGTCTGCAGAGACGTTTCGGCGTGACCATGTTGAGAGAGTCATTCCTAGAGCAAACGGTCGATGAGAGTTGTATTCAAGGAACTTGGATGCTGTTTACAGACTGAGCAGAAATATCTCTTTCGATCTCCTGCTTTAGTTGTCGGAAATGCAAACAGATGCTTCCAGTCAGTTACACTTCACAAGAGGTCTCTGAGAACCATAGAGGATGTAAAGGTGACCACTTCATACGACCAGTTACGGGCTGAGCTGAGAAACGGAACTTGAAAGTAAAATGATATGGCATAATATTGCATGTGTATGTTCTTCAGATTATGTTGACATTATAATTCTGACTACACAACGTATTAGAGAAAGTAATTTAATAAGAATTAGAATTGTCCATTTCTTCGGTATCAGGCAAACATAATGAGAGTTATTCTGTTGAAAAATCGCCGCATTTTTGCAGCAGCATAACAATAATTTCTCTAGACAACGTATTTAGTATGCAAGAAAATAAAAATATAAATTTACAGGTTGTAACACACGACACAGATTCTTCCATCGTAGTCGCACGTAGCACGGAAATGATGCGTCCCAAACCCTTAAAACTAGATTTCGTGTTCCTAGAGGGACACGCGTTTTATGGGGATATAAGTTTGTGAGGCACAAGTTTTGGGTGCGATGGGTGGGGACATGTGAGGAACTGAAACAGTTTTGGGGACAGATGGACAGATAAAGTCATTTGCAGAAATGATGGGGACAGGTGAAGACAGGTGTAATATATCGGCATAATGTTTCTTGAACAGTATTGTACAATTGAAACAGGGCCTCTAACATTGAAAGCAGAGTTCAGGGGCTGGCCGTTCTAAGTTGTGTTGGACATTGAAGCAATTTTAAGTTTCGAAACAATTATCGTTTACAAAGTGCGGAGTTTTCACACGGGTCCAGCTAGTCATTGAGCATACATAGTGACCAATATCAATATTCTTTGTTTTCAACACACCCAACGTGTTCATTCTGGTTAATGATAGCCACTAACAACTCCAAACATTCTATTTAATGATATGAAATTAATTCAATAATTCAATTAACTGTATTACTATTTAGCAACTTTTTTGTAGATTAAACGTTCAAGTTAACTTAACATTTCATAGATATCTAAAAGAAAATAAGATCATCTTTTTTTTTTAAAAAAAAGGTTCTATCTTTTGTCACGGCTGTGCGTTAAATTTGGATTAAGACTCAAATGAGTACGATTTTGGGAGTTTTCATTTCCACCACTTAACTAAGGCATCAACATTTATATAATGTATTTTTGTGACTATTCTAATTACAGTCTACGTATCAAGGTCCTAAACAATAATCATATACACTCTATTATCAGATACGATCCCTGTTTGGCGATAATTGTATTGTAGTAAAATAGATAAATTATTAGTAACGCTATGTAGCTATGAAGCGTAGTATTTTTATAAAGTCTACATTACTCCTTGAAACCTAACGATTATTACATTCCAGTTGGTTCAGTAATTAAATATGTTAAGGTCAAATAAACGTGACACCTATTCGCGTAACCCACTTTACACTCCGCAGTCACGTGGAAACTAGCGGATAATGAACGTTGCAAAATGAATAGTTGCAAATTCCTTGTATTTCATTCAAATCCAGCCTCGACCGTAGTCCAACTTCTAACACGAACTGTAACTGAACCACATAAGCCGACATTCGTGTTAAGATGGATCCGTAACGACTTTTTTCAGTGTTGAGCGCGTTTAAACCACTCGAATGAACTCGAAAGAATCCTGGAGGAATCCTCCAATGTCAGTCGACACATTAACGACGCCCGAGGACTCGAGTTGCTTTTTCTCGGCGGCCACTCTCCCCACCCCCATCCCCAACCGCACCCCCTCATCCTCCTCCTCCCCCTCCTGCCCCTCTTGCTCTCTTCCTCTCCATGTTTCACTCACTTGGCCACACATCACCCTAGTAATGGAGACAGAGCAGTTGGCAGACGCCCAGGGTGTACAACAGGTTACGGGGCCTGAATGCGAAGCGGCCATTCATGCCGCCAGCCGCCGAATACGGCACTTTAGCGCTTGGACGCGCCACCGCGGCGCGGGCGGGGGCGGAGGCGACGCCTGAGGCGGTTAGGCGACGAGAGGGATGGGGGTAAAGGCGATGAAGACGGAGGTTGATTGGAGGTGGAGGTCGGTGTGGCTTCGGTAGTGCAAGTGGCTACGGTGGTGAAACGAGCAAAAAAATTGCATACGCCTTTGAATGGGAAGTAAAGCCGGCTGTCCCATGTTGTAGATTTGCTGCAAGTAAAATACACTCATGCCTATATGAAGCTTCTGAGCAAAATTCAACTGGCAACTTCATTCGGCTGTTTCATTGCCCGCATGATACGTCAGTTCTCTGACAGACGTGGCGGAAGTAGCGGAAGAGCGTAGCGGGATTTCCATGGTCAAACGGAAGAGCAGTCCTCATGGCCTGAGCCTCGCCACGCAAAATAAGACATCATTGACGTGAATTCAGATCGAGGCGGTAGTGGTCGAGGTGGTGATAGGAGTGATGGCGTTGGCGAAGTGGCAGTGGGCTGTGGCGGTGGCTGAGTCGCTGACCATTTGGCGGTAGTGACTGCGACGACTTACTGGCTGTAACAGCTGGAGTGGTTTTGGACGCAGTGTGGACGTGGCGGGCGGTGGCTAGATTGCGAAGAGCCAATGAGGGTGGGGCGTTGGCGGTGAGGTGCGGTGGTAGTATGGCAGTGGCGTTAGGGCGGGAACGTTGTGGGTTTTATGGAGTGACATTGTGGGTATAGTTGTGGCAGTGTGGCCCTTTGGGGATTGGGGGTTGGCGGTGTGCTGGCGGAGGTCGTATTGTAACGTATTAGCCAGCGTGCCTCGTGGCATCTATTTGGGGACGCTTGGGAGAGGATTAGCCTAGCCACAGGAAGTAGGGTTTTTCCGTAAAGGGAAGAACGCGGAGACGGGAGACACAAGGCTTTGGCGTCTTCCGGCTTATAGAAACCCTTCGCTGTTATAACAAGCGAGGGGGTGGCGTGACGTAGTAGGTCACGTGGGCCTCGCCTATATAACAGAGTGTACAGAGCCAGTGGGTGGGTTCTGGAGACAGTGGAAGAACCTCGTGCGTGTGCACAAAACTTGGCGCCACGACGGTGCATATGCGAGCCAGGCTCGCGAGGCTCGAGTCACTAGTTGACGAAGCCTGCGGACTTTAGGTCCTTGGGTGACTGCGGTCACGGGGGAGCGATGCTGTGTGCGTGCTCCGAGGTGAAGAGTGGTTGAGTGCCACGATTCACGCCGATTCTCAATCGGATAAGATCGCTCCTGCGATCGAGGCAAACCAGCCGTTGGTGCGCCAGAACGGACTTTGTGTCCCAGCGTGACATCCGGTCACGGAAGCTAGGCTTTGTGCGCGCTTCAAAAGTAGGAGTGGCGAATGCCACAATCAAAACCATCTTCAATCGGGTTTGGATCGCTCCCGCGATCAGGGGTAGTAGGTCTATCAGAGTTAGGGTGTAAGTAGATTATTAAGTGTATATATTTGTTTTGTTTTCTTGTTAATAAATATATTTGTTATACGAAAGCTCTGTGTCTGTGGTCGCTGTGAGTATCCATGACGTCACAGTATTTTGATTGTGTGGCAGTGCTGTTGTCAGCGGTAGCGGTGGCTCCAAAGAACAGCAGTCGCGCGTTGAAGATGAAGGGCTTAAGCCTCGCTAATAGCTCCCTGTTGGAAAGGAGTTGCCGAAAGACGATGCTAGTTCTCCGTGGGTGAGGCCGCCTCTCTCTGGATTGATTCAACATTTGCTCCAAAGAAATGTATAGTTCGGTTGTGAGATAACTTTTTTATTCACAAAGCACTGAATTATCACACCTAGGGTTTAAAACAACCTCTGGTAATGCGTTTCAACATTTCAAATCAGTTATCATTGAAATAAAAATTAGTCATCGAATAAAGTCAGCCATAGAAGATAACATGTACATAAGTAAGGAATGTGTAAACGAAAACATAATGAACAATACGAGTACCAAAATAATTTGAAATAGTTTTATTGTGGTTCAGTAGTAAGCAATAGCATTTCGATATTTTTTGCCTTGGTTGTCAATTGATAATTTGGATTTCCACTCGAAATATGTTATTTAATTCCCAGCTTCGTTTTTGAATCGGATAACTAAGAAGTTTTAGGTTGAAATCAAATGAATTGCTGAACAGTACTAATTTATTTATTTTTTATCTCTCACTGTAACGTATCTCTCACTGCAATCTTTAATTATCTCTCACTGCAACGTATTACACAAACAAGGAAAATTAAAACCAAAATACAGCTCGCAATTAACATTTAATCTTCGCGATGTAGCATCAGGTATTTTCCTTGTTGGCTGTTGTCCATGTGATTGAGTGTTAAGACAATAAGAACTTGATTGTTTTCCTTCATGCACGTGGCATCACGTCTTCCGAATGACGTCATCCCCAAGTCTTCGCTCGTGTCAATTTGGTGTGTTGACATGCTATTAATATTTTCAGTTGATGTTTGACACATGATTGAGCGTTTGATGAACCTTTCATTATTTGGCCTGATTAGATGACGTCGAATTTATGTTGAAGTAAATGTGTAATAAAAACAGTTTTTGAAAACTTCACGCTGTTGCCAGCTTTTAATATTATAATTTTCCTTAAATTCAGTGGGGTTTTGAGATTGCAAATGTCGCATTCTGTTGTTTTAACATTTGACTTTCAAACCTCTTACTTTACTTTTGGTACAGTGCATCCATTCCAATTCTTCAATTCTTCAACAAAAAAATATCTGCCTTGACATGAATGTAGTACACTTCAAGACAGAAATGACATTATCACAAGCATAAAACCGTCTATTTTCAACTTAGTTGCTAAAAAGAGCAAATCTTATCTGGCACGAAATAAATGTATTTTTCTCTTGCACGCCGTCATTAACAAATCACGTCTCACGCGTTTATATATTCCATCAGACACGAAAGCAAATCATCAAAGAGGAAATATCAATAAATCAATTGCAATATGTTACTCAGAAACCAACTACGTGCATTATATACGAAGTAAATACATAAACAATGAATGTTATTCACTATTATTTAAACGGATGGGGGTGCCACAGAATTATTATTTATACGTTACACAACGGCGAGCGCATTTTAATGTGAAGCCCGCAGTCAGTGATCCTGTTTGGTAATCCTTTGTGAAGGGATTATGAGGGGCGTTTTGATCGCTCGTGCCGCACCCCATCCCACATCTCCCCACCCTCCAGCCGTGCGTTTTCGATCACAGCGCGCCCGCCGCCGGCGAATTCCTTCCGCGGGGCCTGGCCTGCGATTCGAGGCATGCCGTGCTGTCACAGGTGGACCTGAAGATGGCGCCCCTCGCTGAGGTGTCGGCCAGGTACGCGGGGGCGAAGCACAGTGCGCCGTTGCATGGCGGATGGGGGACAAAACTGTTCTTCATTCTTTGGAGACAC
The DNA here is from genome assembly GCA_017312745.1 of Gryllus bimaculatus. Taxonomy (NCBI): domain Eukaryota; kingdom Metazoa; phylum Arthropoda; class Insecta; order Orthoptera; family Gryllidae; genus Gryllus; species Gryllus bimaculatus. The sequence continues at coordinate 6,653,242 of BOPP01000023.1, read as the reverse complement.
GCAGATGTGAAATTGTCACTTAATCGGAGGTTTTGGGATGTCATTTTATATTTTTGTTACACCGATTGATAACCGTTTTGCGATTTATTTGATTTTTAATTAAACCGAGTGGTTTATTTTATAATTGATGTTGGATGAAATATTATTGAATTAGTATAAGAAAGCTACCTGGAATGTAAATTATGAGTGTGCATCTGATAAGTAATTTTTCGACATGCGAAGTGCAGAATGGATAGGTGAGTCTTCTGCTTGAGTTTTTTAATAAATAATGAGCGCTGAATATCTCTCATATACAGCTTCTACATAAAACAAAGTGGTAGTAAATTCAAACAGATAATGTGTGCACCTGGAACAGATCATTACGCTGTGCCCATTAAAGTAGTGTTAGACCAACTAATTCAATATTCACTTACATCCTATCTTTACTTGCACTGTAAGTTCAAGTTTGAATATTAAAGTTTGAAGTTAAATTGTTACTAAAATGTATTTCATTATAATGTTAATTTGTCAGAAAATGCTCAGCTTTCCACCAATCACAATTTCATCAAACTATCGCGTTCACAATTTCTTGTTTTACAACTTTAAAACTATTTAACACAAGTCTATGAGTTATAATACAAGAACTTTAACTTTATTTCTATGGAAGTTTCTATTAACGTGTCCTACAAGACTTACCCATAGATTCATTTTACAACGCAATTATGGTAATTAATGTGTTTGTGTGTAATCAAAATATTGATTTTATGGAGATTTTTGTGAAATCTCAGGTAGTTGTTCACGTTTTACATTGTATTCCATTTTTACACTTCCATTATTTTCACTACGGTACATTGTACATCATATATTCATTTCTACATTACTACAAACACACACACACACACACACACACACACACACACACACACACACACACACACACACACACACACATATATATATATATATATATATATATATATATATATATATATATATATATATATATATTACTGCATCACTACATTTATACATTTAGTATGTAGTAGACACACATTAGATTATATTTTTATGTTTACATTTACACAATTTTTCCGTAATCAATACAATGTTAGTTTTCATCATATCCCTTACTTTTTTGCCAGAGAACAGGCGTGTTTACGTCGTCTTTTTTACACCAGTGCGCGAGTATGTGCGTGCGTACGTGCGCGTGTGCGGCTTGCGCGTGGCTGGATAAAAAGCGCACGCACATATTTGCAACGGAGCACCGCGCACGTGTCGATCCGCCTGATAACTCGCCCGAGCAACCAACATCTAGAAGACGCGCTCCCGAGCGCTCCCGTTCGTTTTTGTCGAGTCTTCTTGGCCCGGGCTGCCACCGGGAGGGGGGGGGGGGGGGAGGATGGCGCGCGGCCAGGCGCGGGGGAAGGGGGTGCACAGTGGGAGAACAGGCTCAAAAGGCGGACTCAAAATCAACTTCACGGAACTGTCCAATTTTCATGGTTGAAGTACCTGGTTTATGTTGTCTCTCAAGGGTTCAAATATTCCTAATTTGAAAAAGAATTGTTCTTTTTTCCTCTTATATAACACTTTTTCTTTCATATTGTGACTGAATTAAAGGGTTTTGGTTATCTCTCGAGTTGTGTTCAAAAATTGCGAAAGCGCACAAAAATGTTCTGTTAAATGTCAAAATGGTCGTTGAAATAACGGTTTTTAGTGATATCGCGCGGTGCTTTGAAATTTGCAAAAACCGGGAACATTATTTTTTACAAAACCATTCATCTTTGACAGCGCAACTTGAAATTTGAGTGCGACTGAGGCAACTCGAAACGATTGCAGCAGTTAGTTTTAATATTATTACTTTAATCTCTCCTTAGAAAAAAAGGTTGTTTACGTAATGCTACTCGTAATTAAATTATTTTCATTTTTTACAGCATGGTGCATACACAAAGTAAAAAAAATGGAATATCACGAACCTGTTACCACGAAAAATTTTGCGATTTTTCTATTATATTATCTATGTAGAAATGACGAGAAAATAATTATTTATGATAAGAGTGAAAAAGTGACATTTTATGTTGCGAGTAGGAAAGATTGCGGTTCGTGGCGGATATGCGGAGTGGCGCAATCTTACGAAAAATTAAAATAACTTTGCGACGTGCGTCTTACACTATTTAGACAGCTTTATTTACTTATATTTCATTTTCTTTCGAGTATATATTTAATGATTCATTAAGATCTGTAGTAGTTGATGTGGTCAGACGATCTTTTCTTTTCTTTGTTGCATTCACAAATTTATCAGAACACTTGAGAATCGTCTGAATTTTAGCACTAATGCAAAAATGTACCCTCTAGCGCGTTTCCACTTTACCTCAAAGGTCTGCTTTCGGTAGTGGCTGTCTAAAAAATATATTATTATCATAAATATTATTGTTATTTATTGGAGTGAATATTTTCGTCCTCGTGTCCCCCTATCCGGACCACCGCGTGGCGACCGGATCGCGCAGTGGGCGTGGGGAAGGGGCGACCTGTTGAAGGGGGTGCGTGGGAATAAAGGCCCTTTTGTGGTTTTGGAGGGCGCCCTGCGTCGCGCGTCCCCTTGCCGGAGGGGCACAGTCCCCCCCTCCCCCTCTCGAGGACATTCCGGTTTCGCCACGGGAGCTCAGGAGATCCGAAACTTCCAGGGCTCGCACGCGCGAAGAGCGCGTCCGATGAATAAACTTTGTCGGTGAGAAATTGGTTATTTTGTGTGGCTGCGGTCGCCAAGGAGAGACCGGTCCCGGGTGTTTATCCAGCTGCTTATTCGTAGACGCATTGGGGGCTAGAGAAAGTTGAGCGCGCATCTTGTTATCTTGGGATGCACGAGACGTCAAGGTAAATGGATCCGACTGACGTTTCGGGTCAGAATGAGGAATTTTTAATGAGATGGTATAGTTCGGTGTACTTTGTGACTCGCACACGCTATTTTGGTGCTCACTTTGAATGTTGAATATTACAAAAAATTTTTTCTGTGAGAAATATTGTTAGAAATAGATTTTTTCTACGTGGATCATTTTTCTACGTTTTTCTACATGCTGGTAATGATGCATCTATTTTAAAAAAATATTAATTTGAGATGAAAATTTCATTTTCGCAATTTTCATTTTCGGCTCTCTCGAAATTGTGCACTCAATACCCTTTACTACAGTCAGCATCGTTATAATTGGATCTGATAGGTTTTGAAATATCTTCAAGGTAGGGGGATTTTATCATGGGTAATACCACAAGTGCTTTGGAAATTGTTGAGAGAGAATCTTGACAAGTTCCAAAGAACGAGTGATATATAACTATTTCACGAATGATGTTGTTTCGTTGGAAGTGTGGGTTTAGTTTAGAAGCCTACGAATTCCGTGAGAGACATTCTGTGAAGAGACACCTGACAGATGACTGAACGAAAACGCACGTCGTTAAGTTTATAAGAAGAATGTGAGAATTGAGTATTTGGAAGGTTTTGTTTTGGTAAGTCACTGACAAAATTTTTCGGACTTGCTACGCACTAATTGAGTGTTTAGTTGTTTGCAAGTTTGACTGAAAGTCAATATTATCAGATAGATAATATTGACTATAAATATGGAATCACACAGCCAGGATAATCTTAGTGGTGGACTAAGCAAAACAAACTGTTCTATAACGTAAAGCGTTTCTTAGTGTCATTGTCTAAGGCCCTACATTTTAATCCCGGTCCACCGGAGACTTTCTGTAACCTCCCGGTATTCTCTCATATTAATATCTAGTTGAAATGTTTAATTTATTTCAAGATGTGCAGTAATAGCAATTAATAACTGCAATTTAGCTTCTACAGCTTAACTAATCTACCAAATGTTCAGTGCAGAGCCCAGCTAATCATTTTAAAAACTAGTACTTCGCTTTTTGTGCATAGGTACCTCATGAAATTGATACTCTTTAAAAAAGTACTGGAAGTACAAATATAATGCTAGATATTTCAATTGCACCACTGTTAAGTACTGTAAATTTTATGCGATATTCCAAACTTCATCATAACTGTTGTCACTACACCCAAAAATTTAAATACATGAATATGTAATGTATAGATGTTATTACATCCAGAAGTGTAACACGAGTACTGAGGAAAGGAAACAGAAAACCTTGCGTGATGGAGGCGTCTCCAAATTCATCGTGACGGACGTTTCGTAGACTTACTATTAGAAGATGACGTAATGTAGGTGTCCATTGCCTAATTTTATTATTCATCAATCGAATTGAAATTTATCAACATTAAAGTTTCGGCAGTGCGTTTTAACAACAACGTTTTTATACGGTGGTTGTTCCTCCTGCACAAACAATGTATGTTGTTTTCAATTTGAAATAGTAACTGTATCAGACTGAAAAGGAATGTGTTTAGATGTTAATAATTGGTGACTCAACGTAAATGTCAAAGGATTTTTCGATTGAATTGAAATGTAGACTTATCAACTGAGAGCCAGTTCTTTCTCGAAACGACAGTTGGTTCCTTATATACTCTGTATAAGATTGTTCCATTTCTTTTGATACAGCGACGGTAGCGTGCGTTGGCCGGGGCTTCAACTTGCTCGGAAGCAACTGTACGCCTCATACCACCCAGCGTGCCGGCGCGGGCCGACGTCTAAGTGCAATTGTGGCGAGGCCGATGGGGAGTTTTTGCGTCCCTGCGACTGCCAGCCGGTTATGCTAAACACGCGCGCCCCCTCTGCAGCGCGCGGTTTGAACCCCCTACCTCCGCAATACAGGGACACACAGTGGCCTCTCTGGACGTTGACAAGTGATGACAGCACTAGGGGAAGTTTCAATCGAGGGCCGCCTGAGTATTACTTTATACGCACACCTCATTGTGTGCAGACACTCGAAAATCCAGTTAGGTTGCGACGCCTGTGACATCGCTCTGCGCACAAATGTTGTTATTTTTTTTCTTCGCGTGGTTTTTCTGATGCTAAAGTTGCCCCACAATGGGATTCAAAGAACGGCCGGGAGGATCATAAAATAAGTGTAGTCTATTACTGAATGGACGCATCTGGAAAGGCTGGTCGCGGACACCACAGAAATCCAGTTTCAGATGCGTCATCAGGGTGTGGAAAAGATTCCGGTATTCATTAGTAAAGTCATTGAAAGGGAGCCAGGTCTCACGGTCAATTGATTAAGACGACCTCATGTGCATGGTAAGTAAACTGTAAAATATCGGGGTTATAACGTGGTCATTGAAAACCAGTGTTATCAGCAAATGTATTGCTTTTGAAGGTAATGCTGAACTCAGTTCACTTCCATGCAGTTTGAAGACAGTCTGACCAACTGAAAATATACGATGAATTTCCATATAGTTTCCACATTTCGTTAGTCGTTAATACTTTGTCGTGATATTTACATGCAAAAAATGGATTCTGGATAAAAGTTCCGTTTTTTTTTAAAATTTTGCTTGGCGTTCGCAGATCTCATTTTGCAGTCATATATTTCCACTAATGAAGGATTTTAATGTAAACGAAAAACATTGCTGAATATGTCAAAGAGAAATAGATAATAATAATAATAATAATAATAATAATAATAATAATAATAATAATAATAATAATAGATTTTTTACGTTTATATAACATAATAACGGAGTTTCCACTTCCGCTTCAAATACTTGATGTTATTTATTTCCAGACAATTTACAAAGATTCGTCAAGAGTTTTTGTGCACTTTCAGAACTGGCGTTTGCGGAGCTCATTTTGCAGTCGCATTTTTCCATTGCTCGCGGATTTTAATATTAATTAAAAAACATAAAATAACCCAGAGATTCAATGCTCTAATGGAAATATACTTTAAACGATGTGAAATGTAATAATTGTTGTAACGTTTCATATTAAATTATACAATAACGGATTTTATACTTCCGTTTCGAATGTTATTCCAAGAAAATATACGATTGAAGAGTTGTTGTGTGGTTTCAGAACTGACGTTGGTCGAGCTCATTTTGCAAACATGAAAAACATAGATAAATATTACATAGGAAAAGACGCCAATGTAAATATATTTTAAACAATATGAAGTATACTGATTGTTTTCTATGTTCCATAATATAGAACATATCCGAGTTTCTATTTCCGCTTCAAATGGACGTAAATTATTTCACGGAAATTTACAACTATTCTTCAAGAGTTTTTGTACGATTTGAAAAGTCCTGTGAATATTACTCCATTTTAATATTAATACATTTATATTCTAATAATATATTGATACTGTTGAAAAAAGATCCATGATGTAATCTTTATTTCAATACGCCTGAGTTTTCTAATAGGCAAAAACCCCAAGTAATGCTCATTTAAAACCATGTGTACTGTAATCCCGTGAAACTCTCGACTAAAAAAATTGAAACACGTTGCGAGATCTATCATCGCGATTTCCTTCCAACTATTTGCTTTGAAAAATGAATTCATCAATTTTCGTCCAAGTAACATTCGGTGGCTAATTTCATTACGTATAGTGCGCACACTTTGCTCCTTCGCATTTTTCTTCGTTCGGCGACGCGAGGAGGATTCGGATGAGGAAGATGGTGAGGAACGCGCCCCATCAATTACGATCGTGCAGTTCATTTTCGTAAAAGTCACGGGCCAGGAGCGCGGGAGGGGCGTCAGTCGCGGTGGTTATCCTCGGCCATCGCCACCTCATTTCATCCCCCCCATAGCTCATATCGCTCGCCGTGTATTCCCCACCGTCTGCCTCGCATCGCCCGTCATCGCTCGCTGTGTATTCCCCATCGTCCTCCGCTAATCGCCCATCGTACTTCCCGTCAGCCATTGTCTGGGGGAGGGGGAGTCATAGGGCTTCCAACCCTTCCCTCGCCCCAAAGACCAATGATCCATATTAAAAGGTATAGAGTTTGCTGATTTTTGTTAATTTCCTGTACTAAGGAATTCAATGTGTTCAATGAATTGATAGCCCCGACCAGGATTGGAACCCGGGGCGTCTGGTTTTTGCCCAGCTGCTCTAATCTCCAAGTTATCGAGACAACCAATTCTTGGAACAGTTTTTAGAAGCGTGATTATCGCTCATTATATATACTAAAGACAAGTCATTAGGATATCAATTGTTTAGGGTATTATTTGTTTACGTTAACATACATCAATTGTTTGCGTTATACAAAGTAACAACTAATCAACAAATAAAAATGCATTTTATATTCAGCATAAATTAAAAATTCTATAAAAGAAAACATCGATTCGACTGAACACTATAGCAGTAGCTGTCACTTCCAGCCCGCCCCTTCTGAGAAAAATTCTGGGTGCGCAACTGCCCGTTGACCAATACTAACACCTCGCATCGGCCAATAAACAGTGACCATCTCCCAGAATCCATCACCCAACCACAACCACAATTTGCCCAGTGCCCACACATATCACCCATCGTGAACTGCCTTTCATCTATTTCCTTCCGCTCTTTGCCGACCACCCTTTACGAAATGCCGATCGCTCCTTTCCCACCGCCCGTGTAACGACGCTCCTCGTCTACCGCCCACCTCCCGCCGCCCCCGCATCGCCCATCGCCCCTGCGCAACGCGCCCGCGGAGCAACACGATTCGTTCCGAGACCACGTGCGAGTCGCTCCGGGGGAAACATACGAGCATCGGAGCGCGCACCCGGCACGCTCCATTGCTCCCATTTGTCAACGTGAGCGCGCGCGGACGCCGTACATCAACAAATCACCGGACTCGCGCGCGGATACGAAGGCAAAATAAAAGATGAAGTAGTAGCAGCAGCAGCAGAAAAAAAGCAGAAAAAGAGGTAAGGCACGCTCCTCGTAAATTTCCTCGTTCGAACTCGAAAGCGAACGGACGACGCCTGGGGATGGGAACCGCCGACGCATCAGCGGCCAACAGCGTGTTATTAGTTCCAGAACGCGCCACCGGGCGACGTACTGCTCGACCACGCTCTCTCGAGGCTCTCTGGAGGCGTGGAAGCTCCCGTAGGCGCGGCCGGATTGGAAGGCGCTGACTATTAGAATTATTTATTACGAGTTGAGCCCTTGCGATTACAACGCACCATAGGAAGAACTGTCGAATAGTTGTCACAGAAAAGGACAACGTATGCACCATATGAAAAATCGTATTTACCAAAAATAGTTTCATGTCGTTCGGTACTTATTCTCCAATGTTAATGAATTATGGGGGGTTTACAAATTATGAGACACTACAGTCACTATACTCCGATTAAAACAGAGTGTTACTTCAAAGTCATGATCTATCAGGAGTGGGAGACACTATCATCCTTTAAGTCAACAGACTTAAAGTTTTGGTATTGAAGCTCCCGATTATGTATCAGTATCCCCCTATATTTTCAGCTCGTGATTTTAAAAGGAAACTATCTTTTAATCAAAGTATATTCACAGTGATTTAAATATGTTTATGGAAATGAATTTCAAATGTTTTATATTTACCAATATCTGTATAGTAATGTGTTGTGGGCTATAGCAAAATATTCTTAACTTAGAAACGTAATGCATCACGTATAATCATAATTACTGAACATTGTTTGTAAACAGACACTTTGTCAAACTACTGCTGGATATAGCTTCATACATACTCACTTCTCTGTGCATTTCCTCAATCCTCATTGATTTTCGAACTTAAACTCTTGTCTCTTTCCTTCGCTAACTAAAGCTTCACATTAATACGTTTTATCGCGCTAGAGGTCCGTGAAGTTCTAACGATACGTCGATTCTAACTCGCACAAAGAAAGGCCTAATGACAAATGTTCTCTAATAAGGGTTCATTTTTTTATTAAAAACGTGTTAATAAAAGCAAGTGATAATATATTTAGGGCTCACGTTGCATTTACAGAAAGAATAATGAATTTAGCTGAGTAGAAACTCAAACTTCTTTTTAAACGAATGTCCTTAATGTTTTAAATACGGAACTGCCACTTAGGAATACACATAAATGCATCCGGTGATTGCTTGTTCCAAGTATAATATCGAAAATTTCAAAGACATCAAGGTAATAAATACAAGGCATCAACTAAATAAAATTCTTCGAACTCTGCATTCTAACATTACCCTGTTCTTTCAAATATAATTCTAATATAATAACACTTTCTAAAATAAAATAATGTTTCTTACGTCTACGTTGCACAGCGGCGAGCAGGCGGGCAGGACACGCGAGAGAACGCGTCTGCACACAGGAACTCAGCTTGAAGGACGAATGTTTCATTCTCATTAAGATAATACAATCACCAAACTTAACCGGAAAGAACATATAAACATTAAAACACAACAAACAAAAGTCATGCTAACTCAATTAAAACCATTTATAAATAATCACACTAAAATAAGTATAGAAAATGCTAAACTTATATATACAGCCATAATAAGATACCTAATGCTCTATGCTTGTCCTGTCTGGATTAATGCAGCAAAAACCAATACCCATAAAATACAGATTATGCAAAATAAATTCCCGTGAACAATAACCAATGCACCCTGGTTCATCACAAACAAACAACTTCATAAAGACATTCAAATAAAACGTATCATACATCACATCACTAAGTTATCCCATAATTTTTACAATAATATGTCATCAATTACTGAACTATCCCAATACAAAATAGGCAAAGCACCCATAATTCCTACCAGAATAAAAAATAGATTTCCCAAACACGGTTTTTGTATAGAATATGCAAATTTAGATGATTCTTTGTGAGATGCTCAGTAGGTCTCCTCTCCCTTTAAAATAATTATAAAGAAATAATAGTTTAGTTTTAAAAAATAGATAGTAAGTATCAAGACATGTAAAAAAGTTGTATGTTAACTGTACCATGTATCACATTCAAAATAGTAATAAAAACCAAGAAGACAATACACTAGTCACGAATATCGAAATATTTTACACACAATTTAAATAACATAAATAAAATTTAGTAGTAATCTCTTTCATAATAACGAAGTTCTCCACCCATCCTATCTACATTACTCCTTGCATTGTTACTGTATTAAAATAAGAAAAATCCGAGTAGGCTGTATAGCAGGTGTTCCCGCGGCGTCTCATACGTTTTGTGTGTGCCGCTGAAGCTGTAGAGACATTAAGATGCAAAAATGGTGTATCCAAATGCACATCTCACGTGTATTCATACTTTACATCCTTACTTTTCCGCCTTATATTACAGCTGGTGGGTGTCTTTCATTGGAATAGCGCATTCTCTCAGCCTATTTATTACAGGTTCGTTTGATTAGCCAGCTCCCTCCTGTTACAGTGATTACGTCAAGCGCAAAGTTGAAGTCCTTGCGTCATGAATGGCGACAAATCTCCATTTGACACATGCGTGATCGAGAAGTGACTTCTTACCTCTAGACGTTTTTCTCCGCCAGACGCGCAGGTAGTACGATTGCAAATCTACGTGTAAGCAAAATTACTGTTGCGATGCGGCCACTCATTTTTGGATCGACAACAAATGCACTTCCGAGCTACGCCTCATTTAATGCTGCCTGGGAGGTTTTAATTTGGATTTCATTTGGTCACGCGTGGAGCACTTCTGCACACGCGTCTTTCGTGGTCACGTAATGGGTTCTGTACTTTAAAAAATTATTAATATAAGACGATGTGATATACAGATATAATAGACTAAAGTAAGATGAATTCATTACCTACGATTCACGTCACAAATGCAGCAACTTTTGCCACCGCAAGCTCTTTCTACCTGAGGTCCTAAGACTCGAGTCCCAACGGTGGTGAATTTTTTACATTATTTATGTAGCTAGCGTGACCAATTAAACCACTGCCTGGAGGAGAAATACTGCTACAGGCTGCTCTGATCTGTCATTTTACGAGGTTTTTCTGAATAATATCAGGCGAAAGCCGGAGTAGTATGTGAACAAACGGGTCAAGGACCGTGTGCGATCTTTGTTCCCTGAAATTTGTCCCTTCCGCTCTCCTTACATACACATTTATATTTACATGCACTACACTACCATACATCGAGCGTCCAATCGGACACATAGGGTTTATTCCCGCTTGGAACGTGACTCGCCCAGGAAGATATCGGATAGGGGAAATCACACAATATTACATCCACATGCACTTCAATTACGGGACTACTAACCAAAGTAGTTAATGGGCCCGGAAACACGACATACTACCTCTCAGTCCCATGTGAATCACGTCAAAAGACATTAAAGCAAGAACATTCGTTAAGCGAGTACAGGGAACTGCCTCTGGGAAATTCCTGCCGGAACAAGCCTCCAACGTCGTTGGTCGTGCACTACCGCCCCAGCGCTCGCTCGTGCGCGTCCAATGCGCCTACGTCTGCCACGGGGCGGGCGGCGAGCGGGCGGGCGGGCAGAAGCCCAGCTTGATGGATGAATATTTTATCCCCGTATTGGCAGTTCGCAAGTTTCCTATTTGCCCCGTCCCGCCGCGCCGGCCTGCCCGCCCGCCGTCGGCCGGCCAGCCAGCTAGCCAGCCGGGCGGGCGGGCGGGCGGCCCGCGGAGCTTGATGGAAGTCGTTAGGCTCGCGCAGATCAATGGACGGGTCGCCCGCCCATCCACTCGCCAGTTCGCCCGCTCGCCGACCCGCCTGAAGACCCCCGGCCGCTGCGTCCTGCTACTCACACACGTGCGTGGGGATAAACACTCTCCGTCACGTGGGTTGTGTACGCTCGGTGGGCGACCGCAGGTGCAGATAGGAGCGGGGTTAGGAACTGCCGAGGGCACGAGGACGACAAGTGCTTGATGAAGTGGTGATGGAAAAGTATTCATTTCTGCTTGCCAGGATAAAATCAGAGGTTTTACGATTTTGCATGCTTCGATATGGTCTAATGACGCGAAAGAAATGCACGAATTTGGACAAGAAAACGTTCCTAACAGCTTTTTCAGGATTATTTCAGACAATTTACTAAGTGTAGATCATCAATTATTTGATTTGTTCCTTCCCGGAATTTTGGGTGTACGCAACTAGAGATAATTCCGAATTCGTAACCCTTCCCTCCCGAATACTCCGCGTCAGAACAGGACAATTATTGTCACGAATTTTGTAATTCTGAGAGTATATTGTAATATAAATTATCTACCGAAAAAATAAATTTCCCTTCGTTATTAATAATTATTTGTGCATTTCACACACTGAATGCAGATACCAAAAAATGGGTAGGTAAATAGGTATTGAATCATTCCTGGGAACCATGTGTACTTATCTTCAAGCCCTACTCGTAGATCTGCCCCTCAATGCAATGTACTATTGAACATGCCCACACTTAAGCATTACCTGAAAATACAGGGATTCTCTGAAAATACAGAGAATTTCTCGTGTCGTAGGTAGTTTGTTACATACGAAAATATAACATAAGTTGTGAAGGTAATTTCGTTCCGAATAAATCAAACGTACTCACCGCTTTTTCTCTCAGATAAAGGAGAAGACCAGGTTCTTGATAGACGTAATATGTATGATCAACGATCGCCTGTAGATAGACATAAATCTTTAGATGAAGATATATATCTGGATTTGTCTCCGATATTGAATTATTTGAAAATGTTTATATATAACCGCCGGAGCAATGCATCATGTGATCATTGTAAAAATTATATAAATATGCTAACGTACAACCTGATACCAGTGATTTTCTAAAAAAAGACAATATATTTTATGTTTTCTTAAAATACTGTATTAAAAGATATATTCTTATTCTTAATTAAATATAGTTAAAAGATAGCAATCGTTTCTTCTCGATATTTACTCAGAACTTACTTTTTAACGCAAGGGTATGCTTTTATTACGACAATATTCCGATTTCAAAACTTAGATACGTTATAACCGCCGTTTTATTGTCATGTAAGAGAAGCTTAGTCGTGACCAAGTGTGTCATGTTATTGAATTAGGACTAAGGAAGTGTTCTCTTAACATAGATTTCTCGCCCCCCTACTTCTTCAGAAAATGCTGCAATTGCATATTACTGACCTTATTGATTTTCGAATTCTAGCAATTTCGCTAAGGCAATGTTCACTAATTACGTGTTTCTTCCATGAAGATGTATCAGCGAAAATTAAGTGATTAAGTCAAATTTATTTAGTAATTGAGTCAAATTTAGTAAAAATCGTCAGAATTCATGTTTTCATTTTGACCCCGGAGACTCGGGAATCACACATAGCTGTGCTTAACAGCCTCGCTATTACTTCTCGACAAGTGACTGCCACAGGGCTCCGACCCGGCCCTACATCTTCGTCGGGTGCCCTGTACGCCCACCCCGTCCCGGCGCTCTCTGCCCTTCGGCTGGCCATCGGCGCTCGGCCGCCGTCCATCCGTCCGGTCGGCCTCGCGCCCCACCCCTCCCCTGACAGGCCTCAGCGCCCGCCACCGACGCTGCCCGCCTCTGAGCTACGCCATCTACGCGCTCAGCAGCCCCGGCCCAGCGCTGCCACCGCTCCTACTGTGACTGCCATGCCCCCATTGCCCCGGCCGTTCCCTACTCTCCCAGCCGTGCCTCTCCTTCCTTCCCGCTCTCGCTCCCCGTCATTTGTCTGCCTCCCCCGCCCCTCATCCTTTCCTAACTCCGTTCACATCGCTGTACTCATCCCACTATAGTCACCGACCTTTCCAGTGCTTTCATCCGCTTCCCTCCACGTTCGTTCATCCCCGCCCTTCCCATTCCCGCTTCCCCACGATCTACCTTGTCAAGTTCCTGCCCAGCTGCCCGTCGCGCTTCCTCTTCCGTCACCCCTATCGTACAAAATTAAATTCGTTTCATTTTGTACGAGCCCATTGGAGACTGGCGGCGAAATCAGCACATAGAGATGATGCTTTAAACGCCTCGCTATACTTCAATCTATGACAAGTGGACTGCCCGATAAAATTGGTCTCTCAGACCTCGGCCTAATCTTCGTCGGGTGCCTGTATTGCCCAAGCAGAATCGGATGCGGGCTCTTCATGCCTTCGCTGGCCCATTTCGGCGCTCGTCTCCGGCCGGTCCCATCACTCGTCGGTCGGCACCTAATATATTGCGGCCACACCCCCTCCCTGACAGGCCTCAGAGGCCCGCGTGCCCTGTAGAAATACTCCCTCTGACTTACGCCAATCTACGCGCTTCAGCAGCCCCGGACCAGCGCCGCTCCAACAATCGCTGCTCGACTGTGATGCCATGCCCATTGGCCCCGACGTTCCTATTCCCAGCCGTGCCTCTCCTTCCTTTCCGCTGTTCGCTCCTCCGTCATTTGTCTGCTCCCGCTCCTCATCTTTCCTAACTCCGTTCACTATCGCTGTATCATCCTCACTATAGTAAACGACCTTTCCAGTGCTTTCATTCGCTTCCTTCCACGTTCGTTCATCCACGATCTACCTTGTCGCTTCTCCACGATCTACCTTGTGCGGTTCCTCCCCAGTGCCCGTCGCGCTTCCTTTTCCGTACCCCTTGTATGTCCGCTCACCGTCTGCTTTTCCAATCTCGCCGCCGCTCACCCAATGCCGCTTCTCTCGGACCACCTCGCCACCCGCCCCATCCCACCATTCAATCCCTCCACGCCTTGTTCCCTCTCTTCGGCCCCCTCACCCCCCTCTCCTCTCCCCCTCCTCCCTTCCTTTCTTCACGCTCTTCCCACCTGTCCTCACTCTCCTCTCCTTCTTCCTCTCCTCTCCCTCAGCCTGTCATCGCTCGATCCCTCCTCTCCCCCTCCTCACCCTCCTGCTCCCCTCTCTCCCGCCTCCTCCCTCTTCCCCTCGCTCTCGCCCTTCCTCACCAATCCTTCTTCTCCCTCTCCTCTCCCAGCTAGTCATCGCCTCGACCCAGCAGTCGCCTTCTTGTCCCCCCACTCACCTCTGACTCACCCGCCTCTCCCCCGCACGCCCCGGCTTCCACTCCCATCAGTCGCCTTTTGCCTCCTCACCACGTCAAACCCAACCGTCCTGACCCTCATCCCCCCCTTCCCCTCGTTCCGAGGTTCGTCCAATCAACTCTGCCTCGCTAGCCCTCCTTCTCACCGTGCCCACTGCCCTCCGCCTGCCCCTCCCTTCCCGCCGTACGCATTTTCCCCCCAAAAACTCGCTGCCTCGCCGTTGCGTCTACTCGTAGCTTTCCCTCCTCTCCCAT
>BOPP01000023.1:6616160-6638163 GCA_017312745.1 Gryllus bimaculatus | reverse complement strand
TTTATTTCCCGCTCACCACGTCTGCTTTTCCAATCTCCTCCGCCGCCTCCCATCCCACCATGCCGCTTCTCTCGACCAACCTCGCCACCGCGCCCCTCCCCCTCTCTGCCTTCCACGCCTTGTTCCCCTCTTCGGCCCCCTCCCCCCCTCTCCTCATCCCCCTTCCTCCTCCCTTCCTCTTCACGCTTCTTCCCACCTGTCCTGTCACCTCCTCTCTTCTTCCCTCTCCTCTCCCTCAGCCTGTTCATCGCTCGATCCCTCCTCTCCCCCTCCTCACCCTCCTCTCCCCTCTCTACCCCCTCCTCCTCTTCCCCCCTCTCCCTTCCTCACCTCCTTCTTCTCCCTCTCCTCTCCCCCAGGTAGTCTCGCCTCGACCCAGCATCGCCTTCTTGATCCCCCCACTCACCTCTGACTCACCCCGCCTCTCCCCCGCACGCCCCGGCTTCACTCCCATCATGTCGCCTTTTGCCTCCTCACCCGACGTCAAACCAACCGCCTGACCCTCATCCCCCCCTTCCACCTCCTCCGGGTTCGTCATCAACTCTGCCCTCGGCTCAGCCCTCCTTCTCCCGTGCCACTGCTCCTCCGCCTGCCCCTCCGCTTCCCGCCGACGCTATTTCCCAAAAAACTCGCTTGCCTCGCCGTTGCGTCTACTCTCAGCTTCCCTCCTCTCCCATCCCCCTCCCCGGGCCCGCCTCCCCGCAAGCTTAATTGGCTCACGTGTTGTTTCCCAAATTGGCCTTGCTCATCTTGGCCCGGCTGTGTTTTGATATTCCGGAGGGCTCCGCTGTCAGCCAGTTAACGCGCCCGCCAATTTACGCGTGACCGCGGCAGCAGACTGCAAAAATCCTTTGTTAAATGTAGATTACATATAAATCCAGCCTCAGAAAGGCGCAGCTTGACTTTCCGGGCTACCCAATTCAAAATAACGAGAAACGGAGGGGCCGTACTGGTTCACGGACATCGATAATCCCAGAATAACAAATTGGAGTGGCCTAAACACCAGTGTCTACAAATTATGGCGATCTTTTCGAGCTTAACGTTTTGATTTGCTTAATTAAGTATTTTCTTTGAGTATGGCGCTGGATTTTTTCATTAGAACGTTTATTGTATCTGTTCACAGGAATTTCTATACAGTCCGATATTTTCAACACGTGGGTTTCGATCGTAACAAATGAATGATGCCCTAAGAGATTAACTATTTTTTTCAGTAGGTTTTATGAACAAGAGGCGAAACATGTTGTCCGCTCACTAATTATTTCCTTTTTATTGTTGCTTGTGATCCAGGCCTCTCAATTAGAACAAATTACTCGCGGTGTGGTTACAGTTGGTGAGCGGAATTAATCTGGGGCATGTTTTTTCAACGATTGAACCCCTAACCAAGACCGCAACAATTCTTTCATATTTATGAACACTGTCCATCTCTTTTCTCAATCTATGTAAATCATTATACTTTTAAACGTGTAGAAATTTTTTCTTCCTTAGAACTGGAGTGTAAAATATACTTATTTTGTTCTCGTTATAGTTAGATGTGCGAAAAAAATTAATAATTAAAAAAAGGATATTAAATAGCCCCCTGAAAATAACTTATGAAATATTTCAAGTGAAAGATAGTGTTCTCCCACGTACGCCCAACGCAAATTGGAAATTTTTTAAAATGTAAAATCTTCATATTTGTTTCTTTACAGATAACATTAAATTTTACATTTTCATTCACTTAATTATTCTTTGTAATGTTTCTATAACTACATAGAACACATAAGTCGAATGTATGTTACCATCTCACAAGGGTAAAATATTTTGATAGTTATGGTAATATAGTCCACTGCACCTAACTAAAAACTTCGTTTCTTGTCTATTTATTCGACGGAATTGGCCTCATCCCTTACGTGGAAGTACTATTTAAAACAATTCATCTGATGAGTTTGAGCTCCGAAGTACTTGACCGATCATGAGGTAATAAGAACTAAATTGTTTTAAAAACAATCAAGAATACTGAAATACATAGAAACATCCTACTCTTTCTCATTGTATTAAACGAATCACACATTTAGAAAATTATTACTTCGAATGGGATTCATATCACAGGCTCACTAAGAAATATGTTCAAATCGAGAACAGTAACAAACCGCAATGCTGCTTCTTCAAATAATTCCGCTAGAAATAAAGTTACTTACAAAATATCTGCAGGAGTTTGAATCTGAGCTTGGCACCTCTTAACTGGGGCCTGAGGCGGCAGAGGCGGCTTGCATAACGAAGCGCTGTCGCCGCGTGTAGCAGCGCTTCGAAGCGGCTTTGTTCACACGAACGCTACGGCGACACGCGCTGGCTCCCGCTCCGCGGGACACGCCATCACGCCATCACTAACTCCGCCAATCCCCTCACGCTGCCGCTCCCCGACACCGCGCACACCACGCCACCATACCCGTCACCAACACTGCTGTCGCTCTCCGCCGCTGCGTTCCTCGCCCTCCGCCCAACCATCACGCCATGCACTAATGCACCAGTACTTCACTCCGTATTACCTTAACCATCAGCCTCCACCTCCATCCGGACGCCATCACAACTCCACAAACTGCTGCGTTCCCACGCTGCTGCCGTTTCTCGCTCACCCCACCATCAGCGCTTCACTTACCCGCCACCAGTACTGTCACTGCTGTAAGCTGCCTCAACCATCACCTCCGCCACCATACACTCCGCAACGTCCCACGCCTGCTCTGTCCCCGGCCATCACTCTCCACACCCATCGCACACTATCAACCACCATCACTCACCGCCACCACCACGCCATCCACTACCGTCACATCACTGCTGTGCTTCTCCGCCGCTGCTCGTTTCCTCTCCCCTCGCAACATCACCGCCTTATCACTCAATGCCACCATACTGTCACTCTGTATGCTACCGTTAACCATGCAGCTCCCCATCTCGCATCACGCAACACAACCTCCACAAACTGCTGCCGTTCCCCTGCTGCCGCGTTTTTCTCGCTCTCACCGCCACCTAGCACACCTTCACTCACGGAGCACCAGTACTATCACTTGCTGTAGCTGCCTGCAACCATCACCTCCCACCATCACACCATCATACTCACACTCCAACCGCGCCCCGCCCTGCCGCCTCTTGGCCCACACATCCGTCCACCATCACGCCATCACTTCATCCACGCATACTTTCCATGTTACACACCGGCCTGAAACCATCACTCACCAGCCACCATCACCCTTCTACTTACCTCCACAACTGCAATCCTATCTCCCTTGCCGCTCGGTCTGCTTGCCACACACCTGCCACCAATCACCCATCACCTGTCTCCACCTTGAGTACTGTCTTGATTTCAGTTCTGCCTAAAACCATCACTCGACCGCCAAACATTTATCATTGCCCAATTCACTCAACCACCACCACTTAGCGCACCCCACTCGCTCAACCATTTACTTCGCTCGACTTTCTCATACACAACTGACCTCCACTACTTTCACCGCTCCACTGATTTTTCTCTACGCAATAACTGATCCACCGCATTCACTCACATCTTATTCCATCACCATTGCATTCATCACCAGAAGTCCACCGACTAAAATCAACCACATTGCGACCTTGTAATTTCGAGCGCTCACGCCCTCAATCACTCTGCAACGACCATTGCATTGCACGCCAAAAGCACTGGCGACCATCAGCTCTATGCCCCTCCCCGGCCCGCCCTCCCCCGCAGCTTAATTGCGTCACGTGTTGTTCCCCAAATTGGCTGCTCATCTTGGGCCGTGTTTTGATTATTCCGGAGGCTCCGCTGCAGCCAGTTAACGCGGCCGCCAATTACGCGGACCGCGGCCAGCAGACTGCAAAAATCCTTTGTTAAATGTAGATTACATATAAATCCAGCCTCAGAAAGGCGAGCTTGGACTTTTCCAGGGCACCCAATTATTCAAAATAACGAGAAACGGAGGGGCCGAGCTGGTTCAGCGGACATCGATAATCCCAGAATAACAAATTGGAGTGGCCGTAAACACAGTGGTCTTACAAATTATGGCGATCTTGTCGGAGGCTTTAACGTGTTCATTTGCTTAATTCAAGTATTTTCTTTTGAGTAGGCGCTGGACATGTTTTTCATGTAGAGACTTTTATTGCTACCTTGTTCACGAATTTCTATACAGTCGATATTTCAACACGTGGTTTCGATCGGTAACAAATGAATGATGCCCTAATGGAGTTCGAACTATTTTTTTCAGTAGGGTTATGAACAAGGGCGAAAAATGTGTGTTGCTCCTAATTGAGTTTCTTTTTATTTGTTGCTGTTGATTCCGAGCCTCTCAATTAGACAAAATTACTCGCGTGTGTTGACAGGTGGTGAGGGAATTTACTGGGGCGATGTTTTTCAACGATGAACCACTAACAAGACCGCAAACAATTCTTTCATATTTATGAACACTGCGGTCATCTCTTTTCTCAATCTAATGTAATTATTATACTTTTAAACGTGTAGAATTTTTTCTCCTTAGAAGCTTGGAGTGTAAAATATACTTATTTGTTCTCGGTTATAGTTAGATGTTGCGAAAAAAATTAATAATTAAAAAAAGGTATATTAAATAGCCCCCTTGAAAAATAACTTTGAAATATTTCAAAGTGAAATAGTGTTCTCCCACGTACGCCAAAGCCAAATTGGAAATTTTTTAAAATGTAAAATCTTCATATTTTTTTTTCTTAAACAGATAACATTAATTTACATTTCATTCACTTAATTTATCTTTGTAATTGTTTCTTATAGACTACTATAACACATTAAGGTCGAAATGTATGTACCATCTTCACAAGGGTGAAAATATTTTGATAGTTATGGTAATATAGTCCATGCACCCTAACTAAAACTCGTTTCTGTTCTATTTATTCGACGGAATTTGCCTCTAATCCCTTACGTGGAAGTACTATTTAAAACATTCAATTCTGATGAGTTTGAGCTCCGAAGTTCTGGACCGATCATGAGGTAAAGAACTAAATGTTTTAAAAACAATTTCAAGAATACTGAAATACAATAGAAAAATGCGCTACTGCTTTCTCATTGTATTAAAAGAATCACACATTTAGAATTATTACTTCGAATGGAGATTCATATCACAGAGCTCACTAAGAAATATGTTCAATGAGAACAGTAACAAACCGCAAGTGCCTTCTTCCAAAATAATTCGCCTAGAAATAAAGTATTTAAAAATATCGTGAGGGATTTGAATCTGAGCCTTGCGGCACCTCTTAATGGGGCTGAGGCGGCAGAGCGGGCTGCCATAACGAAGCGCTGTCGCCGCGTAGCAGCGGCTTCTGAAGGCGGCTTTGTTCACAGCGGACGCTACGCGACAGCCGCTGGCTCCCGCTCGCGGACACGCCGCCATCACGCCATCACTAACTCCGCCAATGCCCCCACCGCTGCCGCTCCCCGCCCACCGCCACCACCACGCCATCACTACCGTCACCAACTGCTGTCGCTCTCCGCCGCTGCCGTTCCTCGCCCTCCGCCAACCATCACGCCATCACTAATGCCACCAGTACTGTCACTCCTGTATCTACCTTAACCATCAGCTCCACCTCCATCACGCCATCACAACCTCCACAAACTGCTGCCGTTCCCCACTGCTGCCGTTTCTCGCTCACCGCCACCATCACGCCTTCACTACCGCCACCAGTACTGTCACTGCTGTAAGCTGCCTCAACCATCACCTCCGCCACCATACACTCCGCCAACGTCCCAACGCGCTGCTGCTTCCCCGGCCACACCTCACACCCACGCATCACTATCAACACCATCACCACCGCCACCACCAACGCCACACTACCGGTCACCAACTGCTGTCCGTCTCCGCCGCTGCCGTTTCCTCGCCCTCGCCCACATCAGCGCCTATCACTAATGCCACCATACCTGCACTCCTGTATCACCTTAACCATCAGCTCACCTCGCATCCACCCACACAACCTCCACAAACTGCTGCCGTTCCCCGCTGCGACGCGTTTTTCGCTCACCGCACCATCACACTTCACTACCGGGGCACCAGTACTGTTCCACTGCTGTAGCTGCCTCAACCATACACCTCCGCCACCATCACACATCATACTCCACCAACTGCTGCGCTCCCGCCTGCTGCCGCTCTTCGCCACACACCGGTCACCATCAGCGCATCACTTCCTCAACCAGTACTGTCACTGTTTACACCTGCCTGGAATCATCACCACGGCCAAACATCCACGCCTTCACTAACTCACCAACTGCTGCCACTCCGCGCCGCTGCGCTCTTGCGCCACAACACCGCCACCATCACGCCATCACTTCCTCCACCAGTACTGTCACTGTTGCAGCTGCCTGAACCATCACCACCGCCACCATCATGCCATCACTACCACCAACACCACCATCCCCACCGCCACCATCACGTCGTCACTTCCAACACCAACGACCCCACTACTTTCACCACTCACTGTCCCAATAACTGGACACCGCTCACCACAATATTCCCATCACCATCATTGCCATCACCAGAGTCACCACTAAAATCACCACTTTGCTACCATGATCGCCACTCCCTCAATCACTGCAACGGCAGTCATCACTCCAACACTGCCACCAACACCGTCCCCACAATCGTCACAAGTGCCTGTATCCACCACCGCCATAGATATGCCACTGTTTCTGTGATTCTTCTTTATTTTTTTTCATATATTCGTATTGGTGTGCGTGATGCAGACACGATGGTGTTCGGAACGGTAGTGGTGATAGGGGTGGTGGGAACGGTGGTAGTTTTAATGGTCGAAATGACGGTTTGGCTAACCATTTTCTGGTTTACCACCTTCACCAAAACCGCCATCTCCCGCTAAACATCGCTGCCGGATCCACAACTGCCAATGTCGTCAGCGTTTCCTCAGCTATCGCCCCCGCTCCCGGCACCGCCACCGTTGTCTCCGCCACCACAACCACCACCTCCCGCATCCCCATCACCACCATCACCACCATCACCACCACCACCACCACCACCACCACCACCACCACTGCCACCGCTGCCACCACTGCCACCACTGCCACCACTGCCACCACCACCACCATCACACCCACCGCCTCCACCTCCGCCTTCACCGCCGTCGTAGGGGTATTTTTGCGTGGCTGTGTTTTGCCCGCTGGGCGCCGTGCCTCCTGCCTCTGGGGCCGAGAGCTGCCAGCTGGCGCCGACTCCCGCAGGCGGTCAGGCGGGCGCTGCCACTCCCACCGCCCACCGGGTGGACGGAGCTTCGCAGCCACCGCTTGCGTGGTGGCCAGGGCTCATCTCGGCCCGAAGCAGAACGCTGTGGACTAAACATCCATAAGGCGGATTTTCCTCTTTGCTGAACTCTCTTGAAGGGCGTCCGCCTAGCACTTTATGCAGGTAATCCACCCTCTGATACCTCTACCTCTCCATGGTAAAGTCTTTCCTTCTTTTCCATTTATCTCCTCCTCTGGCTTTCAATCTCATCCTTTCCTCTTACACTTCTCTCTCTCACCTTGCTATCTCTTCTTCTCTTTTCCCTTTCTTTTCGAAAAGCTTTCTCTCTATTCTCTTTTTTTCTCACAATCTATCGATTTTTATCTCCCATTCTTTCTCTCGCTTTCTCTTTTCTTTTTCTCTCTTCCCTTCTTATTCTCCCGTCGTCACCATTTCTTGTTCTTATCTCTTTCTCTTTTCCCACTCCTCTTACTGTCAGTTAACATATTATTTCATATTTATTTTCAAAATCTTTCTTCTCAATGTCTACTCGTTATTGGTATTCTACTTGCATCATCACAGATCTTCCTTGTCAGTGTCCCTATAATCATTGTCGAGTCACCACCGTTCTGCAGGTCCCGTCTGCCGCCAGATGGAGGGCACATCTCTCTGAAGGCTGTTGACGCATCCCTCTCTTATTCGTCCAACGACCCTTCATCGCCTGCAGAACGTGGAGAATTTCAACGTTTCACCGTTTACCTTTTGGATATAATTTGTTACTGTTATCATCATTTCCTCATTCGGTTTTATGCCACTGTTCCCTCATTAGGTCACCTTCTCTTTATATCACCTCTTTTCTATTGAAGATATTGAACTAGCTACCATAGAAAAGATTTTCCCTTTCGTCATATAAATGTTATATCTTTGACTTTTTAGAGATATCGTCATGTTTACTCCGTGGTTGCCGAACCTGCGATATTCGATACACAGTGTAATTTTAGAATATTTATCGAACTGACTGACACTATACCACGACAGTGTGCTCATACGTGGCTCATACGTTTCATACGTGGCAAATTTTCTTTCAGTAATCTCTGCCTATTGAATAAATTACCGATTGACGAGTAAGAAGGAATTAGTTTTTACTCATGAAAATAATAGTAGTAATCAGAACACAAAATTGCTCAGTCGTCATTTTGAATAAATTAAGTTAGATTGTTGTCATGAACGCCGCAAAAAGTATTATTTACAGTATTGTACATAAACATCTCAAGGAAGACGGATATCCAGTAATATCGATGCGGAAGAATGTGCCGTAGTACATAATTAATCCTTGGCTCTAAACATTTGCAATTTATTACAACATTTTTGTTCAATTTTTACGTAGAAATACTGTTAAAAGCTCACCTCTACCTAAAATTTATATTTTTGCTTCATATGAGCGGAACGTTTAATATGAAGCCGAAGCAGTATGACCCACTTTCTTAGAGATGTTCTAAAATTTTGTATCTCCAATTTATTAAGTTTCGAAATGTTGCGGAAAAATACTATTGTTAGAAGGTACGTCTGAACAATAGTTTTCGATCATTAAATCAGTAAAAAGCTACTAAAGTATTCGAATAAATTATAAATTAGCTTAGATAATTGCGTTTAAGGCACTCGCGATCTTACTAATTGGATGGCGTAAATTGGAGAATGTGTACAGAAAAATAAAAGATAAAAACATATTAACCACAAACCTTTATTTTATTTATCTTACCTTTAATCCACCCGTACCATACAGTCTCACTAGAGGCAATAATCTTACCATCACTGCTGCAGTCATCGCCGTGTGCAGAACGTAAATGTAGAGACTCGCTGAAACAATGCAAGCGAGGCAGAAAACATTCGCACCACGGCCTCACGCGTGCTGCCAGATCGCCACCGCCAACGCCCTCCCTCCCGGCAACCTGCCACCACGCCACTCTGCTACTCCGCCACACTGCCCTCACGCCACCCCCTCATCCCGCCACCCTGTCACCACGCCACCACAGCACCCTCCACCCCGCCAACAACGCCCCATCGGCATGCTACAATGCCGCCCCGCCTCCTTGTTATCCTGCCGTCGTCCCCAGCACCGCCACCGCCACCATCTCCACCGCCACCGGCGCCCGCGACACCTTCACCGGCACTGGCACTGCAATTGCCGCAGTCACCTTCCCTGGCGCCCCGCCAGCTGCTCCGACATCTTTGGCCTCTGTGCTCACCGCCACGCGGCCAGCTTCCACTGGCCGCTTGTCGCCGCCGCAGCTTGGCCCCGCCATGTGGCGCGCCGCGGCGGCGGCGCGGCGTGAGCGCTGCAAGCACCTCGTTACGGGGTGGCAATTGTTATCAAGCGGCGGCCGCCGGGTGGAGCGCGTGACTGCGGGCACGGACGCGACAGCCCGCGGCGCTGCCCAGCGCAACGAGCTGCGCCGCGCCACATCGCGCCATCACGCTGCACGCTGCGCCTCTGCTCGGGCTCTACCTCCCAATGCCATACGCACCCATCGCCGCCCATCGCCGCACAAAACGCTCAGCACTGTTTGCCCATTCCCAGCTTATCCTCTGCCATCGCGCCATCGCCGCCCATCGTCCGGCCATCCCGCCCATCGCCGCGCCATCGCCGCCATCGCCGCCCATCGCCCGCCGCATCGCCCGCCCATCGCCCTCCATCCCCCGCCATTCCCCCGACCATCCTCCGCCATCCGCCCGACATCTCACCCCCTCCGCCGCCCGTCCCGGCGCCCATCCCCCGCCCTCCTCCGCCGTTCGCCCCGCCCATCCCCGCCATCCGCCCATCCCCGCCATCCACCGCCCATCCCTCGCTCATCCCCCGCCCATCGCCCACTCAACGTCCACCCATCGCCTGCCCGTCGTCCGCCCAACACCCACCCGTCGCCACTGTCTGCTCAATTGTCCACCGTCCGTCTATGGCCTACATCACCCAATTATCGGACTCGGACATCTCGCACCCTGCGTGTGCCCATCGCTTGCCTATCTCCTAGCCTCACATCCACGCCCCTAAGCTATCTCAGCCGCCAGAAGACATTCCCTGACGCTCTGCCGCCCATATGCCCTACCTGTCTCAGCTCTGTCCCACTCTCCCACACTTTAATCTAGTGTATGCACAGAAATAAGGGTGTAATGATATTATTTAACATTTAATATAACAAGAACGTAATGAGAAATAATATCATGTAAGGAAGTGATGCAGTACAGCGCTACAAAAAGTAGAGTGTGCTGGTGCACCAACTCCTTATCCATTTCTTCAGAAGGGAATGAGTGAAAATTTTCGCGAAACTAAACTCATCCACACCAATAACAAATGACAGGATGGCAAATTAAATAATAAAAACACTCCGGCTGCGTTGGCTGAGAGGCAACCTGCGCGAGAACTTCGGGCTCCAGGTTCGATATTTGTGGATTTTCGACACTACATAGCTGGGTCAAATTCAGCCGCTGACTGGAGGTGATCTCTTGAGGTCTGTTTCTCTGATCGATCGTTTTCTAACGTTTCTCCGATCAATACCTGGCTAATGCAGAAGCATTTCCCTATGAACCGAAACTCTGCGCGTGATCTTTTCTCCCGTATGCATGTCTCTTCTTCTCCTCATACACACTTTCTTTGGTTTATTGTACCACATGTCAAACTTGACGGAAGATCAGTTGGGAGTTTAGAGCCTATCCCGACAGGTACGATGCATAATTGATGGAGATATTTGATGGTTGGATAATTCCGCGAGCTATCATGCAGGTCGGCCCCAGATCTCACGGTCCAGCCGGCGAGGAACATCGCCACATGCGAGAATAGAACATGGACGGATGTAATGTACACCTAGAACATAGTGTGACGTCATACGGGTGTAATCGAACACGGTCGAGAGTGGTTTGTAAAACATTTACCTTGCTCACAATAAACAAAATAAATAGACCCACTACAAGGAGAGAGAATTTAAGAACGGCTACCACACCGCAACATACCATCAATGTTCCCTGAATGAAGCCGCTCTTCTTTGAGACCATCTACGCGTCTCGCAAGTCACGACAATGAATTGCCGGTCCCTCGCCCTAGTGCACCTATACGCACAGACCCGCGCTTCACCTGTCGCCGACGCCGCTAGCACAAGAAGACTGGGGCATTGTTCTCCTGGCCTTATATAGGCCCTTTGGCTCTACCCGCCGCCCGCATTGCCTCCTCCCCAAAACCGCTCTGGGCCCGCTACGTCCACGGAAAGTCCCAGTGCGTCATCACTCCGCCCTTTGTTTAACATCCGGCGGTTTGAGCGTGGAACGACGCTACAATAGTAAGTAGACGTGTCCGGAAACAACGAATTCTTGCTCACTCCCTCGCTTGATAAACCAAGGCTCCAAACACCATGATCCATAACGCTCCGTCCGTTGTAGGGGTACCAGGCTGCGGGTGAACGTCGTGTGCTGAACTGCCGTTCCGCTCCTCCGCAGGGCCATCGCCAACGCCAGGTCGGACGCCGCGACGCTATGGTCGCTTGGGGACGTACGGTGGTGCAGTGGTGGCGGCGGAGGCTGTTGCTGCCGCAGTGCGTAGGTCGGTGGGTCAAGGTCACATGCGGTCAGAGTTTCTCCTGCGCTTAGGCGACACTGCCTTGTTGCAGCTCACCACTCATGAGAGAGTTAGAATCGTTTTTAAATAAACTGTTGTGGCCTAAAGAACTAGAATATGTAGAAGGAAAAGGGCTATAGTGAGTATGGTTTGCATGGTATGTTGTTCACGTAAATTAAAACTGTTTATTTGCCAACGTTTCAGAAACATCTTACTTACTTAATTTCAGCTTTGGGATAGAGGTATTCTTTGCAACACTTTCTGTTGTGTAAATATAACATCTGATGGAAGACAGAGGTTTCAGTGAGCATTCGAGTTCTTAAAATAGATGTGTCAATGTAATAGAATACAAGTTTATCCACTCATTAAATTGCAGTCCCTAGCGGACACTGCTCTCCTAAATGCGTTACATATACAGTTTGCCATTCAGAGAAGGGTTACAAATGAAATATTTCAGGAAATAGAAGAAGTTAATTTGCCGAAATCAAAGTAACAAACAGTTGTTTATTTT
The DNA here is from genome assembly GCA_017312745.1 of Gryllus bimaculatus. Lineage (NCBI taxonomy): Eukaryota > Metazoa > Arthropoda > Insecta > Orthoptera > Gryllidae > Gryllus > Gryllus bimaculatus. Next base: position 6,625,841 of record BOPP01000023.1, on the reverse strand, counting down.
ATGGAATTCGGTTGAAACGATTTGCTTCATTCAAAGATTTTGTGGCAGGAACGTAATACTAATTCACGTGCACACAGTGCAAATCGGCATGCATTGAATGGCGTAATTTACATGCACATTACTCGTCTTGAAGTATCACCGATCGATACATCGACACCTCTGTTTCAATTAGTCACGCGCGTTAACCGGTACCGTCCACCGCCACTCAGGAGGGAGAGCGCACATCGAGGTCGCCCTGGGGAACGCCGCAAGTGTGTAATTACGCAGGAAATCACCAGGGACGCCGAACATCTTGCCTTTGGTGACTAAGATCCAATCGGTTCATATTGCCAGGCACTCCGCCTTCTCCATGCCTTCTCCCCTCCTAAGAAATGTCTTCCGTTGTCTTCTCTTAAGTCTGTTATTTTTCTATTCTTCTAAAATTGCCTTTTTTCTTCCCCTACCACGTTGTTATTATTTTCCCCACTTCTTATCTGCATCCCATATTGTCTGTCTTTTCCGCCACATTTATTCCTTTTTGTTACCTTCTAGGATTCCATCTGTTCCACTCTATTGTCCATCTTTGTGTTTCTCTTTTCCTCTATCAGCTCTTCCTCTTCTTTCCTCTTTTATTTCTCGTTGGCGAACATCATAGAATTACAACCCATCGTCTCTTCCTCTCTTAACTTTCTCTCTCTTTTTGTCATTCTGTTCCACGTTATTTATGTCCTGTAGTTAATATTCGTACGTTGAATTGTATCGTGTTTTCAGATATTATTATAATTTTAATTTGTATTTTATTGAGAAAACAAATAAATTGTTTGGTTGATATTATCAATACTTTGAAACTTCATTTTCTTGGATTCTTTATCCCATCTTATTAGCATTTATTATTCTACATTTAATACCTGCCATAGTTTCTCAGTCTAGCACTGAGTTGTCATATTTAAGAATAATTCAAGTATATTTCTTTAATAGTTACTGCTAAATTGTCGTCTTTTAGGGCGTCGTACTAGACACTTTCCAGGAACGTATTTTCTTCAATAATAAATATCTCAAATAGGTACCTTAAAAATTGATGTCCTGTGTAAAATGTAATTGCATACAGTACCGAAACGCACAGTATTTTAAAAGTACATATTTTAAGAGTGTGTATGCTGAGTTTTAGAAGTACTAATTGAGTGTTGCACAAGTTGGTCATCATTTACACAAAATCAATCAGATTAGAAACATTAAATTTTCACAAGCAGTTGATTTGTGTGACTTCCTCCTTGTAATTACCATTATTGTGCTTATTCGATTCAGTCTATTGATAATACATCCAGTCCACACACCTGCGCATATGGTAAGCTTCGAAGCTACAATTAAGTCAGGGAATTCGTCAATATGGACGTTGGAGCGCAAACATTCTTGTGTAACCAACTTCGTTGTATCCCCCATTAGGTGGTAGGTCTGCTTTCGGTCTCGGGGCTGTACACACCTGACTTCGGTGGCTTATCGCAAATTAACGAGAATTGATTTGGGTTCGACTGCTTTGTACACATTTGGAAAACGGTGAACCTGAACGTCGTAAGTGATAAAGATGTGTGAAGAGAACCAAATGGTTCAGAATAAATAAGAACCTTAGAGAAAGAAAGGTGGGAAAAAGTAATAAACGAAATATTTCAACATATTTCAAATCTCATTTCAATATAATGAAACAGAACTTTCATTTAAATAATATTTTATTTTCATTGCCTTGCTATGCTCATAAAGTTTTTTTAAGTTAAAATATTGTTGTATTAATTTTTTTAAATTGAATGATGAGTTTTGAAATACATTTTTCGTCTTACCTGCTGTATATGGACGTGTAATTCTATCAAAAATTACAATTGCTGAAAGTTCTGTCGATCAAAACTTACTTTTAAATTAATGGCAACTACTGTGAATTATCAGCATTTTATCTTTACACAATTCTTTAAAGCTCATGAATTAAATGATTAACATTTGTATCTGTATAACAAGAATGTACCGTACAGCTTTTGAAATAAAGTTCGTAAACTTACTGCTGCTTTCTCAGATAACCTTCTCGGCTGTCTCTGTGTTCGACGTTGCCCATGGGATCTGTACCCTTTTATCGATACCCCTATTATTGTGTTTTGCTTATCGTCAGAATAAATAACTAAATGTTCCCGAAGTGCCCTCGAGTATTTGAGACATTACGTCCTTCAATGTTTTCTCCCAAATTATTTCGCGAATGTGTCTAGCCCTCAATGTGCTTCAGGCAAAGCCCCTTTGCGCGCGACTATCTCCAACTGACTAATGTAAAAAATCCTCCCCATCTATGGAGCTATTCTGATATAAAGCCCTTCGAAATAAGGAGTTTATTTGAATTCAAATTACCAAAATTACTTAAATAAAAATCACAATTATAACTAAATACAATTATCAACTTTGAACTCTTAGCCTTCACAATTTCAATCTATAAAAGAAAACTAAACATCATTTATCCGCCTTAATGCCATTTACTAACACCCCAGATTATACTGAAACAAACATTCGTACCGCACCGATTGCTTATATGTGTTTACGTCGGCAGCTTTCGAGAGAGAGAAATTAATTTCTTGTTCCCGCAGAATCACACAGGCTTCAATGCCACTCTATCCCTCCCGCATGTAGTGTCTCCCGGAATGTGCCTCCCCAAATAAACAGCGCTATGACACCAAGCATGGAATACTATATATTTTTTGATTCATTGCCTTAACAACGTCTATTCTTAGGATTTTACGCGTTCTGCATGCTTTTAATCCCATCGTAAATACACGCTTGATGCCGTTTTGCCCATTCAAATTAAACCCGGGGTTCCTGGCTTATCACACTTATCTTCATCGTGCGGCGCTAAAACCTGCTCAAGTAGTTTCTTCTTCTCGCATTTCTTCCAACTCTTATTTCAAAGACTTTTCAGGCCATGAAGTACTTCTTCGCATCTAATTCGCGATCTTACGGTTGCCAATGCATGTTGTCAGATAATCTGCTTAGAACATATCTTAAAATAATCCATCTTATTAAATATTGTAAATAAACCCCGATTTTGAATTACAAATATTTCATACACAACTCTTTATCTTCTTAAATATGTAGTTCATTAATTGCCTTTGCTTCCATATGTGGTGCTACACTTAGTGGGAGCAAAATTGTTCTTTGAGATTATTCTCCCAAATAAGCTTTCGCTAGAAATTGACACAACTCAAACAAAATGATTTAAAAATCTCTTTGATTTTGCTTCCGAATCGTGATGTTCCGACTTTCCTCTTTGTTTTAACATCAAAAAAATTAGTCCGTCAAATACATAGTGCCCTTCCCAAATAATACGTTAACTCTCTACTTAGGTCGATGTCAATAGTGACTCTGCTTCCTTATTTTAGTCAAAATAACAGCGTAGCCTTTTGTACGGACAAATTAACATGCTTCCACAAACCGCCGAAATGAAAGTGCAGGTGTCATGATTTAAATTCGCTAAGTGCCCTCACAGCACAAGGCTCAGGGATGAAGTTATTTTGCGGTCTCTATCATTTTAATAGGCAGCGGTTAAGTAGTGTGGGAGAGGTGCCAGTTTTGCCCGGCTCTTTCGTGTCGGAACCGTTTCCGCAGTTCTCTAGTGCCCTCAACGCTTGGTCTCTCATTTCTCGCAACGTCTCTCTCGCGGTCTCTGATTCTCCGTTGCTCTCCCGTAGTTTCTATTCAGCTTTCCTACAGCCACGTGGGCCGTACTTGTCTCAAATTACATACCTCTTCTCCTCTCACTCTGTCAAATCCTCGGTCTCGTATTCCCCCTATCCTCTTAATTTTAGTTCCGTCTCTGTCCGTGCCATGTGGATCCGCGGTGAGTTCCTCACTTGCTCCCGCCCACTCTTTCCGCCCCCCCCCTCCAGTCGCCACCGCCCAGGCGCCTCCCTCCGGGAGTTCATTATCTCAGGTCGCAGGCCGCCAGCTAATTGTGAAGGAGGGATTGGAGCGCGCGACGCCGGGCGTGGCGTGGTGTGGCGTGGCGCGGCGTGGCGCGGCGTAGCGTAGCGCTACACGGCGTGGCGTGGCGTGGCATGGCGTGACATGGCGTGGCATAGCGTGGCATGGCGTGGCATAGCGTGGCATGGCGTGGCATGGCGTGGCATGGCGTGGCGTGCGTGGGAGGGCGTGCGTGGGCTGTGGCGTGGCGTGGCGTGGCGTACGTGGTCGTGGCGTGGCGTGGCGTGGACGTGACGTAGGAGTTGTAATGTGTAGCATGTCGTGTCGTGTTGTGGCATGGTGTAGGCGTGCGGTGTGAGTGCGAGGGGGTGGTGTGGTATACAGTACGGTGTGACGTCACGTCAGTTTTAATACAACGTCACGTGACTGTTGGCGTGAAATAGCGTGGCCACGAGATGTACGGGGGCGGGGGCGGATCGGATGCCGGGAGTAGCGAGGGTGGACAAGAGACGTGTGGGCTATTGCGACAGAGCGGAGGAAGTGTGGCGCGGTAGTGAGCCATGGCGTGGGTTGGCAAGAGTGGTGTGGGTGGCGTGGCCGGAGCGTGGTGGAGCGTTGCGGGAACGTGGCGAGCGGGTGGCGTAGAGTAGTAGTGCGAAATGGGCCAAAACAGAGCGAAGTTGCTCTAGCGCCTATCGGCCAATATGGGTAGTCGCGGTCTAAGTCAAAAGATTCAATGTCTTTCGAAACCCATTTTCATTCGTGACAATTCAGAAAATTAAAAAATATAGTAATGTGTCACACCGCATACTTGCGCGACATTAGTATACGAAAGAAATTAAATGAGTTTCGCAACTGAGAGCTTCGTTGATCGGGAAGTTCTAGTTGCCCATCGGTTGGAGAACAGTAATGTCCGTAACGAACCGAACACAGCCTGGACGTGAAAACTCGTGAAACACGCTGTTGAGCTCACGTACGAGTAAATTTCCATTGACCACAGATGAGCCAAGGACCCAAAAAATGTGGTCAAGAAATTCAATGCACGGATCCCTCTTCTCCCAGTCCTACCCCTTCTCCTTAATGCTTGTGCGCTGATGGAGGACAATTCTCCACTCTAATGTGACCAATGCTAGAAAATCTCTAGGTAGGGTTCTCCTCAGGGGGCATACGCTTCATCCCGTTGAAGACTGGGCATCATTATGGCTATCATTTACTCATTAAATCCGTCGCTCATTAGCTTCCACAATAACAAGTAGTTGAAGATCCTTAAAACATGGAGCTAATTAAATAATAAATAAATAAATAAATAAATATATAAACTAAATAGAAAGAACCTAGTAATAATAATATAAATAATAAATAATATATAAATAATCAATAAATAAAGATAGTAATAATAATAAATAAAAAATAAATAAATAATAGAATAATACAAATAAATAAAAATAAATAAAATAATAATAATAATCAATAAATTAAATAAATAAATAAAGTAAATAAATAAATAATATGAAAAAATAATATTTGCATTGTATACCGCGCCGCGTGTGGAGATACAAACGTAAAGCACGAATTGTGTTGGCCTCACTGCTCTTCTGAGGGCATCGTGAAGAGCGAAGTGCGGGAAAATCGGTGGAGCGAGAGTTCCAACTGTCTGCCTCGAGGCGTCGGCGAGGAAGTCGGGCCCGACGGCGGGAGAAGTTCTTCGGGCTACTTTAAACTACTGTTCCCTCTCCGAGCTTCAATGTCTTCGTTAGGCGCCTGGCCTCGTTTCAAAGGATGTATGTACCGATAGGTCGACGAGCGGTTTTTATTGGTGAGTAAGGAACGCAACTAGCGCTCTGGACGTTTGCACTCTCTCGTCTGCGTCTCTTTCTGTCCTTCTGAGGCAACTCTTTCGGCAGAATGTCTCACGTTCTCCTTCATCTTCTGGAGAAAAGACGTCGTTTCCAACTTTGGCGGTAGTTTTTCAAAGGCCTGTCGTACTACGCGTTTTTTGTGGAACTTCTATGCGTGTAAGTTCTCAGCAGAAATGAGGAAAACGTTTCCTGAGCGGGACCGAGGTTGGGCGGCAATTTCGTACTGTGTTGTGGGAGGTTGATAGGGAGAGTGAAGTAGCACCTCATTGGCGATTACTCTTAGCCTATTGGCTGTGTTGGATTAGAATTTGTGACAGAAAGAATATACACGAACACGAATTGGGGAAAATGTGTATTTCGAACTAACAGAAAGAGAATTGAAGTATTAAAAGAATAACTTATAAAGTACAATTTGTATCAAGTATTGTTTGTGTCATTTCAGGATTTCAGACTGATGTTCGCGTATGTATTGGTTAATCATGTAATATGGAGACAATTTTTCTTCGCAACCACAAACTATGCTTATAGAACGAGATTCCTAATGTTACAGAGAATACAAGAAATATTGTGAGGCTAAGATTAAACGATCGATTTGGGTATCAGCAATTGTATCACAAAATTGGCTTCGGCGACATGTAATGCCACGGAGAGTGTGTCCGGCTGGTGTTTAAAATCATCAATTGACAATTGCAGACAGTAAAGTCTACATACAATATAGAATACTTTCACGACATAGCATGAAATGTAGGCGCCTAATATTAATTCTATGTAATTTCAATCGTGAGAAAGCTAAGCACTTTTCGAGTGGACAATAATTTCACACCAAAATCGATACATTGCTTTTTTTGAGCGTCCGTGATACACTCATTTACACTATCAAGCTATTTCTAAAATCAAATACAGAGCCCATGATATGGCACAGCTATCTTAGTATATAAATCTCCGCATCACGAAATATTCAATCGGAATGAAGCGGCCTCGTCGTGAAATCCAATTAACGCGGCAATCGACGTATTTTTTTCACTCGTCTCCGAACGGACGGAAAATCAAACACAGTCCGTCATATCGCCACCCGCGTCCCAAACTATGTCAGAGCCAGCGGGTCGCGATACGCCGGCGGCGTGGCGCGCCATTCGCCTATGCACAATTGAACGGGAGGATAAAGTGGGCGGCGGTGGGGTGTGTTGCTTTTCAATCGTTCCATCAGGAATCATTCATTATCGTGCGGCGCTAGCGGAACACGTCAGGGTAAATGGCGTGAAATAGTCAACACGACACATTTCAATTCCTCGACATTTAGTTCCCAGCCGTGCATCGGCGAATGCGCATTCCACCTGAGGAAGACGGCCCGACAGAAGGGGGGGAGGATTGTTGGGGAGTGAGGGTGAAGAGGGCTGAAAGGTGAGGGGGGAGGATGGACTGGGGCAGGGGAGAGGAGGGAAGGGGTGAGGAATGTACAGGTTGTCGAGGGGCAAAGGAGTGGTGGGTGCGAGATGGGACGAGGTGGAACTAAGGAGGGGACAGTGGTGGGGAGGGGAGGCTCAAAGTGGCAAGTGGACGGTAGTGGACTTCGAATCAGGATAGACAGGGGAAAGGCAAAGGGAATGGGTAAGGAATCAGCTGGGTCGTGGTGGGACGGGCTGTAGACGCGGTGTGACGGGCGTGTGGACGGGGTGTGGACGGGTGTGGAACGGGGTGTTGGTCCGGCAGGTGGGAACGGACGTGGGGACGATGGGGACGGAGTGGGGACCGGAGTGGGGACGAGTGGGGACGGGAGTTGGGAGGAGTGGGGACGAGTGGGGAAAGGAGTGGGGAGGAGATGGGGTACGGAGTGGGGACGAGTGGACGGGGTTGGGACGGGGGTGGTGATGTGGTGACGGGGATGACGGGGGTGGAGCGGAATGGGGAACAGGGTGGGTGTTGGTTGAGGACGGGGTGGAGGGGACGGTGGCCGGCGAGAGCGAGGAGGCGGGGGGGAGGGTTCGCGTGGAGAATCGGGAGGGATGTGAGGGGACGGGGTGAAGGCGTGGCAGGATGGAGACGCGGGTGACTATGTCATTGCACGGAGAAATACCGAGGGCGTCCATAAACTTGTCGCCGGACCGGGGAATGTTTTCGCGATTTCGTTTTGGCGTGCGCTCGTTCTATTTTTTTGTGTGTGATGTAAAAGAAGTGTTCGAAAATCTTTATTGGAATATTTGAAGGGTCATTTGTTGGAAACTTTTAACGGGCTTTTATGTCTTGACGGATTGGGACGTGAGGGAATCTTATTGGGCAAGAGTTTTCGAGGGCTCCGACAAAAGGAAATGAGGGATCTCTTGGAATAATTCCGGTAAAGTAGATGTTTTTCTTTTATGTTTCTGCTAAACGGAGAAATCTTGTATGTTCTCTTACAAAATTTTAATATTAAATCGATTTATAATGGTACTTATTTGGCTAATATAACGCTAAAAGTGGATACTAATGTCAGGCATGTAGGAAAGATAGAACATAATTTAGAACGTTTAATATGAGAGACCCGAAGTAAGTGTTTTAATTGCGCGCTTCATGGGAAAGAATACAGGCCCATTGGTCGCTGGTGGTGTGGTCGCAGGTTCACAGATGATAAACCAGCCCACATGGTTCATAATCACCAAGCCCGCATCATTTAAATACGTATTTACGAATCAGAGGGGTATCAACAGATGGGTGTCGAGGCGTATGGTGCATGTCATCAGTGCAGCTCAAAGTCACTGAATTGTGTCATTAACTCTATTATACATACATGCATGTTTCTTGAGAACTAGTATTGGACCTGACTGGGGGCAGGGGAATCTGGCATTCAAATTTGAATCGAGCGACTCAAAGAGAATTTTTTATCCGCGTGCGGTCGGTTGTACTGGTGTGGCTAGATATTACTGTTTGCGCATGCGTTACGAGTGTGTTATGTGAAGGGAGTAATATTTTTTTAATTTTAATCGGAGAACGTTTTATTACCAAGTTTTCCAATACGAATTCATACAAGATGTGCATTTCACTTGCTGCGGAAAGTTTAATCAGAAACACAGAACAAGGAATCATAATAACATGCTAACAGAAATAACATCTTAACTATATAGGAATGGACTATTAAGAAATTTTAAAATACAAGAATAAAGGTGGGCTTTGCATACGTGAAATATTATAAATCAGAATTAATTAAACTTCTTAACAATAAACAAGATTGTTTGACTCGCTCACAAGAACATTAAAGGATGAACGTCTTGTGAAGTCAGGGCATGCAGTTAATACTTTTTCATAAGAATCAAAAATCTTCAATCAGTCCATCTAATATTGCATAATTATTATGAAATTTGAATGGAAAATATGATTTTCGGACTATCCAGTAATTTTGTTCAGACGATAAACATTCCAAAAATGTTTAATGGAAGATTTGTATTTCATTAATATAACAATTTTTCTCTTGGCTTTGTCATCCGCATCCGGTTAAATTATTAGGGGGCGATTTTAATGAATTGTCATTTTTTTTTCTTTCACTTAGGGACCAGACGCCATTTAGTAAAATCTTGTGATGATATGACTGAAAGAGAAATGAATTCATTTTTATAGGTTTTTTTGCATTTTTTCGCGCGAAGTTCGACTAAAGGGGTTCCATTTTACAGGTCATTTAATGCCACTTTTTTCGCTTCAAACGTGCTACGTTGCTGTAAAACGTGACATTCCCGAGTAGCTACCATACTTATCGTCGGTTGTCGTTGTAAAATCAGACCGTGTGAGAACTATTATCTAGATCTGTGACATCTATCAGCGCGCTAGTTAGTTCCGGCCGATTTCCCAATAAATAAGACATTTGGTTTAAAGAACAATCCAATAACGGAAAAGTTCGCGAGTGAGCTTACTTGAACATAAACAAAGAACG
>BOPP01000023.1:6577960-6594045 GCA_017312745.1 Gryllus bimaculatus | reverse complement strand
CCCCATCCCGATCCCATTCCCACCACTCCCCGATTTCAACCCGATCCCGTCCCGGACCCCTCCCGATCCCCCTGACCCCATCCTCACCCCATATTGGCCACGATGTAACCAAAATCGCCACCACTAGTTTCTTCTACTCGTAGATCCCACAACGACCGTGCTGATTTACAATCCCACGCCCATCCTATCCGGCCTCCCCCTACCCCATCTCCTAATTGCCCATCCCACCCACTCCGCACTTTCCCCGTTCCCCTTCACTTCCCAACCCTTGTCCGCACTTTGATAACTGCCCCGACACCCTATTACTGCATTCTTTCCTCGCATTCTTCGCTGTCACTGACCCCAGCTTCTCACTTTTTAAAATATTCATTCACTTTCTTGTTTCCACTTACTTCAGCAAACCTCGAAGATGGATCTAATGTTTACGGATTCCACAGTATCCACTGTGTACTACTTTCGCTGCATAAATTTAATTTAATGTTGCCTTGACTGTCTAAATTCAGAAGTTTCTGCTGTCACTCTATTTAATAAGAACTACTATTGTGCAATGTATGTTAAGAAAAGCATTCGCAAACACAGCTTCTCTGAGAACCAAACAATGGCCTGTAACTCTAGAATGTATTATACAGCGTGCATTAATAAATGTCTAGTCCTCTATGCATTTATTTCACAAGAATCTCACGTCACCATCCTATTCTATTTAAACTGTCAGAGAATTTCACTTCTCTGTGATATCTACCCTCATCTGAAAGTGTGAAGTGAGTCATCTGAACGTTTCGTCTAGTAAATTTTTTAACTGAGTTTTTTTGTTAATCCTGTATTAGAAATGATCACACCTTATTTTTCTGTAATATTTTCAACCCTTGAACATACTTAAATTTAGGCATAAATTCATTTAACATTTAATGTTGTAAAACACTCTAAAATGTTTGTAATTTCTTTCATAAACCAATTTATTCCGTACTGGCGAATGAATTACGTCGTTTTCATTCAACATTTTGCGATGGATCTGTACCATTTTATGAAACACATCTCACTCACTACCCCAAAAATCTTACAACCTTATGAGCTATCTTTCTGGTTTGTTTCTGGTGCTAACTTACCTCAATTAACCACGTTCACCGCCTTTATCGACAGCGGCTTATCTACAGAGTCTATGAAGACTTTGACCACACCCTCTTTTGTCGAGCCCCAGCGTGACGGCAGTCGAGCAAAATTTTATCCGCTTTTTTATGTGGGCAACAAATTGAGGCATCTCTGGGTCAGAATCTTCAGAACTAGTCAAGGGTGCGGAGAACACATGAACAATCAAAATATTTATATTTGAGGAGAATCTTGGACGCGCATTTGTTTTTGTAGACCAGTTGAGTTTCCGTACCAGTTGCATTCCTTTTCCCACTCAAAAAAGTTAACATTTTGAGATAACGGTTTTTTAACCAGTGATGTTTGTAGTGTGAACGCTATATGCCTATTTTTGACTTATTTCGCACCAATGTATCCGGCCCCGGCGCACAGCCACTTCTGCCGTTCTCGTCGCTTCCACTGACCCTGATGCCCCTTCCCCACGTTTCCCCCACTACCGCATCACCCACCCCGCATTCATCACCCGAGCCACCTCATCGCTCACACTACCTCCATCGTCTACATCATCCCCAATACGTCAACTCTATCATCCACATCACCCCCATTACTCACATCATTCCTATCGCCAACATTACCACATTTCTCACATCACACCCATCGTCAACATCACCTCCATTTCTCTCATCACCCCTGTTACTGACATTACTCCTATTACTCACATCGCCCATATAACTCACATCACTCCCATTACTCACATCTCCCCCAATAATCACATCTCCCTCATCGCCAATATCACCCCCATTACCTACATCGCCCCATTATCCACCTCACCCCATTACCCACATCAATCACATCACCCCCATCGCTCCCACCATCCCCGTCTTCCACATTACCACCATGCCCACGCTACCTTCATCACCCTCGCCGCCCCTTTCTCTCTTCCCCCGCCATCCCCAACGCTCTTGCTCCCCCGCCTCCCCGTCATCCCGTTCGCCACAGCCGCCCCCGCCGCTCCCACCAGCCCCTGCCGCTGTCGTCGCCGTCACCCAAATCAAAAGTTGTCGCCGCCAGCCAGCACAAGGAGAATTAAATTACAGGGCAGTGGACGGCGCGGCGCCGCGCGACAGTTGTCCGAGGCGACTTTGAGCGCAGGCGCAAAGTTCTTGCAGGAAATAATTAAGCAGCGATGTTCGGGCACGAGCTGTAATTAAAGCCCGTTAAGGAGCGGACGAAAAAAGCCCCTGGCGCTTTGTGAGGCGTACCCGTGGGCACCGGCGGGGAAGGCGTGGAGGGAGGGGCGAGGGGGAGGGGGATGAAGGCGACAGTGTGGGTGCAGGCCAAGGCAGCGAAGGAAGGGAGAAATCGTCCGAGGCCGGAGCGTCGAAAAGGCGGTGGGAGAAGGCGGGGATTGTGAGCGTGTAACAGCCGAGTAATGTGACTTTCAAGCTCGGCGGAAATGGTAAGTGAGGATGTAAAAGACGAGAAGATTTCCTCAACGACTGCGAGCGTTTTACAAGGGGTAGTAGAGAATTGTTCACTCAGAGGGGAAATTTGCTTTTTGTAGTGTAAACTAGCTTAAGAAACCAGGCGTTCCTCGGGCATTTATTTATTACGATGTGTTAGTTTGCTGGAGTACATGGCGTTGCCTGGGTTTTGCGTAAAGATGTTTCTCACTAAAACTAATAACTACCATTTTCCCGTGTGTTTATATAAAAACGAAATTTTAAACAAATCAACTTTGCCATTTTTGTTGAAGCTATATTTGATCTGTTGGTATCAAACTGAAGGGCGTTGTCTCAGTATTCTTTTTTCACATCAATTAGAAACACCTTCTATCCCTAACCTGCTCACCTACTTCTATCTATCTATAAATCTGGTGCATTCCAATCCGGCTCGACCTGGCTGGTCCGGCCTAACCCTGCTTGGTGCTGTTTCCACACCAACTCAGTCAGTCTTTTTCTGAATATTAAGAAATATTTACTGAAATAAAAATAAAATATCTTTATTCACGTCATAATTGTGCAGTTGGGATGAAATACTTTTATTATTGGTCACTCAAAAGTATTTCTGACAAATTTGGAAGCAATCACATTGGTGGTATCTACTATTTATGCCACAATTCCTTGCATAAAATTCACCTTTATGTAAACGTGACGGTACAACAATGATAGAAAATGTCCTGTAATACCGAATACAGAAGAGCTCAATGGAGAAAAATCTGATACTATCCTTCATTTCTAATTAATATTTCCAAATGTCATAATGACTCTTAGTTTCACAAGTATAAATTATTTTTTAATCAAAATGATTGTAAATTTTCTAACCATATTTCTTCCTAAATAAGGTAGAAAGCTGCACAAATTATAAGTTTTTTTACGATTAAAAATGTCAAATGCCTGATATAAATACTGAAGGGAGTGACGAATGATGAATGGAAACACAACGAAGGAAAATGTGAAGACTGCTAAATTTCGAGTGATTACAAAAAAATTAGAAAAGAGAGGCACGCTAAGATAGTGTTCTTAAGAGGCGAAAAATAGGGGAGGTAGATGCAAGACCATGAGAAGGGAAAAGGTGGTGCAACCATTGGAGGAGAGTCAGTGCGAATGAGATGAACGAAAGAGGCCAGGGAGGAGGAAGCAAGTGAGAAAGAAAGAAAGAAAAAGTAAATGAAGAAGGAATGGGAGACAGAACATCAAAGGAAACGAAAAATCGCGAGAGAAAAAAGTAACCAAACTGAACGGTGATGGTGTTGAATTGGAGAAGTTGAAGTGGAGGAAAAGGACGACAAAAGGAGAATTAATCTGGAGGATGCGGAGATGACGAGTGAGATGCATTGAAGAACAAAGGGATGGTTAAGGGAACAGATGAGAGTAAAGCGTAAGAAAACAATGCCATTGATTTAAAAGAAGCAATTCTTAGATTTTAACGCAGGAAGAGCGATGGACAAGATAGAAATAGCAGTCTCAGTAGAACTGCCAAGGTTGTTATAGGATTCACATGAGCACTAGCTGTTGGAGAGAAAAAAGGTATGGCATGGGAAGTAGGTACCAGGAACAGTAGAGAAGAGCATTTGATAGTGAAAGCGAATTGACAAATAGAAGCAGTACCAAGAACAGTAAGAATGACTAACAATAGGCGAGAAAAGAACGGAAGTGGGAAGAAAGAAAGGAAATAGGATTAATGGATGAAGACGAAGGAAGGAGTAGGATTAATGAAAGAAGGGGATGGAACGGCAAGGAGTGCCATGAACCTAAGGAGCGTCTGGTATGGAAGGAGTGCCAGGAACGGAAAGAACTGCATTAAAGGAAGGTGTGGTAGCAACGAAGGAACGGAAGGAGCGGCAAAAACGAAAAGCACTGAAGGAACAGAAAGTGCGGCAGGCACGAAAAGAGCGGCAGGAACGAAAAGAGCGGCAGGAACGGAAGGAGCGGCAGGAAGGAAAGGAGCGGCAGGAAGGGAAGGAGCGGCAGGAAGGGAAGGAGCGGCAGGAAGGGAAGGAGCGGCAGGGAAGCGAAGGGAGCGGCAGAAACGGAAGAGCCGCAGGAACGGAAAGGAGCGGAGGAACGGAAGGAGCCGGCAGGAACGGAAGGAGCGACAAGATCGGAAGGAAAGAAAGGAAGGGTAGAAGTCGCAGAGAGGCGAAGAGCGCGGCGCGGTCAGTGGGAAGTGGCGGGAAGGCTCGTGGCAGGGGTGCAAGACGGCGCTGCCGGGGCGATCGCCGGGCCGGCGGCCGAGGCCCTGTATCTATGCAAATTGCGGCTGAAGGCGCCGCTCGCGAGGCGACGGCCAGGGGCGCGGGGCGGGGCGGCGGGCGGACCGCTGGGTGTCGCTTGCGGCGCCGTAATTATGACGCTCGTAAATCGACCTCTTGCAGGACGCCCCCGCCGCCCAGCGCTTTCGCTGGCGCCCTTTGTTGCCACCGCTCCCGCCACCCCACCCGCCGCACCAACGCCGTTCGAACGCTCCTCCATCCTGTGTTCCTTCGCCTCCGCCATCCTCGTTGCCCCCCTGTTCACGTCGCGTCGCCCGCGCCGAACCCGCCTCGCCGTCCGATACCCGCACCTAATTAGCGGCCCTTTTTCTCATCGCTTCCCGCCGCCCCTCACCCGCCATCCTGCCGCCTGCCACCCCACTGCGTCCCCCTCACCTTGCCATCCGGTACCCCTGTCTCCTTTAACTCCCCCGCCACGCGACCGCCACCGTCACACAGCTACACCCCCACACCAACCACTCCACTATGCAATCACCCCGCCTCTCCGCCACACAGGCCTTCCCCGTCACTCCGCAATCCCCGCCGCACCACGCCAAGCCATGACGCCTGTCCCCGCCGTCAGTCTATCCCAACAGTCCACGCCGCGACCCAGCCACTTCTTCACGACAGGCCGCCACGCCGCCACTCCGCCACGCCCTTATACCACCACGCCGCTATGCTGTCACACCGCTTCCTGCGGTTCGCCATTTTGCTCTGTCTGCTACTCACCTGCCACCCGTTTTGTATCCTGCCCCTTATCTTGTCCTCTGCTTTCCTCTCCCTCCCAGCGAACCTGGGCACCTTCGATGTCCCCGACGTCCTTCCTCGTGTCCCAGAAGTTCTCCTTATCTTTAACTCCGCATTTGATATTAACTTGCCAACCTCCCCACCAATCGTTTTCGAATTAGCCTGCTCCTCTGATCTGATGACATATTTTGCCATGAAACTCCGTCATGATGAGTAGTGACCCCTTTCACGTAACATTCCAGCCTCTGTCACCTACCCCTATGACAGATAGACTCGTCTACGGCAATCGCCATTAGCTTCTCATGTGTATTATCCTGTTTAGGCCTACGCACCTTTCAGTTCCTAAGGACGTGCCCTGTTCGGCTACGGCTTCTTTTAACAGGTGCAGGGTGCAGCCTCCTTGGCATCCTCCCTCGATCTCTCCCGGTGGCATCGCCGAGGGAGGGAGGAAAGACGCGTCCCCCCTCCCCCGTCGTCGTGTGCGGGATGTATTGGAGGGGTGATTGATTATTTAGCGATTCCAGGCACGGTGCTATGGTCTTTATTCGTAAACGTGTAGTGCATGTTTATTGTGAGAGGTGGCGGAGACCTTCCCTCGCTGAATAGCGAGATCCGGCGTTGACCTCCTGTTGGCTTATGGATTTCCCCAACCAGGTATCTCCCACCAATTGAACACCACCCCAGCCGGCACGCCAAGCTCTAATTTCCCGATCGATCGGTCTCCCGGCAAGTGATAGAGTAGTGCATGTAAATAAAAGTGTGTGTTAGAGGTGACGATAGGAAGAAAAAATAGTGCGTGGTCCTTTTCCCGTTTCTTAGGGTACTGCTCCGGCATTCCCCTGGTGTTGATCGGAGAAACCACGGAAAACTATTTATCAGGGCAGCCGGCCGCTAGAATTCTCCGCCAGAGAGCGACTGAATTCGACGTAGCTGACAAGTTAATGCCGAAAATCCTGCTACCGTCGGGACTCGAACCTAGGTTCTCCCGGTCAGAGGGACTGCAGTTGTCTGTGACATTGTGCACTGTGACATCAGATGATGCTCTTAGCCAACTCTTCCGGTATATTGGATGAGGCTCCATTACATTGACTTATCTATTGAATCGTCACCCACCATTTGTGCGGGCTAATGATAACCATGTCTAAGTTGTTGTAAATGATACGTACATAGAAACAACGTTTGAAAGTAATTCGGGGGTAATTACTACAAGAAATTGACATAAAGTGTTAATTACCGAACTGAAACGTAAGTGTCAACCGTCATTTACTATCGAATTCAGTACAATTTACCGAAACAACTCAGACAATTCAATGGCTCACGTTCTCTTTTACATCACAGGTTCTGATGCTTTTTTCTCAAATTAATCTTTGTTCAGGTAACAAGATGAATAGATGAAAACAAGGAGGTCATGCCATTTCCTTTTTAAATACATGTTCAAGTCTCGTAGTACGAATTGCTACAACTACAGAAAGCAACAACGAGAATAAAAAATGCCTGAATACTCCGAAACCCTTTTCATGAAACTTGCATTAACAAAGTCTTAATGGTTACACTAACGCCCACCGACCACCTGGGTGCTGCTCTTTGAATAATTTATTCTCATTTATTCCGTTCCTGCGTCAGTAGACCCTGTCGAGGGAACCCGCCACATGCACTAAAATAGCGTCCTGGGCGTGTAAACCTGTCGGTTACGTCTCCTGCAGACTGATGATGACAGTGCTCTCCAAGCTAGTTCTCAAGTACCTGCAGCGTGTTTCGAGTGGTTGACAATTTTCACCTGCCATTCGCCCGCTGTGAAGCTCGGCTCTTGGAAGAGAGTGATGATGGAACAGGACAAACTGTTGTCTAGAATGGATGAGGCTGCATTTTGTAGCAGTCAATAACATTTACAAGGGTTAAAACGATAATAAAAATGCTACACCACACAGATATACTTTCTTATTTCTGTTAGGCATTTCATATTATAGATAAATAAAATATAATTATAATATAATATATTATGTTGTTAATTAGTTAAACGTTCTTTGCCATTCTAAGAAGATGGGAATTTAATCACATCTATTTAACAGTAGTCTGTAATCTTATTTATATTAAATTTATAGCGCTGGAATGCTTGACTTGTCACGCATAATATATTCGTTATAGATTCAACAGTTTAATAAAATAAAATATTTGATATATGCCATAACAAAACATTTGTTAGGTATTAATATTTACAAAGGAATATCATTGACAAAAATTACACCGCAACAAAAATTTCCGTTTAATGTAAAATTATACATTAGGATCTTCCACTATAACGGATGAGACTACGTTTTGTTTTTATCAATTTCTATGAATCGAAAATAATAATTATATAGTCACAAATGTATTTCCCTCAGTACGGTATAGTACGGCCGAGAAAACAAATATGGCTGCAAACATTATTCCCGATACAACAAAAACGTATTACTATTAGACAGAAATTAAGCGAAGTAAAGCGCCTCAAGGTACGAGCGACTCTCACGAACAAGCCCGCCTTGCAGATAGCGGCCGCGAAGGTCCATTTGATTCGCGCAGCGGAAACCGCCGCTTAATTCATTCGCTCGTCCCGCGCGCGCGCGCGTATTCCCTCGGCCGCATTTTTCTCCGCTATCGCGCGCCGCCTCCCTTTCCGCACCCCGTAGCCAGCGCCGTAAAGAAGCCTTGTCACACGAAAGGGGCACCGGCCGACAACCGCAACGTTTGCCTGGCGACGCCGCGATGCCGTCGCCGGCCCTCGGAGCACGCGCCGCGCCGCGCCCACGCCACGTCCACTCCCGCGCACAGTGGCGCGTGGCGACGCGCGTCAGAACGAATAAATGAAGAATAAGGATTAAAAAAAATAAAAAAATAAAATAGGAAAACTAAGGATAACGAATAAAAAAGAAGAAAAATGAAAAATAGAAAAAAAGAAGAAAAAAAGAAAAATAGAAAAAAGAAGAAGAAAATGGAGTAGAGCGCGGGAAGATTGCCGCCATTACCTCCCGCGATCAAAACATCCACAGCACTAACGTAACTTAGCAGTTGACGCGACTGGATTCACTAATCAAACAATCAATACACTTGAAGTCGTAGGCTTCCGCGGCCAGAGTCATGTGGGTGATCTGGGCTGTCCGGGTGATCGAAGGCTAAGTTGCCGACATTTCGACCATCTGTCGTGGTCTTCCTCAGGGCTGGTACCAGCTCATTACCAGCCCTGAGGAAGACCACGACAGGATGGTCGAAAGGTCGGCAACTCAGCCTTCGATGCGGCGTCACCCGGACAGCCCTGATCGCCCACAATCAATACACTTCTCTATGTACACGTAAGCTTCCTCGGCTCGAGTTCATGACATCTTGGCGTAGAGAAGTGTATTGATTGTTTGATTAGTGAATCCAGTTGCATCAACTGCTAAGTTCATTAGTACCGTTAGTGTTGTGGATGTTTTGATCGCGGGACGTAATGATGGTGAACTTCCCCCGGTGGATGGCGATATTCACTACCGTCCTACCCGTAGGCTTACGGGAATCTTGAACCAGTGGGGCACCACCCCAGCCGGGACACGCCCTAAGGTCCCGACCGGGCTCCCAGCATGTGGGGTAAGGAAATGCGTGTAGGAGCAAGTGTAAGGAAGAGATGAGAAGACTAGCAAGAAGAAGGAAATATCGCGCGCGATCCGTGACCTGATTGTCAGGGTCCTGCTCTGGTATTCGCCTTGAGTTGATCGGAGAAACCACGGAAAACTGCGTGTCTGCTGAGAGGCCGACGTTTCGCCTGTCGTATCGCAGGCTTCGTCAGGCTAGTGAGGAAGTCATATCGCAGGCTTTCTCAGGGTAGTGAGTGCCATTACCACGCAGGCTTCCAGGCGAAATGTCCGCCTCCCAGCCAACGACGCGGCGTCACCCGGACAGACAAGAAGTCATGAACTCGACCAGCGAAAACATACGTGTACATAGAGAAGTGTTTTGATTGTTTGATTAGTGAATCCAGTCGCTTCAACTGCTAAGTTCCGTTAGCGTTGTGGATGTTTAGATCGCGGGAGGTAATGACGGCGATCTTCCCCCGCTGGATGGCGAGATACCTCCGTTCTACCCGTCCGCTTGCGGGATTCTCCCCAATCAGGTATCTCCAACCAGTGGGGCACCGCCCCAGCCGGGACAAGCCCTGAGATCCCAACCGGTCTCCCGGCATGTGGGGTAGTGAATTGCGTGTAGGCACAAGTGTAAGGAAGAGATGAGAAGACTAGCAAGAGGAAAGAAATATCGCGTGCGATCCGTGGCCCGTTTGTTAGGGTTCTCCTCTAGCATTTGCCTTGAGTTGTTCGGAGCAACCTCGGAAAACTACGTGTCAAGAACGACGCTCGCTGGCACCGGGACGGTCGCCCGCCGCGACGACCCTCAACGCCCGCGCCGCGCCGCGCCCACGCACAGACGTGCGGTTGCTAGCACGGGGAAAAGAAGGAAATCGAAAAAATAAGAAAAGAAAAAGAAAAAAGGCAATTGGAAAAGATCAGTGGACTGATTGATTGGTGATTCCGGATAAGTCAATTGCCAAGGTAAATAGTCCCGTAAGTGTTGTGCATGATTGTATCGCGGGAGGTGGTTGTGATCTTCCCTTGCTGGATGGCGAGAACCGGCGCTGACCTACCGTCGGCGTGCGGAGTTTTCCCCAACCAGCGGGGCACCGCCCTAGCGGAGAAAAGCTCCAAGCTCCCGACTACCCCGGCGTGTGTGCCAGTGTAGTGCATGCTAATGTATGAATATAAAGGGTGAGGATAGGATAAGAAAGGGGAAGGGAAAATATAACGAACAAAAGACTGAATGTATATAAAAAAGGATATCTAATAAATAAGAAAAGAAAAACAAAATAGGAACAAAAGGAAATTGGACTACATCAGCTGGCGAACAAATAAAAAAGAAAAAGACTTCTGTAGGTAGGTAAAGAAATAATAATAATCTGGGCTCCGTATTCATTCGTAGGCCTGTACATTTGAAAATTGCGTCTACAGTTCTTTGGGTGATCTCTCGTTCCCCATGCATATCTATTCGTCATGCTTCAATTATCATCATCTCATTAATTTGCTAAAATTAGAAAGAATCTCACTCATAGACCTTAATCACCTTATCAGCGTGTCAACCTCAGTAAACGAATCGTATAATTAAATAAGTAAAAAAGAAAACCGGAACATCGAAAAGAATAGAATAAGAAATAAGACAGAATAATATAAGAAATAAAATTGAAACGTAATTGAAATTCGAGACTGCAGGCTGACAAATTTGTGACAGTGGGCACTCATATTATGCCATAAAAAATGTTCTACAATATATGTATAATTTTTCGATCCATAAAGAAAGCGACAGAATCATAAAGAATTGAATTGATAATTTAATCATAATGAAAGCCGTAGAATCTTAACTACTTTTCAGCCTTATATAAAATGGGAAAATCATTTTATTAACGTAATTTATAAAGATGGATTCAAGTAATAAAACTGTAATTTTCAAAAGACTCTGCCAACGTAGTCCAGAGAACCAAAGAAAAAAAAAGAAAAAAAACTAATTATCTTCTGATATATTTTTAATATTTGCTCTATAAAACGAACTTTACTTAAAGACGTTTATATTTTTATTGGTAATTTGGCGACATGTTTATGAAAGCTTCATTAATATAGATATTTTTGAAAAGTATACTATTGACGTCAAAAACTGTACGTCACTTTCTATTTGATAGGTTATTTACCCAGTGCCGTTTCCTATTAAAATACAGCTGCAATTGGTTACGTCTAATTAGAAAAAAGTCATTCTTACGTTTTTCTCATCCTCAGGAGAAAATATGGACATAAATGTTAATACAATACCATTACGAACTTTATCACTATGCAGTGAAAAATACTCTCATTTGATCTTTCAAGATTTGGCATCATTTCGAACCCAGCATCATCCAAAACATAAATCTCATTACCCATATAATACAATACCCTCAAACTGTATTCAAACACACAATACTTTAATCTCGCTTCTACAACTTTATAATTCGAGGTAGATATTTTTTTAATTAGTGCTTTAAATGACATGCAAATTTTTTGAAACCATGATACTTTTTTGTGTAAATTTGAATGACAGCCAGAGAGTAGAAAACTAGTAATGCTAGAGAATGAAAGAGACTTTGTGGTACTTGTTAGTTTCCTGATCTCTTTAGACTGAACTAGCTTTCCTATTTTGTTTCACCCACTTTTCAACTGTTATTGGCCCCCTAAAATGTAGTTTTTCTACATTTTCTCAAGTTTTTGGAAAAATTGGAAAAGTGGTTTTTGGAAAAGTGTCTCAGAAGCATCATGAAGAGTACCCTCAAAATTGAAAGAAATATTTACCGGGCTTCGAGTTAGGCAGATTGACCGAATATTCATATCGGAAAATATCCTACGAAATGTTCAAGAGATAGTGTAGTTCACAGACTGACGAGCAGGAGACAGACGGGCAGACGTTTCGAAAGAAAACCCTTTTAGGTTTCAGGGGAACCCCAAAAGGATGAAATCTCAAAATAGACTACCTGAAGCATTACATACCTTTTCCATACATACGTGCACAATAATGGATCCATTTGGGGGGAGGGGTATGGTGGCCATGCCATCCTCCCCCCCCCAAAAAAAACGCTTGGAGTTTTCATTTCCCTTCCTATATTTGGCAAAATTGATTTAAATATTTCATTAGAATTATGTATTTATTTAAATAATATTGTATTGTATCATATGTACAGTGCATACATAATATACAATATAAAAAATATGCGTAATATTAACAAAAATATATGATTCCTCCCCACGCCAAAATGATCGGCTGGATCCACCCCTGTACGTACACAAGAAAGAAAAAAAACCTGAAGTTCAACTCCTGTTACGTCAGCCAATTCTTTCCGCGTGTCTTCCCACGCGGCCCACTGGCGTCGTAATCTGAGCCTGGGGCAGCATCCGCACACAACGCGCGACCGGATCGCGGCAGATAGACGCGCATGGCTTGTCGCGGCGCGGCGCGGGTGGGGGGAAGGAAGGCGGCGTGGCGCGGCGCGGCGCTCTCGGACGCGAATTAATGTCGCGCTCATTCACAAAAGGCCCCCGCCATCTTTCTCTTCATTATCACGACATTACTTCCCCTTGTACACGTCTCTGGGCGGCGTATCTTCCCGAGACGAATGGCGCCGCGCCGGCCGCCCCCGCTGCAGACTGATAACACCCCCCGTCGCCCCGTCCCGCACCCCGTGAAACACCACGAACCGCCCGCAACTGCGACTCGAAACCGCACGACCACAAGACGGGCGCGAACCCCTCTGCATCCCCTAGGACTCGCACGCAAGTAGGAATATTTGGTGCGAAAAGCAAATTTCGACAACGGTTTAGTTGGATGTGCTAGTTTATACTTATGAATATAGGTGCTGTAAAGTTAATTTATTGTGTAACCATCGTGTTTTCGTATTATTTCTACAAACTATACTGAAAATTTTAAATTGATTGTAAACATTTATAATTCAAATTGATTTTTTTGTGTTAAATATTAATAATTTATTATAAAATTATACCGTATGTATATTATATTTAATGATAATTACAGAATTAAGAATTGGATATAATAAAAGTATTTTGTCGTGCTATGTGTCGTACGTGTATTGAGATATTAATTGCATTGAATCTATTCTTTCAACGCCTTTGTGGTATTCCGCGCTTAATCCTTGCAATGTCTTCTGAAGGAATGTGGCACACACGTGCTTGCCAGTGTTTTGCACATACAATTGATATCTTGACTGCTAGCTGGTACACGTTACAGTACACAGTTTTCATTGAGAGGATACATGGGCTTTTCTGTCAGAGAGGCAGAATTCAGAAAACCTCACTACTGCCGAAGTGTTAGCACGCTTAAAAAACAAATACTGATTACTTGTTACACCAACTCAAAGAAGCGACATAACTGAGACATACAAAAAAACTTTAAGAATAAGCATTATGAAGACATTTAGTTACTGAAAATTATTTGAGGAGATAAAGAAAAGTAAAAAAGAAATTTGAAGGCCACAAAAAAATATCATTTTAACTTTCTTATTTTAGAGGCTCGCACTGCTTGATTAGCGACTTTGCTCAAACAGAAATGCGAGATGAATTAACTAAGACAAAATTACTTCGCACAGAAAGCCGAAAGTTTTAAAGCGCCAGAAAAAATTCGATATAACGTTTGGGATACCAGCGTTTCTGTGTGTCGGGAGATTTGGGGACGACATAACGTGGACGTGCAGAACGATGGAAGGCACTAGAATCTAGCTGAGCGTTCAACTGTATACACCGAATCCTTTCTCGTTCGCGAAAGTCTCACCTCATCATTTTCCGTTTTGCAGCGGCGCATCGTTTAACACGTTGTATGCTACGTGTTCGCTCAGCCCGTTATTATTTTTCCACCGACTCCACTGCAATCAATCGCATTCACTGCCACAGCAACCACTTCACCCCCCGCCACGAAGCCTCGTACGCCATCACTCACTATCAACGCAAACCATCACCTCCGCCGTCATCGCGACACTTTTTGCTGCAATGCCACCACGGCCTTTGCGACTGCCTTCGCCTCTTGACGCCACAACCCTCTAAAACCACCTGCCACTGCGTCGGAAGCCGCCCGACCCGACGCCCCGCCCCCCACCCACGGCCCCCGCTCCCCGGTCTCGCCCCCCACCATACCCCACTGCCATCTCTTGCTATTTCAGTCAATGCACACCATCACACCGTGCCAGAGTCATTACCATCATATCATCACAGACACCGTCACATGTCACCCACCCGCCGACTAGTCGCCCACTCCGACTGGCCCATGCCCCCCATTTTCACCCCTCTCCCCCCCCACAACACGCATTAATTTCCCCTTCTCCCGCACCGACAGCTGCGGCTTCCCCCCGCTCCCCCCTCGCCCACGGCCCCCTCTCGCGTCGTCCGCGCCCCCAACCATCCGCACTGCCATCCTGCGTATTTCAGTCATCGCCACCATACACCGTGCCAGCGTCATACGCATCAATATCATCGCAGACACCGTCCAGTCCTCCACGCCGCAGTGGCCCCCACTCCGACTGCCATGCCCCCCATTTTCAACGCGCCTCTCCCCCCCCCACACACACCATTATGTTCCTCCCGCCCCGCGACACCTGCGGCTTCACCCACGCCCGCCGGCCGCCGCGCCGCGCACCCTCAGCATCACGGGGCATCAACCCCTAACTAGAGCTA
This sequence comes from Gryllus bimaculatus, assembly GCA_017312745.1. Classification (NCBI taxonomy): domain Eukaryota; kingdom Metazoa; phylum Arthropoda; class Insecta; order Orthoptera; family Gryllidae; genus Gryllus; species Gryllus bimaculatus. Next base: position 6,579,207 of record BOPP01000023.1, on the reverse strand, counting down.
TTATCCCATGGCCGCCGCGGCCGCAATGCGGACTGCCACGGATATACCCTGGCTAATAAATACAAACCCATTCTCTCGCTGGGCCCCTCTCTAATCGGCAATAACCGCAGTGCCGCGACCTTCCTCGCGTCCCCGCTGCCGTCGCCCCTGAATTTTGCACGTGAAGCATGATGTTTCAAACTTTTCTCCGCGGCCGGAATCACCCACACGGCACAGTTACATCCGACCCATAAAACGCCATATTTGTTAATTTATGCAGACACTGTACCGATGCAAATCGTATATAATATGGGAACTGATTAAAAAAACTTGCGAACTAATTGGGCGACGGAAGCTGGGGGTTCGGAGTGGGGTGGGGGGGGGGGGGAGGATGTCGGGTTTGCTCGTGTATCTGTAGGCTGCTGAGGTGGTTGCAAACCTCGTTAGTGCAATTTGAATTCGGTAATATAACGTACTAATGGGCGCTTTGTGGTGTTCTACGCAGATAAGTCCGAGCCATTGCGGTTTCTTTGATCACTGATATGAGTATTCTTTCAATCCGCTTTAATGCAAATACCTCTTGCAATGTTTACAACAAGCCCCTTGTTCAAGTAAGGTAAGAAAATTTGTGATCGGATTGGTGATGTTTCACCACATTGTTACGATAGGCTTTACGTAAAAGGGAAATGCTTTGCTGTTTCGGCTAAAATAGTTGGCTGTATGAATACAGTACAATCACGGTTAAATACAATGGAGTGCTCGCTGTAAAAGAAAAATCATTAAATGCTGAAATGATATTTGATGGCGTGTATTGCGGTTTTCGATTTGCTTTGGATGTACATGTGATATTGCCAACATTTCATTGAATTTTTCTCCTTTTTTAAATTCAGGGAGTTATGAAACCAAATAAGAATTACCCGTATGTTTGTCAACTTTCAAATCTCGGGGTTTTCTGGTTTGATTTCAGTTGCCATACTTCATTCCACTTTTCGTTTTGGTTGATTTTTTCAAACCTCTTTGATAATTTTTTTTCACGTTTTCACAAATACAAATAGGAAATACAAATTACAATCATAACACCAGTACGAGAGCTGCCGCAAGAATGCAACAGGTAGACATTCCTTGGACTGAAGAATTTTCAAAGTATCTATGTTGAGTCGTTGGGAACCATCTACAATCGTTTCAGGTAATGCCGGCACTATCATAAAGCTTCAAAAGGCCCATTAGGAGCTCGTCGGGGTCATAACTGCAGTCGTTTCCGCTCAACT